>CM053743.1:74269567-74290487 GCA_028658305.1 Pachyuromys duprasi | reverse complement strand
TCAAGCTGTACTACAGAGCAATAGTCATAAAAACTGCATGGTATTGGCATAGAAACAGAATAGTGGATCAATGGAACCGAATAGAAGACCCAGAAATGAACCCACACACCTATGGAAACTTGATTTTTGACAAAGAAGCCAAAATCATTTAATGGAAAAAAGACAGCATCTTCAACAAATGGTGCTATTCCAGCTGGATATCTGTATGCAGAAAAATGAAAATAGATCCATATTTATCACCCTGCACAAAACTAAAGTCCAAGTGGATCAAAGACCTCAACATAAAACCAGACACACTAAACTGGTTAGAAGAAAAAGTGGGGAAGACCCTAGAACTCATTGTTACAGGAGACTACTTCATGAATAAAACTCCAACAGCACAGTCTCTGAGATCAACAATCAATAAAAATGGGGTATGGAGCTAAAAAGAGAACTCTTTGTAGAAGACTATAGAATGGCAGAAAAACACTTAAAGAAATGCTCAACATCCTTAGCCATCAGGGAGATGCAAATCAAAACGACCCTGAGATTTCACCTTACACCTGTCAGAATGGCTAAGATCAAAAACTCAAGTGACAACACATGCTGGAGAGGCCGTCGAGAAAGAGGAACCCTCCTCCATTGCTGGTGGGAATGTAAGCTGGTACAACCACTCTGGAAATCAATTTGGCATTTTCTTAGACAATTAAGAATAGTGATTCCTCAAGATCCAGCTATACCACTCCTAGGCATATACCCACATATGTCCAAGTACACAACAAGGACATTTGCTCAACTATGTTCATAGCTGCTTTATTTGTAATAGCCAGAACCTGGAAATAACCCAGATGTCCATCAGTTGAGGAATGGATTCAGAAATTGTGGTACTTTTACACAATGGAATTACTCAGCAATTAAAATGAGGAAATCATGAAATTCGCAGGCGAATGGTAGGACCTGGAAACGATCATTCTGAGTGAGGTATTCCAAAAGCAGAAAGACACACATGGTTTATATTCACTTATATAGACCTATCCGATAGGATTAACATACTGAAATCTATAAACCTAAAGAAGATAAACAAGAAAGAAGACCTGGGGTAAGAGGATTAATCCTCACTTAGAAAGTCAAATGGGATGGACATTGGATGTAGGAGAAAACAAGTAACAGGAATGTAGTAAATGGTAGCTCAATATCCAAGTGGGTATCCTAGTAAGGGGAACAGGCACTATTTTGGACATGAGCTCAATGGCTGGCTCTTCGACCTCCCCGCCTCCCGAGGGAGGACCAGCCTTGCTAGGCCACAGAAGAGGACATTGCAGCCATTCCTGAAGAGACCTGATAAGCTATAATTAGATGGAAGGGGAGGAAGCCCTCCCCTATCAGTGGACTTTGAAAGGGGCAGAGAGGAGATGAGGGAGGGAAGGACGGGATAGGAAGGGACTACGGGAGGGGACTACGGCTGGGATACAAAGTACATAACCTGTGATTAATATAAAATAAAAAGTAAAAAAATAAAAATAATAGATAAATAAAAAGAAAACGAAAAAGAAAAACCCAGTAGCCTATGCTCTGGTTCTGGTCAGCACCCTCTTTATAGTTTTCATGAGTTTTCCTTGGTAGTCTATAGAAACCCACTCACAGCTAAGCGCTTAGCAGGGAAGCTAGCAGTTATTGATTCCCTCATATTTCCAATCCGAGCCCTCTTTCCTTAGAGTATTTGTGACAACGGTTTATTTTACAACATTTAGTAGTTTTTATTTTCATGGAATAGTTTTTATTTTCAAAGAGTTGCCTAAGCAAGAACACCATTCATTTCCACCATTTTCTGAAACCATTCCATTTATAGCAATTGTAAGTCCCCCAAGTCTGTAAATTCAGCTATTTGAAATGATTTTTTTTCATCTGGTAAGGGATTGATTCTATAAAAGATCCTGGTGTGTTGCTGTAAAATGAACGTGATATTAGCTTTTTTTTTTAGTGTTTTCTCTTTTTTATTATAAAATTCATAAATAACTTGGTTATACTTTTGTGTGTAAATACGTAACACATCCATATGGGAGTGAGCTCCTCTCACATATCAAACTGACCAGAACCACCTGCCCTGCCCTGCTCTGCTGCTATGTCTTATGCACTGTGAAGCCATGTTCCATGTTGCTTATGGGAGAGTAGCTATGGCCTTGGGTCGCTGGACTGTTTTAATTGATCTTCCTACAGTCCTGTTCCTGTGAGAAATGACTTGATAACAGGATTTCTTGGAACAAAACATATTCACTTTTATTCTGAATCATACGTACCATGAGTAATGTCCATATCTGCTCTAGTCTGAATTACACGTGCTGTCACTAACATCTAGATCTCCCCTGATTTGACCCAATGTGCATCTTGCTCTCTTTCCCTTGTACAGAGAAGAGCTCTACTCAGCCAACTTCATGGAAGCTGAAAACCTTGGAAGTCGCTCTATTTCCAAAGGTCTCAAAACAGCGTTCTGGTTTGTGTCACAAAGAACATTTTTGGCTTGTCAGTGACTGTAGCATTCCAAAGTTATGATTATCTCACTTGTATTTTAAATTTCTCTTTGTTGGTGATGGTTTATGAGATCTTGTCTTGAAGAGCTTAAGTTAGCTTGGGTGACTCCATTTTGTAGATGAGAAGCCATCTTGTGCACACCTGTGACCTGGAGACTGAACTCAGGTACCAGGAAATATAACATAATGTACACTTGACAAAAAACAGAATTAACTCTCCTATCAACAGCTTCCAGGAAATATCACAGAATAAATGCTTGGTAGAAAATAGAGATAATTCCCCTGGCAACAACCAATCAAAATCAGATGGGAAAATTTTTCCCACTGTTCTAGACGTAGTTTAGAAGAATAGCGATTGTAAGTTAAGCTTCAGCTAAAAAGTCACCTTGCTCCTATGACTTTTACCCAATCATGTAATGCCAAGACATGGAACCCCCCAGCTTGCGGTTTTTTCCTTTAAAAACCCTGTTCACCCAGGGATTGGGGTTTCACTTCTCTACTGTTACATCGGGTCCCATGTTCCAACACGTGTACAATAAACCCTCATGCATAACAGCGGATTCCTGATAGTCTCTGGGAACTCATGAACTGGGCATAACAGTCTCACTGTGTTATGTAGCCCTTGGTGCTTACAGTTTGCTATGTAGACTAGGGTAGCTTCAAAATCAAAGAATTCAGTGTGCTCGATTTTTAAATTTTGTGCAGTGTTGACCTCTGCTTTAAACACTTTTGTTTATGGACAGAATCTCCTATAGTAGTACTACCTGTATTTGTTTTCCCAGAGCTGGGATCAAAGTTGTGAAGCAACCATACCCTGCTTACTTTAAACATCTTTATGTTCATGATGTTTTGATGACTTTGAGCTTCTCCTATGTTGGGAAGAAACATTCACTTCTTGAAAGTAGCTAACTCCTACAAAGGCTTTGCAGTGATTTCACAAACAAACCCAATAATTACAAGACCATAGCACCATCGATATCTTCCAGATGATTGATACACACCAATGTGACATCCACTACATTGATTGGGCTACTTCCTATGGTAGATCTCCTTCTCAGTGGAAGAACCTGTCGTGAGATGCTTAGATTGCATAACTTTCTTGTTTAAGCAAGAAAGCCAAGTATGTTAATGGACTCTTCCCTACCAATGTTGTCATGTTCTGCACCACCATTGGGGATTGATTTGTATCTAGCTGTGAAAATTGGGCGCTATTGAACTAATATAGAATATGCTACTAGATCAGAGGTTCTCAATCTTCCTAATGCTGTAGCCCTTTGATACAGAGTTCCTCATGTTGTGGTGACCCCCAACCATGAAATTATTTCACTGCTACTTCATAACTGTAATTTTGCTCCTATTACGAGTTATAGTGTAAATATCTGATATGCAGGGTATCTGATATAAGAACCTTAAGAGAGTCGTGACCCACAGGTTGAGAGGTGCTGCCTTAAATGTTTTTCACATCAGTTCTGCCAGTTGCTTGTTTTTTCTAGAACTAGTGTGTCTCACAGTGAAGATAAAACAGCCTAAGCTGATTTTCATAGACGCAGAGAGAGCAGTAAGGAAGTTATGCTGATATTCCCAATGAGATTTGGGGGATTAGTTTATTGCTTTCACATACCCTAGTTAAAACAGTAAATATAAGTCCCACTCAGACCAAGGTTATTGCCTCCCTCTGGACTTGGTGATTTGGTAGCAGAAAAGGCTTCTTCCCAGAGAGGAACTGATTCTA
This sequence comes from Pachyuromys duprasi, assembly GCA_028658305.1. Taxonomy (NCBI): domain Eukaryota; kingdom Metazoa; phylum Chordata; class Mammalia; order Rodentia; family Muridae; genus Pachyuromys; species Pachyuromys duprasi. Next base: position 74,286,248 of record CM053743.1, on the reverse strand, counting down.
GAGACTATCTTTTCCCTTTTAAGTTGCTCAGCTATGCACAGTACTCCGAGCTTTATAGCCTTTCCTGTGTATAAGATAAAAACATTCCATGTAAGACAGAAGTCCGCAGAGAGTGAAGTGGAGCCAGAAGGTTAAGGTAGAGGTTACATTTTGAACGGTTGAGCGGAAGTGTCAGTACTAGAAGTCAATGTGCTGTTTTTAAGTTATGTGAGATGTTAACCTCTGCTTTCAGAACAGTTATTTATGGACAAGGTCTCCTGTAGTAGTACTACCTACCTTGAACTCAGTGTGCTACAATGACCTTACACTTCTGATCCCCCTGCCTCTGCATCTCCAGAACTGGGGTTATCACAGTCTGGGTGTTCAATCTTCTGTCACCATGCCTGATTTAATGGCCCCTGAGGTTGTAATCCAGGACTCTACTGCACAAGCAGTAGAGCACCCCTAGCCATAATCTTTCTGTAGCATTCCACGGAGTGCTACCTCTTTGCAGCCATCCTCCTTCTTTACCACCTTGACCTTGACTGTTTCAAGAAACTTCTACTAGACTCTTCCCCATTGCTCTCCCCTGATTACATGTTTGGTCATCATTGTTAGGCTTAAATGTTGCCAGTAGTTCCCAAGTTTGATCCAAGGAACTGCTGAGTTGAGGAGGAACCATAGCTCACTCACTTCCCTTCACCTGCTCCTGCCCTGATTCTCTTTGGGAACTCCCCATACCATTCATGGCTTTCTGTGTTGTAAGCAATTGAGTATCCCTTATACTTCGTCTTGTCCCTCCATTTCTCAGACTTTTCCTGCCCCTCTCAACTCTGTGAAGATGACTTACCTGTGTTTTTGACTCAAATAAAGCTTTCTAATTATTGATCCTGTGATGCATCTGGTCACCACTCACACGCCTGGATTATAAGCATACATGGTTTACTTTAAAGAAAATGAAAACTTAGATTTCTTAGTTCCTGACAGTGCTCTTGGGTGATCTTATTTTATGTCTTTGCTAGAAAATTCAGTATAATATCATCCACCTACTTCTCTCACACAGATTTGTGGAGAGGTTCGACAACGGAAACATCAAAGAATGAACCACAGAGACAGGGAAGCATCTTCGATGGACCCACTTCACGATGCTTTGTGGTTATTGCTCTGTGCATCATCTCTGGCAGATTACCGCTCCTCAAAGGAAAGAAAGAGATGCCATGCACCCCACAGAGCAGGATGCGGAAACAAAAGTGCCTCACTGCAATCTTCTGTAGCCATGATGGAATTATAAAAGAATATTGAAAGAAATAAAACCCTGCTATATTTTATGCATAATAATAACTTTAATTTACATGCCAGGCATTTGTATCTTTTGAGAAAGCTTAATTCCAAACCAGTATTTACAGTGTTAAGAAGGAAAAAACATCAATGAAAGACATTTCTATGCTTCAAAGGACAAATGTGTGGTGAGCACATGTGGATAACAAGTTTTGAATTCTGTGACCTTATGGTTTTTTTCTCCTGGGTTTCAGTATAGACGAATACAATTTAAATGGATGAAAGAAAAAAAATCCTGTCCCACAGAAACAAATAAAATAGCTACAGAATTCTACTCTCAGCTCCTTGCCAATAAACAACTCAGGACTCCCGCTTGTGCTCTGTTTGTGAGAACACCTTTCCTGCCATGACTTCCACAATAAAAAATTGTGGTCTCTAGATTTTGTGAACCTTTTAACAAAAATTAGGAGTTTGGGGACATTCTGTGACATGTGCCCCCACATTCATGTAATGACTCTTATCATCCATTACGAGAAACTGAGGGCAACTGTGAAACACTGTGTTTTAACCCTTTAGACATGGGAATATCCTCCCGTTGCTTAAAGATTATAAACTCTCAAATAACTGGTAGTTATCAAAGCAACTGGTGTTTGTTTCTAACTGGATGTGTGTGTGAGAGAGAGGTGCCAGAGGATGACATCTGGTATTTTCCTCAGTTGTTTTCCACCTTGATTGTTTTTTGGGACAGACTTACTGATCCTGGTGCTCACTAATTTTGCTAGTCTGGCTTCCCAGTGAGTGTCTACAGATCTGCCTCTTCCAGTCCTCAATGCATGATCACTAGGTACAGATGCACACTGCCTCACCTGGATTTTTATGTGCTATACAGGAATCTAAACGGGTCCACAAACTCATACAGCAGTTTAGCAGTAGAGCGATCTTCCCAGACTGTTTCTGACATTTGGAATGAAGAAAGAATCAAATCTGAAGTATACTCGGCGCTGGTACTGCCTTTCTCTCCTCCTGAAGCAAGAGTGGTGAAGTGCCTCCTCTATGTTTAAACAAATTCTCTTCTTCAATTCAGATTCTTCAAATTCTTGAAGCATATGAGGCATCTCTCTTCTGTGTGGAAACCCAGAGCTGACTCCCTCCAAGAATGTTCTTAAGTCACTTCACCACCTCAGTTTGGCCTGGCAGAGGTCATGAAGTGTACTGTGTCTTGGAAAGCTGCAAATGCCAATACTCTCCTCCTCTCCATCTGTTGCTAACATACAGAACCTACCTTTTCCAAGACTAAGGTGCAGTGTTAACATTCCTGTGCCCTGATGTCTCACCAAGCTCATGCCGAGCTGCTAAGTGATGTTGGTTTGAGGTGAATGTCCACATGTGTGTTTGTTTATCTAGTCATATATACTATGCAATTTATGTGATACTTATGTATGTGTGGAGAAAAATAGAGGGAAAGAGGGGTGGAGGAGAGGGAAAAAAGAGAGAAAGGAAAATTCTTCAACAGGAGCTGATATTCTGACTAAGTAGGTCTCCAGAGCTCAACTGTGAATTTTGATAAATAAAATAAGAACATCTTTTCACACCCTGGAAAATTCTGTCTCATTAATTCAGCAGAAGCAGGCATGGGCTGCTATTATCGTGCCTCGGGTGGAGTTAACAATTATATGTCTCTGAGGCTTCTGCGGTTATTTTTCTTTTTCTATCCAGCAGCTGCTACCAGTATTTCCCATGGGCAAAATCCATCACCTCAGCTAGGAATTATGTCCTCCAGGATTTCATCATTTGTTTGCATGTTAGTTAACACGCAAGGGGAGACATGATAAATTCTACAGAGTGGCTGATGTGATATCCTACTTCAGAAAAGAGGAAGTCATCTTCCTCAGGGTGCCAGGAGGAGAGAGACATATTCATACCTTCTGAATTCCACGGTGATGTTGGTGTCTTACCAGTGAGGGCCAGCTCCACACTTGCGCTCCCCTGAAGCTCAAAAACACATGAACAGGAAGAGCCCTTCCCATTCATACTGCATCACGGACATGAAACCATCTTGTTCCCTAAAAGTCATTATTTCACTTCAGTGTGGTTGCTCCCTCTTATCTGAAAATTATTTCAGTGAAAGTCTTATGAGTAAAATTTGTTTCTTAAAATGTTTTAACAGATTTAAAGAGGTCTTTGTTTTTAAGCTTTTAAATTTTAAGCTGAGTTTGAAACAATAGCGCTGATGTGGCTCACTGACTTTTCAAACACGCAATCTTTTCCACATGCTGCTGTAAGATCTTTTATTCTTCCTTCATTATGGATCCTTATCATGCTAAATCTGAGAGCCAGTGTTACTATGGAATGCAGAAAATGAAGGTGCTAGAGAAAGGAGATGGCACCAGGAAGTTTTAGCAAGTAGATTATTTTCTCTCTAGTTAGGGTGCACTCTTCTCTCTTTTAGATTGTGTTCTTTATGGATAAAAACACTTTACCTTATTTTCATGTCTTTCATGTTTCATATACCTGGGTTACACACCAGGTCTTCTTTAGGAGCTAGAGTCAAGGGTGCTGAAAAATGTTTCAGTGAGGCTTGGAGTGCTTGGTTTGCAATCAAAAATACCCCAGATCTGGGAGCAAAGAAAGACAGATCCTTTGAATTGCTGCCTAGGCAGCCTAGCCAAGCTCAAGGTTCAGGGAGAGACACTTTCTTAAAAAATAATGTGGAGAGAGACAGAGCAAGAAGCCTGATGTTCTTCTCTGGCTTCTACATGGCGTGCACTTACATACCACGTGCCCATTCACCACACCTCCACAATACCCTCCTCCATATTTTTCAGTTTGGATTTTCTCTCTCTCCCCATCTACCTTTCCCAGCCCATTCCTTGTGTGTGTGGTATGTGCACCATGTGTGTTTCTAACCATAGACACATGCCAAGTGATGGGAGCTGCCTCTGCACTCCAGACAGACAAGTACAAGGTATATTCTAACCAAGCAGTAACCTTCATTAGGAGAGCACAGCCATGACCAACCCATGCCCAGAAAGCAGGGTCACCTAGGAATGAATAGTGAAGTGCCATTTTCCTCCTATTAGCCAAGCTTTCCCGAACTTGTACTCAACAGAGGTGAAGGAAGCCACCTGTAAAGCTTGGCTGGGAAAGAATGGCACAGTGATGCAGATAGGGGCATGAAGCCCAAAGAGCAGATTCCCAGCCCACTGGTTTCAGGACTCTTCTCAGAAGGAATCTTCTCAAAGCAGCAAGGGATATGACATTCCCACTGAGGCTTAAATTTCCAGAGATTAGCTACCTCCTCAGCACTTCACAGCAGTTACCTCATGTGCTATGTCCCTTATCTGCCTGGTGTGACCACATCAGGAACAGAGGCACTGTCTCACTACTTGGTGTCTCCATCACCCAGTAGATACTGAGCATCCACAGCATGTGCACGCGTGTTGACTGAATACATATTTAATGTATTGGCATCACCAAAATGTTCAGCATTCATGTTATGAAAGGCTTTCTGATCAAGTGAAGAAGAAGTGTGTTCTTGCAGATATGCCTCTGGCACTGTGCTTATTTCTGGGGAAAATCTCATTCTTGTTTTGCATCTGTAAAACAGCATCTATAGAGCTTTCAGGGTACAGACCATTGCTGTGTTTATGAGCACAAAATCTACCTGTTGTTTACAAATATGATTTGTTCTCCATAAAAAAAGACAGCCTATAGAGAAGTTGGTCGGTGATAAAGGAGCCATTCATACCTCAATTTCACCTCCGAACTGGCCATAGAGCACTGACTTATTCTCAAACATGGAGATGTCTACTTGGCCATGAAATCTACTTTTAAAAAGTCTCTCCAAATGAAAATAAGATTCACTATTTGTGAAGACTAAAACTACATTCATTAAACAAGATGTAAAACAAAGTCCATTTTCCTCATCTGCAGTGGTAGCAGTTTTTCTGGCTGCATGGAAATCCTCATTTATGCTTGTTCCAGAGCACAGCCCATCCCCTGCTCCCTCTGCACCTCTCACCTGGCTGTGTCGACACACTCCTCTTCATGACGTCACTAATTGAAACAGCTTCTGTATCTCCTTCAAATGAAATTGGTTTGGTAGAGTCGAACACACTGTAACTGTGCACAGTTGACACTCTGAATGCTAGAGAGCCATGATCCTTGGAGAAGTGAAACTGTGTTTAACTTCTAGCTTTCTCACCTCACATGTGCCCATACCTTGAGTAAGCTGGAGAAGGTGGTGATGATGAACTCTCAGTCTGAGACAAGCCTGATGCTGTTGTGTGATCATGGGAATCTTTCATGGACTACGTATTGCGGGAGCATTGTGAACACAGATGTGTGTGCTTGTGAGCATCACAGCCAGTGAACAGCGACTGTGTGGAGAAAGCTGACCAAGATGCAGAGCCCCGATACCATTGTGTACAGCTACAGAACTTTAGGGTCATCACAACCTCTTCCAAAAACGGATAATAAGAATGGGATCTGCCTCAGTTGCTATGGTGTGAAGATTGAAATAGCTCACTGGAGTTAATATTTATAACCAGCTTACCTCCTGGAACACAGTACTTGACAAATAATACTTAATTTACCAGTGACCCAACCTTGAAAATGATGGTAGTTGGCTATTTATTAACAAAGAGACCAAGACAGAGTGCTGAACACAAGCTTAGAGCTGTCTGGTTGATTCTATTCGCACCCAAAGTCTTGTTACGTTTTCTAACAAACTAGAAAGAATGAATTATTCCCATTTTAATGAGCACAGTGAATTGCTATAGGCTCCTGTTGCCTCAGCATCATTTCTTGAACAAGCGTTGAGCTTCAGTTAGTAGAAATCAGAATTAGTCAAAGTGGACTTTGTTTCCCATTTTTTCTGTCCTTGCAGTTTTTTCAGGGGGTTGAAATAGAGTTATGCTTCACAGAGTCACATCCTGGTCACATGCCTGCAGGACAGCTAACGATAATGACATGACATATCCTCTTACTCCACAAACACACCATGATGTCTTGCTCACAATGTGTCCCCAAAGAGCCTGCTCTAAATCCAGCAGCTAACACTGCCTGCAGAGGTCTGCCTTGGTAAGCCAACATGTCTCTCACTTCTTCATTTGTTCCTTTCTGGTGGGCTGAGCATTTATGTGGATAGCTTCCCATTTCCCAGCGGTCTTGAGAGGCCCTCCTCTGCCCAGACCTGTAAGTAAGGTCATGTGTTCTTCTGAGCTGCTTCTTGTGTCTCATGTGACTAGTCCAACTGAACATAACTTTCATCTGACCAGAGCCCTCATGGAAGGTGGCTAACAACAAGGACATCTGCAGTACAAACAAGTTTCCTGCAAGGGGATCCCGGTGACTGGGCCCTCAGAAATGGCACTGACTGTCAATGTCCATGTTCTCTCCATTGCTGTGGTAAACACCGTGACCAAAAGCAACGTGGGCAGGAACTAAATCAGATCAGGGTGTGCCTCTCCATCTGCCGGGCAGCCTCATAGCACTGAGCTTAGTCCTTCCCAGAGTCCTTCAGGGTCTGACAAGTCTGGGCCGGTGAAAGGGGCCTCTAGACACTTTACACCAGAGCCAAGGGACCAATGGAAACTTAATCGTGGAAAAACATGAAAAGTTATAGTAATTTATGGAAACACATTGGGCCTTCTCTCTGGACTTTCAGAAAGCATGCGGTTGGGTGATAGGCATTTATTCAGAAAGACTAAATATACTAAATATACTGCCTGGCATATTTGCATGGATTTGCTAACAGGGATGTCTTGACTGCCCACAATTGCTGAACAAGAATGTCAGTGCAGGTAATACAAAGATGACTATAGATGAGTTTTTTCCTGGAACATACAAGTTTTTTATTTTTCCTCTTAAAGGTAACCTGAAAGTTGCGTTTAGAAGCTCTTCAGATTCTAAATGCCTATATGCTAAATAATCCTATTCATGATTGCTTCTATTTCCTTGGGGGATATAGGTCTATTCAATCTTTCTACCTGATCTTGATTTAATTTTAGTAAATGGAATCTATCAAGAAAATTATCATTTCCTTTAGATTTTCAAATTTTGTAGCATATAGGCTTTTGTAGTAAGACCTAATGATTGTTTGGATTTCCTCAGTGTCTGTAGTTATGTCCCTCTTTTCATTTCTTACTTCGCTGATTTGCATAGTTTCTCTCTGCCTTTTAGTTAGTTTGGCTAAAGGTTTGTTTATCTTGTTGATTTTCTCAAAGAACCAGCTCTTGGTTTCGTTGATTTTTTAACAGTTTTATTTGATTCCAATTTATGGATTTGAGCCCTGAGTTTGATTATTTCCAGTCGTCTACTCCTCTTGGGTGTGTCTGCTTCTTCTTTTTTTCCTAGGGCTTTCAGTTGGGCCATTAAGTTGCTTGTATGAGATGTTCCAAATTTCTTTTTGAAGGCACTTAGTACTATGAACTTTCCTCTTAGCACTGCTTTCATTGTGTCTCATAAATTTGGGTATGTTATGCTTTCATTTCCATTGAATTCTAGGAATTCTAGGATGTCTTTAATTTCTTTCTTTATTTCTTCCCTGACCCAGCTGTCATAAACGAGTTGTTCAGTTTCCATGTGTGTGCAGGCTTTTTGCTATTTCTGTTGTTGTTGATCTCCAGCTTCAGCCCATGGTGGTCAGATAGGATACGTGCGATTATTTCAGTCTTCTTGTATCTGCTGAGGCTTGCTTTGTGACCAACTATATGGTGTATTTTAGAGAAAGTTCCATGAGGTGCTGAGAAGAAGGTAAATTCTTTCCTGTTTGGGTGGAAGGTTCTGTAGATGTCTGTTAGGTCCATTTGATTCATGACCTCTGTCAGAGTCATTATTTTTTTGTTTAATTTCCATCCCTGATCTCAAGCTGTACTACAGAGCAATAGTAATAAAAACTGCATGGTATTGGCATAGGAACAGAATGGTAGATCAATGGAATCGAATTGAAGACCCAGAAATAAACCCACACACCTATGGATACTTGATTTTTTACAAAGAATGGAAAAAATGGGAAAAAAGATAGCATCTTCAACAAATGGTGCTGTTTCAACTGGATGTCTACATACAGAAAAATGAAAATAGATTCATATTTATCACCCTGCACAAAACTAAAGTCCAAGTGGATCAAAGACCTCAACACAAAACCGGACATACTAAATCATTTAGAACAAAAAGTTGAGAAAAGCCTAGAACTCATTGGCACAGGAGAAAACTTTCTGAACAGAACACCAACAGCACAGGCTCTAATATCAACAAATGGGACCTCATGAAACTGAAAACCTTCTGTAAAGCAAAAAACACTGTCATCAGACCAAAATGACAGCCTACAGACTGGGAAAGGATCCTTACCAACCCTATATCTGACAGAGGGCTAATATCCAGAGTATATAAAGAACTGAGGAAGTTTAAAAAACAATAAATCAAATAATGCAATTAAAAATGGGGTGCAAATCTAAACAGAGAATTCTCTATAGAGGAATATAGAACAGCAGAAAATCATTTAAAGAAATGCTCAATGTCCTTAGTCATCCATACGATACAAATCAAAAACAACCCTAAGATTTCACCTTACACTCATCAGAATGGCTAAGATCAAAAACTCAAGTGACAATACATGCCAGAGAGGCTGTGGAGAAAGGGGAACCCTCCTCCATTGCTGGTGGGAATGTAAACTTGTACAACCACTTTGGAAATCAATCCGGTGCTTTCTCAGACTACTAGGAATAGTGATTCCTCAAGATCCAGCTATCCCACTCCTAGGCATATATCCAAAGTATGCTCAAGTACACAACAAGGACATTTGCTCAACCATGTTTATAGCAGCTTTATTCATAATAGCCAGAACCTGGAAACAACCCAGATGTCCCTCAGCAGAGGGATGAATACAGAAATTGTGGTAATTTACATAATGGAATATTACTCAGCATTTAAAACAGGAAAATCATGAGATTTATAGGCAAATGGTGGGAACTAGGAAGGATCATCCTGAGTGAGGTATCCCAGAAACAGAAAGACACACATGGTATGTATTCACTTATAAGTGGATACTAGACATATGATATAGGATAAACCTACAAAAATCTGTACACCTAAAGAATGTGAGCTAGAAGGAGGATCCTGGGTAAGATACTCAATCTTCATTCAGAAAGTCAAATGGGATGGACATTGGAAGAAGGAGAAAATAGGAAATGGAGGGCCTCTTAAAGACTCCACCCAGCATTGTATAAAAGCAGATACTGTGACTCATAAACAAACTTTGGACAGCATACAGAGAATCTTAGGAAAGAAGGGGAAGATAGTAAGACCTGGAGAGGAGAGGATCTCCATAAGCATAGCAACAGAACCAAAATATCTAGGCACAGGTATCTTTTCTGAGAGTGATACTCCAACCTAGGACCATTCATGGATATAACCTAGAACCTCTGCTCATATGTAGCCCATGGTAGCTCAGTATCCAAGTGGGTACCCTAGTAAGGGGAACAGGGACTGTCTCTGACCTGAACTCAGTGGCTAGCCCTTTGACTGCCTCCCCTGGATTGGGGAGCAGCCTTGCCAAGCCACAGAGAAGGACAATGCAGCCAGTTCAGAAGAGACTGGATAAACTAGAATTAGATGGAAGGGGAGGAGGACCCCCTATCCATGGACTTAGAGAAGGGCATAGGAGGAGATGAGGGAGGCAGGGTGGGGTTGGGAGAGGAGGTGGGAAGGGGCCTACAGCTGGGATACAAAGTGAATAAACTCTAATTAATATAAAATAAAAAATTAATTAAAAATTACCCCATTCATTATTTGCATGTAATCTAGGCATATACTTCCATGTTTTAAATTATCTCTGGATGACTTTAATACCCAACAAAGTGTAAATGTTTATTTCAATAATATAATGGATCATTTCAGTAAAAAGAGTCAAAAAAATCTGTGCACACTCAACATATGTATTTGCCAAGTTTTTCTTGGGGAATATAACTGATTGAATGAATCTGTATATTTTAAGTGGGAGTGGAGCTTATTAGAATAGCTAAGTGGCTATGTTTTAACTAGACCAACAACAGCTATCTCCTGAGGGAAAGGTCAAGAATTTAGTAGTTTCTCAGCCCATGAGGCAGGATGTCTCAGCTGGTCATTAGCAGCAGGATGAGATGAACTATTCAGTAAGAGTGAGGGCATACAGACAAATAAAGCAAAAGCCTCTTTCTTGCATGCCCTTTTAAGTGGGTTGCCATAAACAGATCGAGGGTGTTTTCCAATCTCAAAGATTTATAAGACTTCTTCCTACCTTAAGTGATATAACCAGGTAAAAACCCTCATAGGTGTGCCCCAAAGCTTGGGTTTAAGTTGATTCCAGATGTAATAAATTTGACAACCAATATTAGTCATCACAAGTCCATTCCTCAACAGTCTGACAAATGAAAATAACATCCAGTTCATAATTGCATTTAATAAGATGTAACCATCATATGTACAACCCCAAGTAAGTTGTGTGTTTTAGAATAGGTTGCGCTGTCTCTTGCAGTGTCAGACTCTTGATGTCTCATGAGTTAAATATATCTCTTGATATCATCATAATTGATGCTACATCACATGATAAAGACATATGAATAAAACCCACAAATGTCTGCTTAATATTTGTATATATCTGCACAAACATTTAAAAAACATGACAGAAACACAAAGCTTAGTTAGAACCCTCATTTTTGCAACTAGACACATGGCCTTAGCTGGTATTTATAAATACCTTCCTCTACTACCCATTCTGTATTTCCTCTACCTTCAGTAGGTGCCTCAGCATGTCTTGATTCTTTCTCTGGAGGAGTGATTCATATGTTCATCCCTGAAAGATCTGCCTGGACTCCTTTGCCGTAGTTTCCCACTACCTTTAATCATGGACATAGTAACACCAAGAGATGTCCTAAAAGAAGTCCTGCTGTCCAGACATAATCTTCCTTCCATTGTGGAGAAGCAATACAATTTTCCCTCAGTACGGTAGAGCAATCACTCCTCTTATCAATGTTATTCATTTTTTAGCCTGTTTGATTAAGGGCATAAAAAGCCCAAAGTGCCCAAGTGGAAGTCATTGTTATCATTTCAATGGAATGCTTATTGTATCGATAGGCAGGAGTGTTCCATCATCTGGAACCAAAACTTCTAGGCTAAAATAACTTAAGATCGAGGGAACAGGAAGAAAATATTTCCTTAGTGGGTCCTAAAAGATTATAGGACTTTTAATCAGCCAATCAGGGATAATTGGGGAACATTCCTTCTCATCACATGGTTACAGGAGATAGTTCAACATTACACTGATGCCCATGGCAGGGTGTTAGCCAGATCTTAAGGCACGGAAATGAACATTGGAAAACACAGTTGGACCTTTCTCCAACAATAGATCCATAGATGGTAGTTTGGGGCAGAAGCTTTATGTGAAGGAGAGGAAAATCCATAATCAGAATAAATATCTATTCCCAGTGATGACAACATATTGCCATTTCCACAGGGGAAGTGAGAGAGCAAAGGATTAAAAATCAGTGGCTATTATTTTAAAGTTTAAAGCACAAGCCTGAACCAAGGGCATCCAAATGGAGATATGTCCAGCCTTAATGCCCTGAGGGAAAGAACTAGCCTTACTGCATTCTTTCCTCACCCACTAGAGATACAGTTGCTAGGAAACCAATCCATCTCCCTAGGAAGGGATGCCAGACTATTAATAGTTTAGGGACCTTCCTATAGCCAATCAATTCAAAATGCAATGTCCCTTTTGTGTCTAGACCAATAGATGCTTGCCAGGCAGGAGTCCTCCCTGCTTGGGGTGCACTGGAAGGACCAGAATCTTTAAATCACCCAACTAACTCAAGCACGAGGCTCTCAGCTATCACTGCTTCAGCAGTGGGGGTGTGAGCCCAAGCTGCTTATAATAATTTGTAATAAAAATGTCCTCATGTGTTTTGCAACAGACTTGACTCCTGGTGGTGGTCTTTTGGAATATCATGATTCAGGCATAACAGAAGTGGTCCAATATAGTCAGCCTGCCACCAGATCATTGGCTGTTTATCATGGAGAATAGTGCCACATAAGGAACTCAGTGTTGGTCTCTGCCGCTGGCAGATCTACCACTCAGCAGCATCTATAACCAGGTGAGAAGTTCATGTTGTAGACCCCACGAATAACTATCATTTCTGCCACCATGATTACTTTGTTCATGGGCCCTCTGGACACTGACAGGGAATGACAGGGGAAAGCTGACTGTCTAAAGAATGAATCATCCTATCTACTTGATTATTGAACTCCCTCTGTGCTGAAATTACCCTTTAATGAACATTTACATGGGACACAATATCCCACGTTCTTTGCATATTTGGAGAGATCTGTCTACATACTTTCTTCTCCAAGTGTTTTTCTCAACAATTTTCCAAACATGGTCTTTCCAAGACCTCAACAATCCAGCCAATGGATTGTATACAGCCTATGAATCAACAGACAAACATACGGCCGTTTCTCCTTTCAAACAAGATTTATGATAGTGTGTACTGTCTCAAGTTTGGCCTACTGTGATGATTTCTGCGTTGTCCCCGAAGGGGATGTGGTGCTACAGCTGTCCACTTCTATATGGTGCCTGAATAGCATGCAGAACTGTCGGTAAGCCCCACCCTAGCGGTCTCTTCCTCATTTAGTCAACCATAGAGTACACCCTATGAGGCAATAGGCTCGCGCTTAGGAGCAGAAGCCATTTCAATGGGAGGAGACACCATGGGCATTTGGGGAACTTCTTTCTAAAATTTTCTTGTCCTTTCAGGACTTAGTTAAGCCAAATCACATAATCTCCACTTCCACTTGATTGTGTATTGAGGCTGTGAGCATCCTACTAGTCCTACTTTATAACTTGGTGGGTCAGGTGATGAGCAGCTCCAGTCACATGGTAACTTGATGATCAGTCAAACGATCAGTTTCCACTAAGGCCAAACAGCAGGACAAAAGCTGTTAATGGGGGAACAGCTGTCTGTAGATGATGGGAGAGCCTTGCTTCAAATTTCCAAAGGTCTTTTCTGTAATTCAGTTATAGGAGCCTGCCAAAGACTACAAATAGCATTCCTATCTGGCTGTGACACTTCAAGTGCCATCGGGTCTGCTGAATCTAGTGGGGCAGCAGTCTGCACAGCAGCTTAGATCTGTTGAAATCCTCCTGTTCCAGGCCCCACACAAAGCTTGCAGCTTTTGGAGTCTCTTGGTATATGGGGCAGAGTAACACACCCAAATGAGGAGTGAGTGTTTCTAGAATCCAAATAGGCCCACTAAGTTGTTGTAATTCTTCCTTGATGGAGGGAGGGGCCGGATGTACTAACATCACTTTTGAAGGACTATCTACACACCCAAATCCTAATAGCAATTTATGTCTTAGGGTTTCCATTTCTGCGATGAAACAGCATGACCAAAGCATCTTGTGAAGGAAAGGGTTTGTTTGGTTTCACTTCCATATTGAATTTTATTATTAAAGGCAGTCAGAGCAGGAACTCAGACAGTGTGGCAAGCTGGAGGCAGGAGCCGTGGCATAGTTCGTGGAGGACGTCCGCTTACCAGCTCACTCTCTATAGCCTCTTCAGCCTGCTTTCTTCTAGAACCCAGAACCACCAGGCTAGGGTGGGCGGGCCCACCTACACTGGGATGCCCTCACCCCCACATCAATCATTTATTAAGAAAATACTCTACAGGCTTGCTTACAGTAATTAAATCCATGGGTGGTTGAAGTTCCAGGTACTGAGCTCATAGACATTCAAACTGACTGTACATTTTCATTCATGCATAATTTGGCAGGCAATGCAGGGGCGTTCTTTGTTGAAACTCACTGCCTCTATTTTTGGAGCAATTCCAACCATGGGTTCAGAAAAAAATAATACCCGCTCTGTTGCATGACCGCCCTGGCCTCTTTGTCTGGAAAGTAGGGCAGAGAGCTCTCTTCCTAGTAAGAGCGGAAGGGCTGATGGCGTCTGCCCTGAGCAGCTCGGTGGTCCTCCTGCTGGCGCTGGAATGACAGTTTTTAATTTTCTTTTGGGAGACACGCAGTCTCTTGTGACTTTAAGCCACCTCTTTTTAGGAATCTGGGATTATTTGCCGTTCCTAACTGGTACATTTTGGCTAATATCAAAATGCAGAGTAGCAAAAGCAAATCCAGTTGAAAATACATTCAAGACATATGCGGTAATAAAGTAGTCTAAAACACATACACAGCAGGCTGATGTGTCTAGACAATCCTCAAGGGATTAATGAGTACTGGTTGGCTGCCTCTGGCCTCTCGGATGCCAGCCTCTGAATCATATCACTCCCCTTTCCAGGCAAACAAGTAAGCCAAGCATCCCTTTCCCATTAGTCCTCACTTTGGTTGACTTCTTAACTTCAATTTGTGTTTCCCCCATGCACCCAATTTCTTGGTCAAAACACAACCTGCAGTTCTCACACTGGGCCACAGGAATGCACCTCCTTCTTACCTCTTACACCCCATCTCTGGATTTGAACTTATGTACATCACCCTGTGGAATACTCCTCCTCCTCCGGTCTTTTCCAATCTCCATCAGAGTCTTGTATCAGTGTTCTCGAAGTGGCTGGTGAACTGTGCAACTGACCTCTTTTCTCTCCTTCCGTTTGATCACACTATTCCCTTCCCTCACCATTCGCACACTCTGTGTTCATGTCCTTATTTTCCAAGGATTTGTTACAAGCAGTGCTCAAAATACAGACATCAAAAGTTCTTAAATATCTTTAATAAACAACAACATTTGAAAGGAATTTATACATTCCCTAAATCCCTTTACTAAGTTTAACTTTTAAGCATAACATTTTTCTTTGTCAACCTAGTGGGCTGGAAATAAAAAGCAGCATTTTGTGAGCTTATTAATCATCCTGGCTATTTCCAGGTGTAATGTTTGAGGGACATTAATGTAACCTGAATAATTTTATTCTTTTTTTTCTGGAAATATACAGCTTTTCAGGAAGTATTGTACAATTATGCTGAAAAATTGGAAAACATTTTCCCTTAGATTAAAAAAAAGGAGAGAGAAAAATATGAAGAGAAAATGAGAAATTCCACTGGCTGGCTGCCCTGTCAGTTTACAGATACATCCATGCACCACAGTATTGGGTGTTTAGGACACTTCCTATGTACCTAGAAACGTCTTGGCCAGCCACCTTCCAAAGGCAGAAATGTGCTCTCTGTGGCCACAATGACTTTATTTATTTATTTATTTATTTATTTATTTATTTATTTATTTATTTATTTATATTTCAATGAGACTGGAAATGTGCTCTCTGTGGCCACAATGACTTTATTTATTTATTTATTTATTTATTTATTTATTTATTTATATTTCAATGAGACTGGAGGCCTGTCATGAGTTGATTTTCTTAACGTTTATGGCACCTACTGAAAAACTGTTAAAAACATCATTTTATCTTGTCACAGTTAGGAAAAAGGAAAAGAAACTATACAGATGTCATTGAGTGGAGAATGGAGTGGACTGAACAGCTTACCAAGTGTTGCAATGTTTTTAGAATCTTCAGTATTTCAAGGTTTTTCTCTGAGGAGAGACTTGAATTTCAACCTTAGAAAATGTTGAGACTCTTTGTTGATTTCTCTTCTATGCATGAACTCCAAGAATCCAAATAGCAGCATTCACAGATGCTTCACACTACAAGCCCAATAAATTTTCAGGAGTTTTTGACATTTGAGATGTTCAAAAGACAACGTGGAAACTGTTGTCTTAAAAAAATAATGGATTTGATCCAAGATGGCTGCCACGAGAGAACACTGTGTCTGAGGAGTAGGAGAGCAGAAAAAACGCAGCGACCAGGAGACTGAACTCTGGGACCTAAAACGGCAGCATTGTGAGTGCCAGGTGAGCGGAACTCCTACGGTGAGAAAATCAAGTGGGAAAACCCTAGGGACACCCAGTTATTACCTGGAGAAATTTCCCTGTGACCAGCGGCGCACAGCTCTGATCTGGACGAGCTGCTGCGCTGGGCGCCCGCACCCGCCTTTATAGACTGTCTCCCGGGCAGTCTCAGGAGGAACCGGTGCCGTTTTCACTGAACTGCGCCCTATGAGCGCACACTGCACCCGGGTTCAGCTTCGACCCACGGGTGTGCTGCGGGTTCGGTCCGATCATCGGAACCACACAAGACTGCGTGGATTGGGGGACCATTTTGACCAGTCCGCACATTGCCGGGGCGCAACTCTAACGCCCCGCCAGCAAAATCTCAGTCAGTGTGTGAGTCCGCCCGCGGATTTGGGAGGATCCCGAGTCCTGCACCAACCCACGGGTGTGCGGCGGGCAAGAACAGATCGTGGGAAACACCACAGGCTGAGTGGATTGGGGGACCATTTTGACCAGTCCACACACTGCAGGGGCGCGGGCCGAGCCCTTCTGCCAGCAAAAAC
>CM053743.1:74231887-74269067 GCA_028658305.1 Pachyuromys duprasi | reverse complement strand
GGAGGGGGCGGTGAAGAAGGAGATGAGGGAGGGAGTGGGAGGGTAGGAGGGAATGGGGGGGGGCTACACCTGGGATTCAAAGTACCTAACCTGTGATTGAGATAAAAATAAATAAATTTAAAAAAATAATAATAAACACCTTATCACAGCGAAAAAAAATAATGTATTTTCTAGTAAAGTTTTTGATTATTTCAAAATCAAGCCTGGTGCAAGTTCAACATCTTCTTGTGTGCAGGTGCTATTGGAGCTCCTTATCTGTGAAGATAATGTGGGATCAACTTACTGGATACACAGCAGTCTTGAAAGATGCAGTAGTGACTTTTTAGATGCACTGAAGGGTTTAAATTCTATAGACTTGGAGAAACATTATAACATAACATTTTATAACTGCTCAGGTAAACCTTAACAAAGAGCTGTAAAATTTTGCAATGGTGCTGACACTGAAGCCCACTAATGTCTCTGAATACAATTATGTTGAATCTTTGGGTCCTCTTATTAGTGATGCAGAAGCCTTAACAAACCACAAGGCACCACCGCCCGGCAGCTGGAAGGCTCTCACCAAAGATGCCAACACTTCCAACTCAGTATTTTGCCTCATCCCACCTCCCCAACCTCACCTATAAATGGAGCATTAATGAGTAATAGACATTGAAGTACCTTTATAATTTGTATTCAAAGGTATAATGTTTGTTCTTTCATGGCTCATTGACACACAGCCTGAGGTTTCTCCGTTTAAACAGCTTTAAATCTACTCAAGAGAGCCTAAGATGGTCCTCAGACTGTCTGTGAAAAATTGTTTCTTACTGCTTATAGTCCCATATACACTATTCACCGTATGTTAAAACTTCTCATTCTTTTTACACCAACTCCAAACCTCTACTTCCTGATTTCCATTTGTGCTGCATGCAGTGTGTTTTTTCAGTTGTAGCCTCTAATCATTGTCTTTCCATTCAAGTTACTCCACCAGTGAGCTACAGTCCTAGCCCGCACCACCATGTCCTTGCTTCCCAGACTGCACCTTCCCTCTTAGCTGTAATGATTGCTCTGGTTTGCTGTAGCTGGTGTCCTGGCATCATCTCCACGATTGAATGCTTGGACCCCAAGCTGGACCCCTGTGGGTCCAGGCTGTGGAACCTTTGGAAGGTGGGACTACCTAGAAGATCCTTGTGTCACTGAGGGTCTGAGGTAGTTTGTGTGCAGCCCCGTAGAAAAGGAAAGTTTATAAACTGAGCAATATGGCTCTGTTATTACTAGTCCCTTCTACTTCTGTTCAGAGTTCAAACCATTGGGGTTACTCAGTGATGGGCTTTAAATTTCCCTCTGTTTTTGTAAAATTAAATACAAAAATGAAAACCTAATCTCCTATGGCTACTTGCTTACCACCTCTCAAATTAATGACTTCTTTTTCTTTGATTAACATTGTTTTGTATGCATAAATATATCAATACATCCTACTGAATCTGTTTAGTGTTGCTTGTTTGTATTTTATTTCAAGGCTGAACAATGGTGTTGGATAACCAACTGGGGGACTCATTCCAGGTAGAGACGAATCTCTCCTTTCTCATCATCAGCTTTTAGGTACGGCTCTTTGTCTAGGGTAGGGACCCTGTGACTGTTCTTCCTTACAAGTTAGCATATTTATTGGTATTGACAATTTTCAGGACTTGTTTTGGCAGTTCTATTGTGGAGGTATCATGGTTGTAGCTTAAACAACTAAAAATTTGAACTAAATCTCTTATTTTTAAGTGAGCTGCTCATGTATTATTATAGCAACATAATATAGCTAATAAATATATTAGCTATACTAATAAATATATAGCTATACTAATAATTATATCTAATTATTAGTAACATAAAGCTAATATATTTGTTTGCTGGTTTTTTTTTTCATAAAATTGTAGTTTCAAATTATACATGACCCAAGTGATCGCCCTGAGTAGTGCCAGGAAGGATGAGCTCCCCTTTCCTTGCTTCACCAGGAAGCTATGAAAGACAGTTGTTCTCTTCAGCAGAAACGCCTTCGTTTGGTTTAGGAAGAGAATAGTCTACAACCGTCCCTCTCTTCATTGTGTAGCCTGCCTCTCAAGCGCACGCCTGTAGGCGTGTATCAGCGCTCCTAACTTACTGCGATCCTTTCTTCCTCAGCATGACTGAAATTTACAAATAACAGAAATTAACATTTACAGGGACTTCTAGAAATAAGTTATAATGTTACCTATTTGAAAATTATAGCTGCAACCGCCTGACTGCACCACCCAGAACATTTCCAAGTAGTTCTTCTGTAGAGAGAATACTCCTCCTCCTACCCCCGCGTCAGGCAAGCCCAAATCTCCTTCCTGTCACCATGATTTTCTTTTTCTGCATTTCATATTAATAGAACCACGAGGCACACCACTTCCTCTAAGGGAGACTGGCTTATTTTACTTGGTATAATGGTCTTGGCTTCATTTGCTGCTGTGTGTGCCAGTATTTATTCCTTTTTATTGCCAAGGCATATTCCATTTTATGGAATACCACAATCTGCTTACTCATCCACTAACTGCTGGACATTTGGACTCCTTCCAGGATTTTTCTGCTCTTAATTTTATCCTATGCATTTGGCGTACAAATCTTTGTGTGGACATATGTTCTCATTTCTCCCTGAGTAAATATTTAAGCATTGTAGTGCTATGCAATAAACATACAGCTTGATAAGAAACTGTTGAACTGTTTTCTAATGTGGCTATTCCATTGTGAGTATCACTAACATTCTGTCTTTCTCTGAACTCCAAATCCCACCCCCAACAGTTAGTATTGTCACTGAGGAGTTTAATCAATGTAGTAGGAACACGGCAGTATTTCAAGGTGGGTTCCCATTCCCCAAATGATTAATGATGTCATCCACTCTTTTCTGTGCCTGTTACACATCAATGTCTTGTTTGGTAAAGGGTTTGTTCGACTCTTATGTCTTATTAGTTGTATTAATGAGATATTGTTTTTATACAGCCTGAACACAGAGTATTCATACTGAGGTTGTTTTTTTTCCAGAACATGGCTGATTTTTCATATTATCAACAATGTCTTTCTGGGGCTGAAGAGATGGCTCAGAGCTTAAAAGAGCTTATTGCTTTGAAAAAAAAAGACTTAAATTCTGTTCCCAGCAGCTTCCTCAGACAGCAAACAATTGCCAGTAACTTCAGCTCCGTGCATGCATACAACAAAGACATAGACATAAATTATCCAAAAAAAGTAACAGTATCTTTCATATAACAAGCATGGTGTATTTTTACTCTAATTTATCTTGTGGTTATGCTTCTTTGTCCTTTGACACCTTCATTTATCCCAAGGTCACAAAAACTGTAGTCCAAAAGCTTTATTGTCTTAACTTCTTTCTTTAAGCAGAATGCTTTCTACGTTAATTAATACATATGAAGTAACACGATTGTTGCATTCATTTTAGTTTTGGTTACTAGAATAAAATATTCTGACAAGGCTGCTTAAGAAGAAAGGTTTTTTTTTTTTTTTTTTTGCTTACAATTCCTGATTATAACCCATCATTCCAAGGAACTCAAGGTGGCCATTTCCCATCCTCAGCAAGAGCTGTGATATTGTGTCTGGTGTTGAGTGAATGCACACATCTTAGTGCTTAGCTTACTTTCTCCCTGTACATTCCAGAATCCCCTACTAAGGGAAGGGTGTCACCGCAGCGGGTGAGTCTTTCCATCTCAATTGTCATCATTGAATTATTCCCCACAGCCATAGCCACAGGACAACCTGTCTAGACAGCCCCTTACCAAAGCTCCTTTCTCCAGAAGCTCTAGATTGTGTCAAGTTGACAGTGAAAGTGCAGCACATTTTTGTTACATTATGTTACACTTTTTCCACATTGACATACCTATTTTTAAACTCATATTTTAAATATGATCGTTCATCAATAAGTCACTTTGGCATCTTTATGCTCTTTATGATACTGAATATATTATTTGCAGACCTGTGTAGCTCATCTCTCTAGTGTTCTTCTACTCATCAACATACTAATGTTAACTATACATGTGAATTAAACACATAACATGTTACAGTCATTTATGATTAACCATGAGATAAGCAGATTTTATATTTACATGTTCATCTATTTTCATCATTCATCATTCTTGGTTGAAGCATGTTTATTTTTTTTTATCTAGTATCACTCTTCACCCATTTATTCTGTGGGTCTTTTAAAAATACTTTCTCTTCTCTGGGAAAAACTTGTTGGCAATGAATAGTCTCATCTTTTGTTTAAGGTAAAAGTTGTGTATATTTTATTTATTTGTTTGTTTAGTGAGAGAGAGACAACATGGGTTCTCAGGATACATGTAAATGTTAATATCAGATGTCTTCCTTGTTCAGATTCTATCTGGCTCTACTTTACCTCTCACCTTCCACAAAGAATTCTAAATCTCATATCTAACTGGTAGTCTCCTGTTTGGATAAAACATTTGCTTCAAGCAACGTTAAGCGTTTTCTTAGAACCTTCTGAATGGTGATATCTTAGGGAGCACTTTTCCGATCAAGGTATTTTTCTACATTCTGCTTTGGTCTGAGCAGTGTGGCTTGCGTGACCACAGAAGACAGAATGCCATGATCACAGCACTACAGCAATATCTGAGCACTGTTTCTAGGAGAAGGTTCTCACCAACATACCTGCTTGTGCAGACTGATAACCACAGCCTAAAACTAGACAGCAATTGTCAGTATTCTCTGCCAATTCTATTTCAAGTCATAAAACATATGCTTGGGTTTTGCTTTAGGCTAGGAGAATTTTGTAAATAGCAGTACCCGCATCTGGCACAGTAATGGACATAGGATTGAGACAAGCTGCAGAATTTCCCCTCAATCCTCCTTTCTCTGCTGTTTCCAAGAATTTAATCTTTTTATAGTCTATTAGCCTTATGAAGCTTGGCCAGGTAGCAAGCTGGCATCCCTTAGGGTGTGGGAAATAGATACAAATGCACATCTGTTGAGGTGAAGTCAGATCTCACCGACCCACAAAATGTTACTGTGCCATTTTACTTGAGAAAGGGCTTTATTGCTACCCAGGCTCCATTTTTATTTTTGGTACTCTGTTGACTAAATTATGGAATGTACTGTGAAGGACTTAAAAGAGCATTAGCTCATCACTAAGAAAAGAGCACCCACACCTATCATGACCTCCTGGGTTTGCTAGCTGAATTTGACTGACCCCAGCACCCCAGTGTTCAGAGCCAAAGCTCCAGACTTCTGACCAGGGAGTCTCTTGTGGCTCACCTCTGCCGTCTTCTTCTTGTTACTCTGTAATGCTATGTCTCTCCATGGGCTGTGGTTACCCCTTTGGGCCTGTGAGGGAACAGCCTCTCCCAGCGTGTCTTGTCAGGTGCTGATTCCTCCAATGAGTGAGAGGATTTGGAGGTTCTGTGGATGATTTCAGTCCCTGTTCAGCATCATTGCTCAGAAATCTTCATCTCCCTATTACACCTCTGTATGGTCAGGCTACCTGTGAGGTATATGTTGGTTCTTTTTGGTGCTATTTCTTCTAAATACACTGTTTCTGGAGCCATGCAACTCACAACAAAGTCTAAAAATTGAGAGATATCTGGAAAGGGAAATGTAGGCTAAATTAGCTTAGAATTATTATCTGTGTTACGTCCTCATCTCCAAGAACACAGATCCTCAGACTTCTCCAGTATCAAATGAGTTTCAACACACTACTTTGCACCATCTACCACAGGCCATGCCATTGAACATTCTAGCAAAAGCTCTATGGGACAGCAGCTCTGTTGCTCTCAGCCATTGGTGTACTGATCACTAAATGGGTCTTGACATGGCCCTATCCTCAGGACCAGATGAGATATCAATGGTGTGCCCTATGTTTATAAATCTCAGCTGAAATATTCTAAAAATTTGAGCATTTTGTAGGCTCTTCATTGGATTGAATCACAAGAGAGTAAAAAACTTGTTTACATTCACTTTTATTTTCTATAATGCAGAATGTTTCTTCTATTGACTCAAACAACAGAACTTGGCCCAGTGGGTTTGGAGGTGTATTGGTCTATGCAATGAAAGGCTTACCTAATGGTTTCCAACTGATGCTGTGAATGGAGCCTGTAACTTCCCCACCATGTCACCCTCTCTGCAGAACCCCATATGAGCCATTATAACACTACTGCGAGATATCATGGTCCCCACAACCTAGGTTTTAGTATATTTCAAAAGTTTTACCAACTTAAATAGCCAATGACTTTAATAAAAAATGAGGCAGTGAAAACACACTAAATGAAAAATTTGTAAACAGTATAGCCGGGCCTCAGGATGTGTTTCCTATGTGTTTTCCATTCTCATTCATGAGCATATTATGTGGGTTGATGGTAGTCTTGTGTTCCATTTTCTGAAGGGAATTTTATGCAATTTTTGTTCTTTTAAATGCATTAAATCTTTTCAAAGATCTCTCTCTCTCGTGTGTGTGTGTGTAAGAAAAATAGCCCAGAAACAGTATCAGAAAAAAAAGGAAATATTGTATATCTACATCCCTTTTAAAACCTTTCTGTTTTAGTTTGGCTTCTACTGCCATAATAGAAAACCACAGACTGGAAAATATATAAACATGAGAAGCATATTTGGCTCAGTATTCTAGAGACTGGAATGTTCAAATCTAGAGCCTAGTATCTGTGAAGGGTACTTTTCTAACCAAAATATGGCACAAAGTCAATGGAATATGCTGCAGACTGAGCGGTAAAGGAGGAAATAGCTAGCAGCAAAGTTTCTTTTTTGTGAGCAAACCCATCCTGTCATAGATATAGAACAATTCATTCAAGAGAACAAAGCCCCAGGATAGAATTACTTTTTAATGTGCTACCTCTTAATTTGTGTTACAATGACAATTATATTTCAACAACATTTCTGGGTGACTTTCAAATCATGGTACCAAGAGATCTGACAACCTTGATCACTGACAGCAGAAAATTGTTCTTGTCTGTGATTTTTGAAAGGCTTAAAGAAAGACACCATTAACTAGATGTACAGAAAACTGTAAGAACACTTTGTCTTTTCAAAGATCCGCCCATTTTGACCCAAGTTCAGAGTGGCTATGACAAGCAAGCACATCAAGAATAGAAATATCCACCTTCACTGTGGCACCAGCATTACAGACAAAGATAGGTTTTCTGTTGTGTTGAACTCTTTTTATTCATTAATTTGTCCTTTGATGATTTAACCCATATAACTGATGTAAACTGACCATTCCTACCCCCAACTCTTCCCTAGCTCCCTAAAACTCTTGTATTCCCCCCTTTCTCTGAAAATCTCTTTTTTCACATTTATGTGTATTCATTTTGTTTGTGACTTACTGAGTTTAACCTGGGTCATATCTGTTACTACGCATTTGGAACTATCTGTTATATGTGAAAACATGACTCTCCCTCTTCCAGAATCTATCATTACCAATAGTTTAGCTGTGAGTGGGAGGGCTCCTGAGTCCCTCTTCCATCCATGACTGATTGCTGAAAAGACCAGTCTTGTGTGTGTCCTGTGTAGGAGATCACAGGTGTGAGTTCGTGACTGCAGTGATTGTATAGAATCTAGAGGATGTCATGTTACAGCTCTACACTCTATATTATAGCTCTTATATACTTTTTGCTCCTCTTATGCAATATTCCCTGAGCCTTAGAGAGGGTTGTGCAACCACCATTTGTTCTCAGTATCTTGGACAGCCACAAGCCTCTATTTATTACTGGTCACTGTAGAGAGGGCCTTTGATTAGGGCTGGAGTTGCTGTTATCTACAGGTAAGATCATTGATGTCTGGAATGTAGTTTGATGCTTTGTCATCTTAGTTAAACAATAGCAGTAAGTTGCCTCTTAGGTCTATGATGTAATAGGTTGTTAGCCAGATTTACATCACCAAGCACGAGTTCCTTCCTATAGAGCGGGGTCAGAGGGTAGTTGGTTATCCTCATATCACCTGTGTTCCTACTGAACATATGGGGACATTTTTTTGCCTGGCAGAATGGCTTCCTGGTTCATAAGGTTCACAGCAAGGTAGGACTATTGATTTATTTCCTCCCAGTAGCCAGCTTAGCATCTCCTGGTACTTTGAAAGCTACCTCAGAGAGTGGTTTTCCAGCTCAGTTTCAGCTTTGTATCTTCTAAACGAGGTGTGTAGTGTCTCCAACAATCTCCAAAATACATATCTGAGAACTCGGACTCATCCCTTTTCTGTCATACACACATATATGTGTGACATTCAGTTTAAAAATATTTTTTCCTTCTTCAAATATTGTGAGATTCTCTTTCAATGGCTTAGAGTTGGCACAAGTGTTTAATAAAATA
Organism: Pachyuromys duprasi; assembly: GCA_028658305.1. Classification (NCBI taxonomy): domain Eukaryota; kingdom Metazoa; phylum Chordata; class Mammalia; order Rodentia; family Muridae; genus Pachyuromys; species Pachyuromys duprasi. Next base: position 74,260,746 of record CM053743.1, on the reverse strand, counting down.
CCACCTCATTAAACACCATTTACATTTACCTCTTGGTTGAAGAGAATGCAGTCATAGGCATTCCCATATTTGGGGAACACTTCTGACTTAGACCCACATTTTTATATCAATTTTGTATCTCTTAGGTCAGTGAGTCATTGAAATAACCTTGAAATATAAGATCCTCTTTTCGTTCTAAGTGAGGGTTGATCATCTACCCAGGGTCCTCTTTCTTGTTTATCTTCTTTGGGTGTACAGATTTCAGTATGTTTATCCTATCTTATAGATCTAGTACCCACTTATAAGTGAGTATATACTGTGTGTGTCTTTCTCCTTCTAGGATACCCCATTCAGAATGATCTTTTCTAGATCCCCCCATTTGCCTGCAAATTTTATGATTTCCTTGTTTTTAATTGCTGAATAGTATTTCATTGTGTAAAATTACCACAATTTCTGTATTCATTCCTCCGTTGATTCCAGGTTCTGGCTATTACGAATAAAGCTGCTACAAATATGGTTGAGAGAATGTCATTGTTTTGTACTTGAGAATCTTTTGGATATATGCCTAGGAGTGATATAGCTGGATCTTGAGGAAGCGCTATTCCTAATAGTCTGAGAAAGTGCCAGATGGATTTCCAAAGTGGTTGTACAAGTTTACATTCCCACCAGCAATGGAGAAGGGTTCCCCTTTCTCCACAACTTCTCCAGCAATGAAAGACCCTCGCTTAGAAAGACAAATGGGATGGACATTGGATGTAGGCAAAAACAAGTAACAGGACAGGAGTCTACCACTGAGGGCCTCTGAAAGTGTCTACCTAGCAGTGTATCAAAGCAGATAGTGAGGCTCATAACCAAACCTTCGGTAGAGTGCAGGGAATCATATGAAAGAAGGGGTAGTTAGTATGACCTGGAGAGGACAGGATCTCCACAAGGACCAAATATATCTGGGCACAGGAATCTTTTATGAGATTGTATCTCTAATCAAGGACCATGTATAGATACAACCTAGAACCCCTGCTCAGATGTAGCCCATGATAGCTCAGTATCTAAGTGGGTTCCCTAGTAAGAGGAACAGGGACTATTTCTGACATGAACTCAATGGCTGGCTCTTTGATGCCCCTTTCCCCCCTGAGGGAGAAGTAGCCTTGCTAGGCCACAGAGGAAGACTTTGCAACCAGGCCTGAAGATACCTGATAAGCTAGGGTAAAATGAAAGGTGAGGAGGTCCTCCCCTATCAGTGGACTTGGAAAGGGGTAGAGAGAAGATGAGGGAGGGAGGTTGAGGTTGGGAGGGAATGAGGGAGCATGGTACAGCTGGGATACAAAGTTAATAAACTGTAGCTAATATTAAAAAATAAAAATTTAATTAAAAAAATTAAAAAACAAGATCCTCTTTTCATCTTTGCTCTGTAGATCAGAGACTGAGGCACATAAAGCTAGTAAATATCACCAAGGCCACTTGGAAGATATGAGGTAGTGACACACAGCCCAGGACACACCCAGTACCTTCTTTTTGCAATGAGGACCTTGAAAGAGAGCTACATCCATAGGTCCCACATTCAACTCAAAATGACACTAAACCTGTGTCTTTTACTCTGCACACTCACACAAAATTAAAAATAGATCTAACAATTTAATGTAAGAACTGAAACTGTAAATCCACTAGTGAAAAATAGTTCAAGATGTAACCACAAGCAAATCCTTTCTGAAAAGAACTCCAAGCATTGGAAGGAATCCAAAGGACTGATCAATGTGATCACAGGAGATCAAAAAACTTCTATGTAGTGAAAGAAACAATCACTAGACTGAAGAAAGGCTGTAGAATGGGAGATAATTTTTTTTGCCAACTTTATTTCCAACAGGGGATTAGTATCTGGATTTCACAAATAATTATAAAAATTAAATACATATTAAAAATTCACCCAGTCAACAAATACGCTAATGAGTTGGATAGATACCTCTCAGAAAAGATACAGCAACCAATAAATATTTGAAAATTCATTTTATGTTATGATTGCCAGGTAATTAGATATTAAAACTACACTGAGATTCCTTTTCAGGCCAGTAGGGATGACTATCACCAAGAAAACAAGCAAGAACAAAATGCTAGTTAGGACACAGAAAAATTTGATCCCTTACTCACTGTGTCCAGGGAGGCTTACCCACTCTGGACATAAACATAAGTACCTCATGAAACTGAAAGCAGGTGTACCACGCTTGAAGACATACCTAAGGGGAACTAGGTCAACATACCAAAGAGACCCCTGCATCTGAAAATTTATTGTTTCATTATTTACAATAGATGAGAAAGGAGACGAGCTTAGATAGCCATCAGCAGACTAATGAATAAATGTGTTACATACGTACACTGGGATTTTTATTTATCCTTAAAGAGAGATAAAATCATGACAGTTTTAGGGAAATTGATTGATGCAGAAAACATTATGTTAAGAGTCAGTCAGATTCACTAGAACAGGTAACACATTTTTTGTCTTATATAAGGAATCTAGATTTAAATACTTATTGGTTAGATACAGGAACCATGCAGAATCTTCCTCGTTTGAGTTCATGAGTATAGCAGATGTTTAGACAAAGTCTTTATATTTTGCCCAATATTTTCAATGTAGAATACTTGATTTAAAGACCTTTTATAGTTATGTTTTAATTGATTTCATGTACATGCTTGAAGCTTGTTCAGACAAACACAAAAGTGACGATAGCCAATTGTGCACTCTGAAATAAAGCTTTATACTTGTTAGGAACTGACAGTGTTCAGTTATGGGGGATGGTTCTCTGTATGCTAACTTCTGCTAAAAATAGTCTGTCTTTTCTTCAGACAAAATGTTTATGGAAATAACAGGCTTGAAATGCCAGGTCTCAATCTCAGTTCCCAAATTTGGACTAGATGGAACATGTGTCAGTAAAATATGTTCTTGAAGTATACCTACTAAAACTTATGAAAGAACATGACCCAGTAAGGACACTGTCTTTTTCACTGAGAAAAGTCTGAGAGGCTTTGATCCCAAAATACACTCTGGCCTCCATACAGTAAACTAAACCAGGTTGTTGCGCTTAGCTCCTCTCTGGGGGGGTTGAAGGTGAGTTATAGGGAGCTAGGTGGCAAAGAGACAGGTGGGAAGCAGTGCATTCATTTATATTTATTCTAGGTGTTATTTAATTAGAACATAATTACATCATTTTCCCCTCTCTTCCTCTCTCCCATTCTTCACCTTGTTCTTGTCCAAAGCCACAGCCTCCTCTCCTTTATTGTTGTTGCATATGCACATAAAAGAAGAAATGTATAAATATAACCTGTTGAGTGTATATTTTTAAGGGTGTCGACTTGGTACTAGATAGCTAATCTGGAGGCTCCTATCTGGAGAAAACTAACTGTCCCTCTCTCAGCAGCTGTTAATTACATGTGGCTTTTCATCTAGGGATGAAGCCCTGTGAGATCTCCCCAATCTGTACTGGTGTGCCAACTGTTGTTGGAGTCTTGTTTTGGCAGCCATGTTGTTGATATTTCATGTGCATAGCTTCCCTGTCATAGCCAGAAAGCACAATGTTCTGGCAGAGCTCCTGGGGGCTCCTAGAACCTTTCCACTCTCACTTTCATCAATGTTCATTGAGTTTTAGGTGCAGGAGTTACAGATGCATCTATTGGGGCTGTGCATTCTATCATCAGCTGCTCTCTGAATTTTGATTAGTGTGGCTTTTAGAAGAGTCTCCCACTGCGAAAGGGTGGTTCTTTGATGAGGAATGAAAGCTAGGCTTACCCACGTTCCTATTATGTGCTATTCTACTTAGGTTCAGAATTTGGCAGTACCAGGTGACCTTCAATAAAAGCTGATTAGTGAGCCTTGGGTGTTATGCATGTGTTTACTATATGCTCCATGTATGGTATCTCATGAGTTAGCATCCTAGAACCATTTCCATAAAGACTCAAAAAGCAGAGAAAACAGCCCAAATAAAAGGTATGGACCTTGCTGTCCATCTATTTCTAAGTGCACCTTGTATTACTGAAGGCTTTCTAACTCTGTGAACATTTGCAGTTAAGAATAAGAACAGAACTAGCTCCTAAATGCAGGAGGAATGGGCAAATGCAGCACCATGAAACAGTTTCTGAAGACCTCAGACATTAAGGATGCTGTGGCATTCTCAGATAGGGTATGGAAGCTCGTGTGTCTTTCCAATTGAGGAGAACTCTGTAGAGGCAAAGGTGAGAGAACAAAACATTCTTGGTAGAAGTCTCCAGACTGGCTTGGAACCATGATGACACTTGGTCATGGTCTTCAGAGCATCTTTTCCCCATTTGTAAAGGGTGGAGATTTATTCCCTACTAGTCCATCACAAGTTAACTTTGGGCCCAAAGGAAATTCCATTGTATCGCGAAGCCAAGGTTTTTGGGCTTTTTAGCTAGAGAGGAAGCCAGATATAATGGACAGAGGGAAAACTGATAATTTGTGATACTGGGTGGAGAAAATTTGTGAGCTGTGGGTTGTCTGAAATCTACTCGCCCCCCCGAAGGACTGTTCTATTAAAGGAGCTCATATAAGGTCTTGACAGCTTCCTAGACACTATTGTGTTGCTTCCTTTACCACTCTTCTCTCAGAGTAAGAGAGATCTGACTAACATAGGATGTGAAGATTCTGTAAAGGCACAAAAATCATGTTATGTGCATGTACTAACAGGAAACAGGGTGACTCAGCAATTCTTATGTGGAGAAGAAAGTGAAGGCAGAAAAAACTAGAAAGCCTGTTTTTACTTCATGCCACTTTCAAAGGAAATACAGTCTGTAGAACATCACCTTGCTAAACAATCCAAGAACAGACCTTCACAAATCCCTGATTCATATTAGCCTGAAGAGAGTCAAAAATCATAACTCAGGTGTCCCTGCTGAATTTTATGTTAAGACTGTTTTAAAATATGAACAGCATTCCTTGATGCTAGAGATTTCCTGGGTGTTCTGATTTATTTTATGGGGAAAAGCTTAACATGGGTTTCTCATTGAGTTTCCCTTGTCCTGGGTTTGATACTTACCTGTTTGTAACACCTAGCCTTTCCAAATTCAACCTCCTGGCTGTACCTCCTGGCTCTGGGATTACTGAGCTGGGTGAAAACTTCAAGGGGCATGTATGAAAATAACGAGAGGAGGCCCTTTCAGACAATTTCTGTATGATTTAATAAAAATACCACTTAAAAATTATAATTGCAGGAAATGATACTTTCAGATATTATCTTAAGGTTAATTTCCTCTTACATTAACTATTTAGAGCTGTGGAGTCAGAGTGTTCAATCATTTCTTCGATTCTTTTCAAATTTGCCTGAAGAGACACTTTTAATACAAAATTACATTATTATAAATTTCTAAGAGGTTCAGCGTTATTCAACTTTATTTTTTTTAGGAATCAAATGAAGAAAATTCTTAGAGAAGTGGATACACAAACAGCGTGAAATCAAGATAAATATCAAAATGTATATTATGGAGATTAAAAAACGCTAAAAGAAAGTGCAAAAAAGAAAATTGAGCAATAGCAAATTATCCCTCCTTTTCAACCAATAGCTGAAATACGTTAAATCTTTGAGTATTTTATTTCTTAAAGTTAAAAGAGTTTAATCTTCCTAACTTTTGATCGCTTAAGTTTGTATAGCTTTATTTTATTAGGTTGATATTTGACCTCTACGTTAACTGAGCTGTCTTGGGCTTTTGATTCATTGACATATACGCGTGTATGTATAGATAAGATAATTGGAGCTGTGTCTATATATATACACTCGATATGTGCACATATAAGATACATAAATACTTGAACTTCTTTTAAATATATGGAATAAATGTAAATAGACTGAAATAACTGAATGGAGGTTGAAATATGGCTCTTCCTCCAGAGTGCTGGTTTACTGGATCAAGCGTCTAGCTTATGCTGACTGTATGTTATTGGTTCATTCAGGAAAAAGCCTTGTTAGGCAACATGAGCAGCATCTGGAGTGCCGCAGGGAGGGCAATGCCACCACCAGTTCCATCCATCGCAGTCAGGACCTGGTGCCCCCCTTCCACAGAGAACTGGATTGACTTTCCTTATCACCCAGCTCCCATTTACCACAGGAGCACTGAGTACCACGGGATCTGGCTCCCCCATCTGTGTGAGTCTATGTGGCTCCTCTGTCTGTCATTCAAGAGGCCTGGGAGGGCCAAACAAGTGTGTTGTGGGAGTTCGCCCAGCAGGCCATCCACACCTCGCTTCTGATATAACTTGATCCTCAAATGGATTACCACCTTTTGGGAGACTATGAAAGGAGAAATGCCACTGATTGTTTCCTAAATGGCAGGGTTTATTTCATTACTCACATACAGCTGAACAAGGCAAGCTATTTACACAAAACATTAAGTACAAAAAATATAATACAATTTATCTGTACATAATTAGGATTCTTTTAGTTTCCACAAAATGTTGGCAGAGAGATGATGAGTGAGATGGGGAGGCAGTTTTAGGAAGGGAGTAGTACTCTTGGCAAAGTGCAGGACCATTTTGTGACTTCATTGTTAAAAGACACGAAGAAGGCAGAGACACAGATACTGGGAATGCGCCAAGGGCAGCAATACAAGCTAACATTTCTACTGTTGTAATAAGTGCATGTTTCACCTTATTAATGTGTTTGTTTAGACAGATGTGAGCTGGTTTTGGTTGATTGGTTGGGCAGTGCCCCTGCCCACCCCTTTTTTGAACTTGCATAATTAGTTCCATGAAAGACAGAGTGAGTTCCCTGCCTGGGTTGACACAATCAGGGTCTTAAACTGATTGCTGAAAACAAGATTATCTGCCAGGTATCATTAAGCACAATCTGAGGCAAGGGCCTTGCCAGCTCCCAGGGAGAACGTAAAACCAGTGGGTTAATTAAAAAAAACAGAAAGATGATGACTGCAGGAAAACTACCAATGCACGTGTCTAGTGAGAGTTCAGGGGAAATACTGACGGCCAACCATAAGGACTGAAATGTGTGGGTTGTGCAGTGTTTCAGGGAGAAAAATACCCACCAGCCAGGAGCATTTCCACACAGAACCAAGTGACTGTTTTCACAGGTAACTGACAGGGAAATGAAAGTTATTTCACTCTTGACACAGCTCTGTAGTAACTAATATATATTGCCTTTGAAGTTTTAATTTTAAGATCAGTAACAGTCTAGGGCTGAAGTTGGCCTATTTCAACAAATGAGCAATCCTAAGCAGTTTTATTTCTAACACAAAACAGACAAGGAGGCAGAGCAGGTATGAAGCCAAACCAAGTCAAGTAGCATGATTTGGTCACAGGCTTCGCAGAATTTTACACTGGGACAAGCTGGTGTGTCTTATTAACAGATGAGGTGAGCATCATGGTGATTGAGAAGTTGGAGGCTTCCATTGTGAGTGCTTTTAAAGCCTATCTTCAAGCCGATTTTAGGCCACCGTCACAGTGTAAGAGATCAGTAGTCAATTTCAGTGTAGAAGACACTGCTAATGTTTTAAACCCAAGCAAAAAGCAACAATTTTATGAACTTGTTAAGCGGTTCTAATATTGGTTTTGCAAAACAGGCCAAAACAACACACATAATTTTCTAGTTGGTTCTCATTCCACACTTTGTGTCACTGTTAGCAGTCTGCATCTGTTTCCCTTGTACCTGATGAACAACAGAAACACACCTTGACTTCTGCAGATACCAAGTGTTCTCTCCTACCACAGGACAGGCTCTATCTAGCACACTTCCATGAACATGTAAAAACTAAAGCAACATCAGTTTCTTGCAGGTGGGAGTAGGGTCACCTCATCTGGACACTCTTCACCCTGTTCTGAGAGCAAAACCACACTCGAAAATGAGTTCTCTGTTCCTGAGTTCAAAGAGACGCACAATTGTATTCTCCTCAAAGTGTTTTCAACTGACACTTGGCTTCTAATTGGAACAATCAATAAACAGGAGGAACAACAGCACGTAGCTTATAAAAGGCACCAGCAACTTTGTACAGGAAAGCCAATGTCTTCTGCAGACAGCAGACCTCCTCTCTTGTCTTGATGGAAGAACAGTTTCTGTTTATCAGAGCCTAGGCTTTTTGTAATGCACATATTTATCTAACATTGAAACCATTTGGTATTACATTACCAAAAAAAAAAAGCAGGGGAAGATGACGATTATGGCTGACATACTAGTCTCAGATCCTTGATGGATTATGAAAGGAGTGGAGATTATCCTGCCTGATTTACGTTTTAATGATTTCCATCACTGCAATTCTCTTTCTGACCCAAGACTAGTTTAGTTACCTGTGAGTGCCTCTCCATGTCTGCTTGGGGACAGAGTAAATATGGGCTCTGGTCATGGATAATAACCTTAAATGGTAGAACATCCTCTTTCAAAGAGATCATGTTTGGGGCTAGGCTTGCATTATGAAGTATACCATTTGTATCAGTCTCTGAGTTTGGCATCCAAAGAAGCTACATATTCTTTGCAGTCCGAAATATTTTAAGAGACAGGTTTCCATCTCTGATGCTTCAGCAACATGTATCAAATTACTGTAATGCAATATTATGTGAATATTTTGTGAATGCAGCTTTAATGGAAACCCACAAGAAGAGTGACTTTTACAACTTCTGTCAATAGTTCAACATTGTATACTATCCACAGGGTTTCAGTTTCCCAAAAGGAACAGTAGCAAACTGGAAAGCAACACATTTCCGCCCTTTCATGAAATTATCCAGAGAGACTACCTGAAGGTCTTGGCTTAATATTTACAGAGCTAGGAAATCTCCTTATATCATTTTAATTAATGATAACAACTGAAAAGATAAGCTGGAGAGATAAATGATCCCTGGGTCTGGACATTAATTTCCCACACAGAGATGCATATCTTAGGTCAACAAGAACATTAGCTTAGCTTTTCCCGTTTCATATGCATTTCTCAAAGAAGCTAAGTACTTACAATGTTCTTTAGTAGCTGATAATAGATAATCTTATATATCCATGGGTAACAACAGGTTTTGAAATATTGGCAATAGTGTATCAATATAAGTCTCTAGATAGGTGCTCCATGAAGTAGCAACGGTGTTGGAATGAATGGATGAACTGGGCATGTCCAATACTATCTTTAGACCCTAAAAAAACAGCAGACAGTTTTCAAAAGAGTTGATCTAAGGTTACTGTTGTGAAACCTCTGTGGAAACTGATTTTTTTTTTTTAGCAAGGAGACTCAGATATAACCTGAAAAAGAGATCAATCTAATGCTGACACAGTTCACTGTATCGCCTATTGGTACATGGCGTCTGCTCTTTCTAGTTGGAGCTCCCAAATTGTGTTTTTTGAGACAGTAATGTTGAACTTAGTGAACTGCAAAATGTGATTTAAAGCATCAATGACCTACTAAATAGTCTAGGGTACATCACAGTTAAGAAAGTTGAAAAATTGGGGGAAAATTGATGAGGAATTTGGCCTGACCTGTTGGGGAAATATTTGTGGTTTATTCTAAAAGCAAAGAAACTCAGAAAACATGTGGATGCATGCAACTTCAAATACTAGTAGGCTGTATTTAGAGAAAATGACAGAGAACAAACCTGAATCATCTTTAAGATAACATCTCTTGAACTATTCAAGCACACAATAACATAGCCCTTAGGTATAATCTCCTTGATGAGAAATTGTTGACCATATTGAAGATAAGACCCGAGTCTATCAAAGATTCAGGTGGAAGATCTGCTGATACAAGCGTCAGTCAGCACTGGTGATTTTCGTGCCTCTGTAGATAAGCAAAGAGATGATTCCTTTGCTTAAGACTTGTGAACTCAGGACATTTGATTATGGGAAATCCAAATGTCAGAACTTCAGAACTTGGTTGTTTGTCAGATCCTTTCCAGGGACCATGCAGGACACTCAGTAAAGAGTAGCATGATCCTCACCTTCCCATGTCACATCCCACATCTGTTTCTTTTCTCTTCAGTGTTACCTAGAGTGAATAGGATCTATAACAAATAACATGGATTGATCCTTCCTAGTGACAGAGGCATCTCTATGGAAGACATCTTCACAACCACTGTTTATAGCTTCTTTTCAATCCTTTTAGTGTCTCTGTCACTCTACCATGTATACAAGAAACCCTCTTCTTTTCCTTCAAGATCCATGTTAATATTAGGTAAAATCTACTTTAATATTCATTTTGATGTATCCAATAGGACCAGGATGCTTAGGTGCCATTAGTAAGTTTTAAGGGGCAGCGACATAAAGATGCCCAGCTTGCACTGGCAAATTTTGAAGAAAACATATAGGACTATGATAACAGGCTTGTTTTGTGAAGCAGAGCTTCACCCAATGTTCCAGGGTTCCTTTGGATTCACCAAGTTAGCGTCAGTCAGTGGTGACAGAGTCCAGAGCTCCAAAAAAAAAAATCCCTAGGGCATTTGAAAACATCTCAGGCTGTGACCTGTGTAGAGATTCTATCCTTCTTTCTGCAGAATGTCAAAACTGCAGGACTGATGAGGGTCCGGTCAGAGAAAGGACCACAAACAACATCGGGATTAGTGTGTGAATGAAGCCAATTTCTTAATGAAAACCAGCCAAGCTTGAACCTCAACTCTAGAAAATAAGCTGATCAATGTCATTTGACAACAGGTTCATCCAGATGTAGCTTAACAATAGTAATTCCTCTGTGTGTTCTTTGCATCAAAGGGTAAAAGGAAAGAAAGAAGAGAGGGAAAGAAAGAATAAAAGACAGGGAGAAGGGCTGGAAGGAAGGAGGAGGGAAGCATAGGGAAGGAAATGTAAACAACAGTCTGGAATGTAAAACATGACCCATACATTGCAGTCTAACCTGAACAGATAGTCCACAGGTAGAGCAGATCCACTGTGAAAAAGATGTTTCAAAGTGGATGGTAGATCCTTTTCATACCACAGAGGTGTATGTGTGTGTGTGTGAGTGAGTGAGAGAGAGAGAGAGAGAGAGAGAGAGAGAGAGAGAGAGAGAGAAGGAGGGAGGGAGATGTACTAATGAGATGTCTAGAGAGTGGCAGGCAAGACAGCAGGAACAACAGCAGTATGCCTCTAGAAAAGAAGTGGTGAAACCAGAGTAGGACAGACACATAGCATTCCTAAGCAATTGTTACAGTTGTTTGGCTAAATAAGAGCAAAGGCCTGATGGTTGTTAAGTGTGTGTGTGTGTGCGTGCAAGCATGTATATTTGAGTAGAGAAGCAGAGAACCTAAAATGAGGCTTTCAAAAAGCAAAACGAATGTCAAAAAATTGTCTTATTGTGACTATGAGAACTCTAGGGTGGGGTTACTATATCAAATTGATAAAGGCCAGACTGGAGGTCACTTAGAAAGCATTTCCTATCAAGTATAGCCACAAGTTCTTGAAATATTTCACCCTTCTTCCCAGGGGAAAGAAAATGGCCTTCTAAGATAGGGAAATAGTCAAGAAGACAAGATTATTTTTAAAACAAGAAAATTTAGTGCTGCTTGAGGAGGACTGATTCTTTTCTTAAAAGAAAGTAATGAGATGAGTTGAGGCACCTAATAAAAATCCACCCTGGGGACAATGAAGAAATCATCTGAAACACTCATTCTGTTGAGTGTGGGTTTTAGAAGTGTGTGTGCAATGGAGGCCACACCGTAGAAGTGTGTGAAATGCCACCTGATGTCTCATTGGGATATTCCCATATGCCATTTCCTCACAATCTGACACATCTCCCAGAGCCCATCTGCTGTTTGAATTTCAATTTTAACCCAGAAATATGTCTGAAAAATATGTTTATAGGAGAATAGTTTGTGATTAATCAGAGGATTTGGGGGAACAATTTCTGAGATTGCTTCTTTATATCTGGTAAGGAAAAACATACACTCGTTATTAAAACCCTGTGATCTTCACTCCCCGTGCCATACATTTGCATAGGTGTGAAAGTTATTTACCCCAAAGAACACATATGAACGTCTACTCAGGCCTTTATCATGGCGGCCAGTGATACAGATAAACTGTTTTGTCATTGTCTAGCATGGAATCAATTCCTGCATACTCTGTATCGGGTGTTAATGAGTCTCCTTTACTCCTGTGGGGAGCTCAAGAGTGACCTCAGAACACTCAACCACCACAGCAGAGAGCAGAGGGGTCACTACAGCCTTGACCTAGCCCATTACCTCTCAGCGTTCACCTCTGCTGCTACTGCCTTGGAGCAGAAGTGGGAGTAAACCAGGGACACAAGGAAGGCACCACTGAGGTAAAGATACCAGAGCCTCTCCCTCTTCTGGCCTGGGGGCGACAGGGGATACACAGGACCATGGCGTTGGAGCTATCCCTCCAGAGTGCCTGCGCTGAGCTCCACAGGGATAGCTTTACACACCTTTAATGCTCTAGATAGGGGCCCTTTGCTGCACGTCATCCACGTTAGCTACATCAAAGATGCTGAATACAAAAAAAAAAAAAACAGCTTGCCATTAAACATCAGTTCAGTCAACACACACACACACACAAATAAAAATAAAAAAGGAGCTTTCAGTTACATCAGTTCATTCAACATTGCAAAACACAAAAATTTTAAAAAGTAGCTTTCAATGACAGTTTGGTACTTTCAATATTTTTCATAATTGGCATCATAAATGTTGAAGAATTTTTTTTTTTCTGCAGGGAGGGAGGAAGGGATGTGTAGTCTACCCAGATGCTAAGATTGGCTCTTCGGCACATTGCTACTACCCAGGCAAATGGCCTTCAAGCCCATGACATGGCATGGGGCTCCCTGGGATGCCATAGAATTCGAAAGTCAGAGTAAGGCCAGTTTCACAACAAACTGCAAAATTGCTGCTGTGTGTCTCACTGTCTGTTCTCTGTTTCACGTGTTCACTGAACAGTGATGACACCCATTCCCCAGACTATAGCAGAAGGTCTCAGTGGACCATGACTGGGCAGGTCCAAGGCAGGTGGAATCCCTGGGCAGGAATCGCTCCAAGTGCAAACAAGCTGTTTCCCACAGAGCCACCCAGACTGGAAGAGGTGGCTGGAGTCATATCTTCACTCTCTGAATTACTGTGGACCCTGTGGGGTGGGGGAGGGATCTCTCAAATAAAGTGCCTGGTTTGTTTGTCTTATTTTGTTTTTGTTTGCAAATTAAAACATCATGATACTCTGTACTCAAAAGCATGAATATGCCACATTTCTGAAGACACTTTCTAACATGGTTGGCACATTTATGAAATAAAACTCATGAAAAACAATAGACCAGTTAGAGTTTGGGATGAATACAATACAAAACTTCATACCATGGCTCACTTTGCAACAATCAAATGTTTGCAATTTCACAACAGCACACTTAGGTGTTTAAGGGTGTGCATTTTTTTTTTTTTTGGTAGCGATGGGAAAGTCCTGGCTTGAGATGCACTTGAAATGAATCCACACATAGTTTCTGAAGCCTCAGAAATATGGGCAATCATGGAGCACAGCTTTGAGGAGCAGAGAGTTTAAAAGAAGCCAAAAGCATAATAGCTGCTAGTATTCGTCATAATTGTTGAGATCTGTAAAGTAGGCGTTGGAATAGGTCTTCCCAGTGAGATGAGGGTTGAAGTATTTGTTTCTCTCCTCTAGGATCAAGTTGTTCTTGTTAAATGCCTGTAAAATATGTTTGAAAAAGATTTAGAATGCTCAGTAAATAGTGTTTCAAAGGAATAAAAGTGGGAGATGCTGTGTTGACTTTGAACTCTCTCTGAAAGCTCTATTGGTTTAGAAAGTATCTTTTCATTTACTGCCTCCTCAGCTCATTTGCCTCAAGGAAGACGTGGCTAATGACCGGATGAGGTTGGGTTGGCTGTTTTAAGCAGCATCTGGCCTATTTCAGTACTTTAATCAGGAAGGAACCGAGGGAGGAAGGATCAGAAATCCAAAGTCTGAATTTCTAGAAAACCTCTAAGATTCCTACAAATTTTGTGCACTTATCACCCATTTCTGGAGATACAATGATGTACATCTAGATTTCCACAGAGAGCTACATTTGACTCTGATAATTCTATTAATTCTTTGAAAAGTTTATGAATCTATTTTAATCAGATTCAACTTCCATTCCATCCTATTCTCTCAGATCCATTCCTACAGCTTGAACTCTTATCTTAATACCTTATTTTTAATTTTTTAAACAAATAATCTAATGACTTTGATTTATGCTACCTATATACTCCTGAGTATGGGGCCATCCACTGGAGCATGGACCAGGGGCCACACCCTAAAAGAAGTCAGTCTTGTGCCCACAGGAGCCATCAGCATCTATCAAAAACTTTATAGAACTTCTTTGAGCAAGTGCATCTGATTCAGATACCTTAATCTTTTTTTCATTCTGCACTCACTAAAAGGTGTCTGCTGTGGCCATCTGTGACAGAGTAAAGTCACATGCAACTTCAAAGAGGTAAATTATTTCAGATAGAGAGTAAATGCTGAGAAGGCAAAGATAAAAATGAAACCGGGTAGGCAGGAGCTAACTTCAGACAGTTAGTCAAAGTTATTGAAGGAGCCATTGCAGACTAGGCAGGCACCTATACACCAGAGGCGCACACTTTTTACTCATGGCGGTAACATTTCTAATATCACCTGAAAATGGGGCAATATACCTGAGATGGCCACCCAGTTCAGTTTCCCACTACTACCTGAAGGAAGAAGGCCACAGGCATGCTGAAATGTTGGAATCAAGTTATGTGGGTTCTGCTGTTTTGTTTCAAAAACTGGGAGCTCAGGATTTCCCTCAACACTATAGCTCATTTCTGATAGACTATGAATGAGTCTTCCATCTATCACTTTTTCCTTAATTCGTCATATTTTTAAAAAGAGTTTATTTTAAAATTTATACAACTTAAAAAAATCACACATGAAATATGATACTTGCTTTCCCTTTCCCCCACTCCAATACCTCTCATCTCACACAATATTTTTCTTTCCCAAGTTCATGTTTTTTTTAAAAATAAAGTTCAGTTAAAGCTGCCCATGTGTTTGTGGGGGTAGGACCATCTACTGGAAGATGGGAAACCCGTCTTATATACCATATCCTCATTAGAGATTGATTCTCCCTCCTCCAGCAACCATGCCCTACCAGGAGCTCCTCTGTGTAAGGCAGGACCTGGAGAGCATCTATGCCCTATCCTTGCTGGGATTCTGGCTGCCTTGAGCTTGTGCAGGTAGTCACAGTGCCTATGAGATTATGATCATGACAGCCATATCATATCATATCCCATCCTCCTGCTCTTATGTTAATTTTGCCTCCTATTCCACAATGTTCCCTAACCCTTGGTGTGGTATGCAATGCATACTCTCATAAAAGGGAATGCCATTTCAAAGTCAGCCATCACAGCAGGCAGAGGCTATGCCAACATTTGCTAAGAATCTTAAGGGAAACAATTCACTCAACAAGAATACAGAAGTTTAGTCAGTTTTGGTTTAGGAAAATGCCCTTCATGAGCATAAAAAAATAACAGAAGATGGGTACAGCAGACAAAAGCCCCCTCATCCTTCTAGCTCTATTCTGAGTTTTTTGTATGAACAAAGTAAGAACAGAAGCTGCCATGCTGGCCTTCAAGTAAGGTAAAGGTGCATACCTCACAGTAACACAGAGGTATGCATTTTACATATGCATTTACATATACATATACAATATACATTTTACATAAGAGTATACCAAGGTTGAAGGGAGGTCAGGTCGTATCCTGAAGTGGCCATAGAGTGCTGCTCAGTCAGTCATTTGGTCCTTGGCTGGAGGCACTGTTTTGAAAGACTGCTCTTCAAAGGCAAGAAGCACAAATCCAGACACTATCCAAGGCTAACTGTTTGCTGGCATTTTTATATGTCATTGTTTTCTTTTTGAAACTATTCCAACAGGAATAGGAATAAGATTCCAAAGACCCTCTCTCTGCCTCCCTGGAGTATCCAGCCAGTACTTTTAGACTTCCTAGAACTACCACCAGGGTTTACCCTAACACCTACAGGCTGTCTATACCCACTAGAGAGCACCCATCCAAAGCCCAAAGGTCTGGGGTGCCTGGGCTCTGTCCATCATCAGTGCTACCACCCTGCCTGGCTTGCAGCCCCACGGTCACCTGCCTTTATGACACACATGGCTGCACCCTGTTCCTGCAGATTCCTTACCTTGATGGCTTCCACAGAGTCATATTTGTCCAGTTTGTTGATGTGGTTAGTGATGCTGCTGTTGAGAGCAGCAGGAGAGACAGGGTGGATGACGGTTGCATCATGGGACTGCTGCTGGTACCGCTGGCAGTAGGTGTAGACAAGCAGGGTAAGGAGGCAGCCAAGGATGGAACTGCTGAGCCCCACGGCCATCATGTGGAACATGTTGAATTCTGTGGGACAGGGCCAGTGTTACACAGCTCCTGAGAAAAACATGCTACTTGACTCATAAAGTGCCCCAAGAGAAAAGGAGGTGCTGCATATCAAGAGGAACAGATGTCACAATAGTTTGTAGCCTAGTTCATATTAGTGTTCTCATAGATTACAGCCATTTCTTCAAACCCCGTGAACACTGTTGGTATTGCAAAAGAAACACATTTGTTTCTCTCTGAAGCCCTCAGAGGGCCTTCAAGAGCACAGTGACCACTGGCCTGTGGGTTTTCTGTGGAAAGTATGTCTGTGGACTTTAACAGATGGAGCATGCTTCAATCCCACAAGGCTGCAGCCTAAGAATGACAATTCACTTGGGGCTCGGGATTGCTGTACTCCTGTTAGCTGGGCTATTTCCTCCTCTCTGTTTCATTTTATGTAAAGGGCTTTCTATTTACATGAATTCTCATGTTGTCAAATGTGTTTTTGTAAAAACAAATTTTGTTCAGAACTAGAAACTTTTGAAGGCTATGAAGGAAATAGAAATCTCCCTTCTTTCTCAAATAACTATTGTAGCTAGTATTGGCTTTGTCTTTCTAGTGATAGTGCAAAGACTTGATTCTTCTTTCCCTCTCTCCCTCCCTCCAGTCCTCCCTCTTCCCCCCTCATTCTCTCTCTACCTCTCTCCCTTCCTCCTTCCCTCCCTCCGTTCCTCCATTTCTCTCTCCATGACTTGTATCTTAGCCTGTGGACTGCTTTTTTAAACTTGCATTTAGGTGATCTTATAAAAAATGTTTTACTCTAAGAAATAAACCATTCATGCTAAAGGCAGCAAATATAGTCTTTTACCTGGACATGAATGAATGTCTTGTGACCCTTTGTGTGTTTACTATGCATTTATTTTCTTTGAGTTTTTCTCTTGAGTTATGGGGAATAGATATTAAAAAGTGAGCTTCAATGATGCGTATCTCGAGAACAGGAGTAGTTTAATTGGCATCCTGGCAACACATCAAGAGTTATTAAATGCCTAAGAAACAACCATCTGGAAATCTCCCTCATTGTTGGGAAAACACTGCTGTTGAAGTTCCCAACCTTCCTGTAGCACTCAGAGCAGAACTAAGTGAGAGTCCCATCAAGCAGAATGTGGCCTCCTTTCTCCTACTATGCCCAGGCTCTAAGAGGACTAACTGCATTCAAGTTGTTAACTTCATATCCTCACAGCTCAGCAAGCATTGTTAAGACCCCTGCTGCCTCTCATGTGTGTCACCAGGGCATGCAAAATCACTTAGTGGTTTCCCACAATCTGTCCATCCCAGCACCCAATGGGACCTTGGGAGAGCTACTGAGCATCATAATGGACACAGAGAGATATCCTTGATTGTAGAAGAAGCACTTGGGAGCACTTAGGAAGACATGTAGATGTGCCTGCAACCAAAGGACCTGGTGTCCTTCCTGGGAGTCTGCAGAGCCACCTTCCCTGTTGTATGTGCCTGTTTCTGACACCTACCACTCAGCAGAAGCTCTACCCCATACCCTCCCATGTCTGACACTTGTCAGAAGATCACTTGCTACTAATCACCAATGGACGCTGGACCCTGGGGCCCCTCAGGTTCTACCAGAATTCCCTTCCCCTCCCCAAGTCCCAGGTCAAGGAACTCTGGGGAGGAGGGGAGAGCTGTGCCAGGCATGTCTTCAGGGCTGTGATACATGGTAAAGGTTAAAGATCGCTCACATGCCCTTTGACCCCGAGTTTTCCCTTGTACCTGGACACTATGTTCTAAGAACTCAGATACCTGTGAGATTGGCCTCCCTTGTTGGTTTACTGTAAGTAATGATCAGTTGAGCACACATTTCTAGATGCACTGAGCAGGCAGTGCAGTTCTTGCCATAGAAGTAATAGTACCAACAGCTAGATAATGTATTGAGAACTTTCTATAAGAATCGTTCAATGGTAAAAAAACAATAGAGGGAAGTCACAAGCCTTGGGCATTTCTTGCTCTGTTGTGGAGACTGTGATGGGGCAGGGCTCTCAGCATATGACCTCTGCATAAAGCATTCTGTACCATTTCCACCAACAACCACTAGAATTGTATTGTTTTTCTTGAAGATTGTGGCTGTAGTGATAAGCAAGGCTGATCTCACACAAGCTCTCATCTCTATTCTACTGTTAGGACTCCTCTGAGTCAGTGCCACATACTGATTAAAAAAAAAACTTTTCGCTGCACTGATAACTCATATTTCATTGTTGCATATGGAGGATGTACAATGGTCTCCGTATGCAGATGTGCGTCGTTAATCAGATGAATTATTCCTGCAGGTGCCTGGGGAAGCTGCGGCCAGTTGACATCTTTATGGCAAGATTATTCAGTCTTTGTGTCTCCTGTAACTAAAAATAGCTAAGCTGAAAGAAATCTCAATAGGAGCACATTTTCGGCAGAAAGAAAAATAGTGCCTTCTAAATCTCTTGGGATTCTGCACATTGTGGCTCTTCCCTAAGAAGGTGTGTTGTCTTTTTAAATATTTACTTATATACTGTGTGGATGTGTGCATTTGTGCATGCACGTGTGCTCATACGTATGTGCAGATACCATGTCATGTGTATGGAGTAGGGATCAGTAGTCTCCTTTCAAACGAAGGACCTTGGGATGGAACTCACATCATTAGTCTTGGTGGCAGACACCTTTCCCTACTAATCCCTGTTACTAGTCCATTTTTCTCTTGGGTTTTGAACAATAAGGCTAGAATGGAGATCAACCATTCAACGTTTGACTGATTTTTAACCAATGGAGATAAAACATCTATTAAACCTCCCCAAACACTCATGGTAGGCAATCAATTTTGTTAAACCCATCAGCTGTAGCCTAAGATCCATCTTACCTGCACAGGCTGGAACATCAATGCCAGTAGCTTAAAGGTTAAAATAGTCAGTTTCTTTACAATGAAGAGTAATTACAATTTCTGAGATTTAGCCAATAATAACACTAGGTTAGAAGCTGGACTTCTTCAAGGCCTTAAAGGATTTGCACAGACTCACCTGTCCTTCCAGAGGGAAGAGAAGTTGAGAGACTCTGGCAGCAAGCCAGCAGCGCCGCCTATGTGACCCTTAGACTTGTCTCCACCTTTATGATGATAGAACACACCTTCTGCACTGCTGCATTTCTAACCTGCACTCCCTTAAGGTCAGAATGTCCTTTGGTTTGAATCCTGGTGCCCCAATGGGGCTTCTGTGGAAGCTTTGATATCTTTGAAATCATATCTCCCAGGGATCAATTGGGAATCCTTTTCCACAATGCTTTCTATCTTCTGCTTCACCCTGCTGCCAGGACAATATCCCTAAACCTGTTACTTATGACCCATGGACCCATGGGCCTGGGCCAGCAGCCTCACTCACTGGGTTTCATGGTCCCTATCTATACAATACAAACTAAAAACCTATGATTACTATCCTTTTAGTACAATTCCCAATACAAAATCCTCCCAAACTGTTATTCTTCACTCAGCTGGCTGCAAAATGTGACAAGCTGACTGATTCCTTTATCCCATATCTGATGGCAGCATTACTAGAGGGACTGATTCTGAACAGCTCCAGAACCCATGCTAGCTGAGCAAGATTAGCACATGCTGTAAGCGTCCCTCCTGGTATGGGAAAAGGTTGACTTTTCAAAGCCTGTCTCCAAGTCTCTCACACAGACAACTGTAGACTGGGGCAGCTTTGAGAGATGCCGACGGGACACATCTCTAGAAGCATTTAGTGGAGTGTCTCCTACATTGTGACCAATATGAAAGGATGCTCAGGGGCTTCCCTGTCCCGCCATCCTCATCCAACAGCAGACCAGCCAGGAAAGGGAAACAATAAGCCTGGGTCCCAACAAGGGCTCTGTTAAACAGGAGAACTCACCTCCACACCTTTTCTCTTCTACACTGCTGGATCTTGCCACAGACACTTCTGGAAAAAGAAAAAAAAATCTAATCAGTGCACAAAGGAGGTGGGAGGGAAATTCACATCCGTGCTTCACTCGCAACCATCAATGATTTTGAATCCAATATTAGTCTAAGATTCAAATTCTTGGTTAATTATCACAAGTGCTAACTGTTTCTTTGTGGATTTGGCTGTGCCACCCTGACTAGGAAGCTATGGGATTCAATATTAAAGAAGAAAGTGTGACTATTCCTCAGGTTTGAAACAAAAGCAAGTACTGGCTTCTGCTAAGATATGTCCAGTTGTCTAAAAGCGTCCTGAATTACATTGTCTTGTATTGTTTCTCTGTTGTTGCATTCTTCATGGAACAAAAAATGACTCACCAGAGCTCAAACAAAGAAAACTCCCCCAAAACAACAACAACAACAAACTGTCTTCAGGAGCCAATTATTCCCTTCTTGTGACACAGCAAAATCCACAGAGTGTGAATGAGACAGACGTCTTCTGAGTGTGTTAACCTCCTGAACTTTTGGAAATGCCAAACTCTCCTGTACTGATTTTTTTTACTGGATAACAAAAACTTAAAGTATGTAAAATACAAAATAATGCTCATAGGCATATGTGATTCAGGTGCCTTCTAAGGGTAGGCTAACGCTAACTACTAGGTGTAGTATATTACTCTTGTTTCCACAAGTCGAAAGAAAGGAAGGAACACTATTTTCATGCCATAATCCTGTTATTTCCCCACAATGCTTTGGGCTTGGCTTTAGTCTCCATCACAGATGCACAGAGTTGGTCTTCAGGGCTTTACGCACATGTAGAGCATCACACCTACAGAGCCAATTCAACAAGTGACTATCCTCTATGATAACTAAATATTGATTTTCCATTCAAAAAAGGGAGGGCTATGGAAAGAGGGACGAACAAGTTCTTTTTCAAGGCAACACTAATGACAGACATCTATGTTCCCTGGTTTATTGAGAGTTACATGAAGACAATGGCCCCTTTCTTGTGCAAAAATGTACACCATATTGTCATAATGAAGTGTTTAATCTGATACTAAAACAAGCAGTTTTCAACTTTTTTAGTAAAATCTTCAGACTATATTAAATCAATAAATTATATAGGACCTTGTGCTAAGTCCCAGTCTAGTTACCTGTAAATCTATATTCCAATCATCTTGAAACTACAATAGTTGATAGCATCATTTTTAATTCAGCAAAGACAGCCTTAGAGAGAAGATAGAAGTGTGACCTAAGGGGTCATTTCCTCTATGGATATTGGAATGTCTCTGTTCACACTGATAAACATCTCTACCCTTACCTGGGATGAAATTAGAGTCAAACACACATGGCCGGCTCTCTGTGGTATTTCCAGAGCACTGGCTGCCCACAGGAAATAGAAGGATACACTGACGAGCACGGACCTGGGTGCCAGACGCCTCGCACGCAGACCAGTTGGACCACTCTGACCAGCTCTCTACAGAGACCAGAAGAGGACAGAGGCAGGGTTACCAGATGATATCAACCATCACAAAATCAGTCAAGTTACACTTTACTTTAGGCTTTTACCTTTTGTTTTGAGAGGCTCTATGCATAAATAAGATGTGGTCATAGCTTCTTACCAACCCAGTATATAAATACACATGAGAATGAGGAAAATCACTAATTAATTTTAACCGATAAAATGTATACAATGTACGTGTTCTGAATCCCATATAATTTCCATGCTGTTGAGTAATTTCATTTAAATAGTCAATAAGTTAATTCTTGAGACAAACATGAGCTCTGGAAGCCAATTCAGACACCTAGAGAGCAAGCCCCCTACAAAGATGAGCTTTGATTATTTCCTGGCTGTTTCTCACAAGACCTAATTAGCCAGCACTGCACACTAATAGGAAGTCCCTGGTTTCTGAATGAAAGTTTAAAGCAACTTTATTCGGCAAAGTCACTATGCCAAAGCCAGGCAAGCCATGAAGCAGGGTTCACTTTACTCCATGCCTTCTGACATGGATAAAGTCAATTCCCATGTCCTGGGTCAAGGCCAAATGATGAACAATGACAGGACACTTCTCCTCTAAGGTTGAGGACTTGACTTTTATATCCATCCAGGTGTACAGATGTTCAAAAATAGGAATAAGACCTATATATTAAATTAAGAAATGAACTCTCCTTATTTATTCACCAATATATTTACCAATATAAGAAAGACACTTTCCCATGTATTCCTTTTTTGGGGGGCACCTAGAAATTCAGGTTGTTCATTGATCAATGCAATGGAATGACTTTTTCTCTCAAAGGCATACATGACTAATTTTTGGAATGAATATTAGAATTTGAGTCATTTACTGTCCTTAGAGTAAGGTATGCAATTAGAGTAGAAGCAGAAACAGTAATTTCTTGTTTTGTAAGAATGTATAGTACTCTTTGCTCTTAACCACTATTCTTTCCTTTCTCTCTTTTTTATATGTATTCCTTTAAATATACCTAGACTTTTTTTCTTTTAAGAAAGGTCTGTGTGTGCATGTGAAGAAAGTGTTTTACTGTCGAAGTTAAATCTAAAAAAGTATCCCATTTTCATCCCAAGTGGTCCTGTATGTCAGAATGCCAGGTTACTTCCCAGATAAAGGGCAGTCTGGTACCACCTACATCAACCATAGGTCTTAGAGCTTCAGAGCCATGGTCCTTAAGAGGCTCATTCCCTGCTTGGTTTGCTGCATTCGTCTGATAGCTGACTGGACTTCATTCCTTGTATTTTCTTTAACTGCACCACCTTTGAATACAGCCTTTTTTAAGGGGTGAAGTGTCCTCCCCCGGAACATTTCTAGATTTGTTCCAAGCGTATAACATGGGCTGGCCCAGGATAGGACGTGAAACAACAAGCCACAGGAGATTCTCCCTTTCAGTCCTGCACACCAGCGTGTGACATTCCAAATGGTTTTTTTCCCACTTATTTTCCACAGTCTTCTCTCCCATCCAGCACTGATGACTTGGCCTTTATCAAGGTCAATCAGAGTACAATGTGAAAACTATTTTGCCGTAGAACAACGTGTTATTATATCACACTGGGGGCAACAGTGGGAGGTAGCCTTGCCATCCATTCTTCTATCTGCACTACTTACTGTGACTTGCAAACTTTAACTTCATCGTTCATAGATAAGAAAGGCAAGTCTGCACTAAGGCGGCGCAGTAATCACTGCCTTCTGTACCTGGGCAGGTCTGTGTGTTGCAGAGCGCCTCCTCAGTGTGCAGTCCCAAGCAGATGTCCCCTCCGTAGGCTGGGGCTGGGTTAGTGCATGAGCGGGTTCTCATGTAGTGTCCACCTCCGCAGGTTGCGGAGCATTTAGACCAAGATGACCAGCAAGACCACACACCGTCCACTGGGAAAAGACACAAAAACAAAGAACTTCTGAAGTTCCCATTTGATCAAGATGACACACCTAGAGATAGGAAATGCCATACAGAAGACAGTTGTATACATAGCAAAAGCCACTCATGG
Source organism: Pachyuromys duprasi (assembly GCA_028658305.1). Lineage (NCBI taxonomy): Eukaryota > Metazoa > Chordata > Mammalia > Rodentia > Muridae > Pachyuromys > Pachyuromys duprasi. The sequence goes on along the minus strand of CM053743.1, from coordinate 74,237,040 downwards.
TGTGGGGGCATTTGATGTTTCGCACTTGGTGGCAGATACCGATCCGAAGCATCTTTCTGATGCTTTCTGGTTCCCTTGTCTGTTCTTTAGGAAATATTTCTAAACATAATTTCCAAGCAACAGCATGGCACAGACGTTCAAAGTAAATGATTTGAAGCTTCTAGTCCCAGAACCATGACTCATGTGTCATAATAATTAATCTGAAGCACCTAACTAGTTCCCACCTTTGCTGTTTTTACTGTGTAGATGGCTTGAAAAGACCTGAAGCCAATGATCAATAATAATGCAGGCAACAGATCTCCTTAGAATTCACATAATTCCAGCCATCCATGTTGGATTCTGCCCATGGCTCAAGTCATCATTTAATATATCCTAAGTAAGACCATTTCTTGGGAAGATCAGACAAACACCCCAAAGCTTTGATCTTCATTTTGCAAGTTGTAGTTTGCAATTAATTACAAAGAACTATTTTTTGTTGTTATTGTTGAAATGAAATGTATATATTAAATAGCTCAATGAACAGGTTAAAAAAATCATTGTTCTTGCAATTCTGGTTAAATACTCAACTGCTACAAGAAGATAAAAACAGAATAGTTAGCAGTGATCAAGAGAGTGAGCTAAAGCTGCATAATAAGCTCCTGAATGCCAGTTACACTGTGGGTGGTCAGAGAAACAAAGTGATGCATTTAGAACTCCTGAGCTCATCTGAGCAGAAGAGGTACTGGTTCCCCAGCATGCTGAAGCATAGACTGCACAGGTCTACAGTGAAGGGTGGTAGGATGTTTTCTCCTCTAAGGGATCACTAGGTAAAAGTCCCTGTACTCTCTGTCTCCTGCTGTGAAGGTCCCAAGACATGAGGATACTACAGATAGAAAGCACAGTGTCTCCGATGTACCACAGGATTTTGCATTGTTCTCTGGAGAGAACATACCTGCTAAAGTCCCCATTTTGATTCACTTTGATTCATTTTGATTCCATCAGATTCTCAGTGTTCTTTCTCCCTGAACCTTATTGTTTACAGAGAAAAACAAATGGAACCTTCTGAGTTGAATCTTATCAAAAGAGAGTATGCTACTGTGCTGGGGTTTATGGGTGTCTAAGTACAACTCTGAAGTTGTTTTCACCTTGTTTGAATACACATAGCAACACAGAACCATCTGTTATCTCTAGCTTTGTCAGTCGAGGTCTGCAATCTAGAGTCTTTACAGCTGCATCAAATGCCAGGAGTAAAAGGTATGAGCAGAAACAGTCACGTGCCTCTCAGTGTTGAGATACATTATACAGGAGCAGGTTCAGAAGGTGAAGAATAACCATTTTAGCATGTGCTCGACTTTATTGTTTATTTACTTGCTGTGTTGGTGCTATAGATAGAAACAGAGCCTGCAGAATTCGAGACAAGCATTCAATTGTTCAGGTATATCCCCAGCCCAGCTCTGCCCTCATTGGCTTGTATGCAAAGCTCAGGGTAGGAAACTGGGAGCGTTCCTCTATCATACTCTCTTCTGTCTTATTGCTGTGAGATAGGATCTTTCACTCAGATCACCATTTTGGATACCAGGGAGCTCCTGTGATCTGACAGTCCCTGCTCTCAGGGCTGATGTTGGAGACACATGCAGATGTGCCCATTTGTGTGGATTTGGGGAATTCAAACCTAAATTCTCATGCTTGCATAGCAAGTGCTCTTGTTCATTGGTCTGTGTGCGGTCTCTGAGTGCATTAAGAAAGGTGATTCTTATAACTGCTGCTTATAGCTGCTTCTTATAACTGTTCACTAGAAAGCTAGAAGGGTTAAATATATCAGTTTATCTGGGCACAGTGGCACGTGCCTTTAATCCCAGGACTGTGGAGGCACATGCAGCTGGAGCCCTGAGTTTGAAGCTAGCCTGCTAACAGAGCGAGTTTCAGGAGAGCCAGGACTACCCAGAGAAACCTTATCTCAAAACAAACAAACGAACAAACAAATCAATTTATAAGGAAGATGATGCTCTAAATTAGGTTAAAATTACCCTAAACATGGCTTCCTTTGGATGTACAGCATTGCCTACAGAATGCAGAGGCTTTCTACCATCTCATAGCTGAGTTTCAGGTTATCACATTTTTAGGAACTTTATAGGAGATGGGAGAAAAAGTTGATCTTCACACATTCAACCTTGAATTTTCCTAGTGCGTGGTAGAAAGACATTGACAATTCCACAACAGAATCTTGGCTTTTTAAAGAAAATGAGGATAGAGTTATTTTAAGATATTCAGGCCATGTACACATAGTAGTCCTGGCTCAACAGCAAGTCAACAAAAATAAAATTAAAACTACCCACAGATGATGCTATCAAAGTGTCCTTGATATGGACAAGAAACATTTGCCCCCAGGGACCAGGACCACATCCAAGCATCTCTAGGAATGCACATGGGTTACTAGTGCACATAAGAAATTAAGTTTGGAGTCTAAGAAGAGGGGGGTGGAGGGAACTTGTCATTCCTATGACATTCTCCTTGGCTTCAGTTCACAGCCCTGATTCAAATCTAGTGATAACACCCACGCTGCCTCCAAGCACCCAGGGGAGGAATCTTTCCACATGGACTGTGGGAAAGAACAACTCTGTGACCTTTCCCAGCATCTCAGCATCAGTTTGGCTGGGAAAATTGTATGGTCTGAAAAGGAATATCCCGAGGCTGGAGAAATTCAAACACACAGGCCTCTGGGAAATAGCACAGCTGCTGGAGCAAAAACATCATGAACAACCTCTGCCACAGGTAAATGGAAAGAACTAGAAAAGTTCATATTGAGTGATATGATTTGGACAGAGAAGGATAAATGTTTTCTCTTGTCTGAGGCCCCTAGCTCCAAATTGTCAGATGTGAGCATATAACACCGACTAACTATAGAAACCAGGAAAGCAGAAAGGGATCACTATGGAGGGCTGATGATGGGGAGAAATAAAGAGGAGAATAGCAGAGTACATGTGATCTGAGAGTGATGGGAAAATGGGGACTTTAATTAGGGAGAGGAAAGGGAGATAAATACAGAAGCAGCGTAAATTAACAGGAAGATGTCTGGAAAACTCATGAGTAATCAAGTATTAACTACATACTTACAAATATATGTAATACATGTAAGCATATATACATACTTTTATAGTATATATGTATACATATATTTATTTTTATATAGTGTAAATAAATTTTTTTCATCTGGGTTGACAATGTTCCCCTGAGAGCTATAGACTAACAGAAACCCAAAAACAGGTATAAAAAGGCCACTTTTAAGTTATTTGCCAGAGTTGTCCAATAGATTCCTGAAACATAGGTTACTGTTTTTGCCCCTGGTTGCCTTCCAGAGGTAAGTTCCAATTTCTGAAGACACTCATCTACTTCAGACACAGGGCCCAGAGATTCTTAGCTGGATCTTGCCCCAAACTCTGCTCCCTGAGAACTAGCTTTCATGATAATCAGAAGGTACCGTGAAAGTTTCCAAAGGAGAAAAGCAAACAATAGTCTTATTCATTTATGAAGCCCATGAAGCATAGTAATGAACATCATGATTCCATAACCCTACAGGTATAATAGTGGTACACATACTTTGGCAGTAACCAAAAGCTCTCTACTTGAACTTCAGGCTGGCTCAACAAGAGGGAAATCAGGCCTGGTATTGGAAAGCTAGCCAACTACCCAGGGATAGTGAAGTCATGGATCTTGGAGGAAGAGAACATAAGAATTGTCACTTTCCTAAATCAGCATAATTCCTAACTGTATTCTAAATATTTATACTTATAACCAAAGATAGGTGTACTTCTCTAATCAAATAAATTTTTCTTTGCAACAGACAGAGAATATTGCAGAAAAACACAATGGATCAAAGTACAGAATTGTGGCACTCAGTCATAATGGATAACATCTTCAACTGCACTCAAGGCTCAGGGAACATTGTGAAGAAGGGAGGGCAAAGGCTGTAAGAGAAAAAAGATCAGGGAGTTAAGTGTAACACTCTATTTCCTAGTATTGTAGTAATTAAGCTACATCCATAAAATCTCACCAACCTGAGTGCCCCAACATGACTGAACAAGGATGACACTAGTTTTAATGTGGAAGGGAAAAGCTCTTGAGTCCTCCACTTTACACAAAGAACTACAGGAAAATAAGAAATGCTGAAAGCAGGAGACATAGTTTTCCCCAGGGAAGAGTATACCAATTAGGTACACAATACTAGATGGCCAGCCCTGAACACATATATAAAAGTAACATACAAACCAAGCAGATTGTATTTAAGTATTTATAAATATTTCCAATAAAATGAAAGAAAGGGGGCCATGATTTAATAGAGATCAACAGATTCATGGGCTTGAAGGGAGGAAAGAAAAGGGGGGACGGTATAATTACATTATAATATCAAAAAATTAAATAGTTATTTACAAAAGAAAAAACATGTGATACAAAGCTGGGACCTAGACTTCAACTTTATCTACATGTTTACTAATTCATTACCACACACCCACCTATCTATCCATATATTCATCCATCCACCCATCCACCCCCATTCGTCCATCCATCCACTAACCCATCCACCCATTCATCCATCCATCCATCCATCCATCCATCCATCCATCCATCCATCCACCCATCCATCTACCTACTCACCTATCCACCCATTCATCCATCCATCCATCCACCCATCCATTCATCTACCTACTCACCCACCCATCCACCCATTCATCCACCCATCCATCCTCCATCCATCCATCCATCCATCCATCCATCCATTCATCCATCCACCCATCCATCCACCCATCCATCCATCCATCCATCCATCCATCCATCCATCCATCCATCCATCCACTAACCCATCCATCTACCTACTCACCCACCCATCCACCCATTCATCCATCCATCCACCATCCATCCATCCATCCATCCACCCACCCACCCACCCATCCATCCATCCACCCATCCATCCATCCATCCATCCATCCATCCACCCCATCCACCCACCCATCCATCCACCCACCCACCCATCCACCCACCCATCCATTCATCCATCCACCCATCCATCCATCCACCCATCCACCCACCCATCCATCACCCACCCATCCATCCACCCACCCATCCATCCACCTACTCACCCATCCACCCATTCATCCATCCATCCATCCACCCATCCA
>CM053743.1:74219991-74231387 GCA_028658305.1 Pachyuromys duprasi | reverse complement strand
CCCCCCCAGAGGTCCTCCTTTGCATTCTCCTGTCCTGTTGCACATGATTGCTTTTTAAACAATGTTATTGTCTACTGTGCATTTTTAGGCTGGTTCAGGTCCTGAATATGAAAGTGTTATATTCATCTTCCATAGAAACTGGGAGAGTTCAGGAATCACTGGGTGGCAGCAGAAGAGAAGGCTTCTGGGTCAGTTCGTATTCCCTGTGTAATCCCCCTGATGTCATTAGACATTAGGAACTCATCACATCACCTGCCAGCTGAGTGCGCAGACATGATGGTCTCCTAATACCAAGAAGCTTTTGCACACAGCATCTTGCTGTAGGTTTAGGCAGCTGTTCCAAATACCAACATGCATGCCTTTAAATGAGGCTCAGAATGTGAAAGTACTCCCAACAATCAACAATAACTACATCCAGTTCTCACTAGTAACAGACAGTGGGGATTTAAGGAGCCGAAAGGCTGTTCCTGCATTCTTACTACACTGCTATTAGCCAGAGAAGCATAGCGGAAGACAAAGAAAATGCGAAACTGTATTGTGTCAGAAGTGAATGATTTTACATGGGAAACCACTCATGCTCTCCCTATCCCTCACAGCAGCAGGCATTTCAATAGAGTCCCCCGGGTAACAGTACACTTTACGATATCTCATATGTTTTAACATGTAAAATTAGTACATGGAGTGTTACATATCACAATGGCATTTTCAAATAAAATGTGAGGTAGTAATTTCTCCTCCAACCACACCCTCTCTCCTAGACTCCCATTTGCATCTTCTCCCAGTCTCAAGTCCACTTTCATTTGCACAACAAACCTATAGTCAAGATTATACTAAACAAGGGAAATCCTAGATATTTGCTTTCAAACCAGGAAAGAGAAAAGAATGTCCACTCTCATCTCTTATTAAATATAATGGTTGGAATCTTTGGTAGAACAGTAAGGCAAGAAAGAGATATAAAAGAAGTAAATTAAAAAAAAGATGCAGATGAAATAATTTTATAGTTTAAAGATCTTCAGGATTTTGCCAGAAAACCCTAACATATAATAAACATTTTCAGTAAAGTTGCAAAATAACACACAGGCCTGTAGAGCCCTCAGCTCTTTCTGCCTGGATGCCACCATGCTTTCTGCCATGATGATGATGGACTAAACCTCCAAATTGTAAGCCAGACCCAATTAAATGTTCTCAATTATAAGAGGTGCTATGGTCATGGTGTCTCATCACAGCAATTGAAACCCTAACTAAGACACATGGTAAAACTTGGAAGTGAGGGGCATCATAGTGGCCCCAAAAGGGGAGTGAGCAAGCCTGGCACTTACTTCGGCATGTCCATAAATATACATTCTACCAGTCACCAGTCTGGACTCTTCCAGGTGCAGCATAACACGCAAGAATTCCTGTGCTTCCTTACAAGAAAGGATGTGGAGCATGCATGGGAGTGTGTGTGAGCATGTATGTGCATGTACTTTTCTATGTACAATAGAGTATATATGTATACACATAAGAGCTAGTTTTCTTTCTCGCACACTGCTTTAGACATTCTTTTCTGTAATACTGTTGTAGACAGATAAAGAAAATAAGATATAAACAAAACCAAGACCAAACAACACCTGTGTGGTTTCTTACAGGAAGCTGTGTTGGCTATGAGTACTTCCACATACTTACAGACTTTTTGTTTCTTCAGTTGTGAAGGGATGTGTATTTGGATGCAATGTGCTGGGCAGTCACACATGAAACCATAGAAACAGCTTTTCTATAGACCAGCTCACTTGTCATAGGCTCCTTGACAATTTGATTATGAAGTCACAGCTCTGATTGCAAGAGAGCTGTCACAGAGAGCCACTCACATAGGATTCCTCTTCCACGGGCACCCTGGTTGCATGACCTAGAATGTTGGTGATGTTTGTGACGATAATGAGTAGTGCATTACTGATTAGGTCACAAGACATTTGGGCTCCTATAAGTAAAGTAGAGAGAGAGAGAGATCTTTCTGTTCTCTGTATTTCCAAGCTTCTGTTTTTGAAGCTTTTCCTCAAGTGGGTCTCTATACAAAGCAAATCAATGCCATAGGAACATTTAAAAGCATTTATTTTTATTAGCATTTATGAATTATAAGAAACCTTACTGACATATCATACCATATTCTCACCATCTTAAATCCCCTAGTCTCATATCCTATCTCCTGCCCCAACTGTTCCCCTTACTTTGCCTCTAAGCCCTTTTTCTATAAATAAAGAAATTCTTTGTCAAGGAGGACCAAGAAACTCTGGCTTAAACAAATATATGTGGGATTCTTAAAATGAGAAATAATAGAGTTGGCAAGGGAACTGTTCCCCCCCCCTCAGGGATGCCCATCAGGGTAAAATTAAGACCATGGCTACAAAAACTCACTAAGAGCCACCAGACATGATGCTGCTTCAAGATAAACAGGATTTACAAGGGGACCAAGGATGTTGGTTCCACAGCTCAATTCATTGGCCCAAACAAAAACCCAGGAGTAAAACCATATACACCTGAGAGGGACAGAAGTTAGCCTTTTCTGCCAAATGTATCTAGAATTTCAAATACTGAGAATAGAGCCATTTCTTCATTAAATTCCCAGCCTACTGACCCTACATTCTGATGAGGAAAGCTATCTGAAAAAATCTCGCCTTCCTCCATGACCTCCTAGTGAGTGCTGAACGTGCAGGGAAGCAGCACTTTGTAGTCTTTCCTACCAATGAGTTTTTTTCTTCTGAGTAAGTTTATTCAAATATGCCAAAGATGGAAAGTTGGTCAATCTTTGCTTTCAAATTTTCTATTCACTCCTGAGTTTATTTGTGACAAGCAGAAGGGTCTACCAGCTCCTATCCAGCCCCTGTTCTACCACATCCTAGTGCCTCAGCTTTCTCCTCTGTAAAAAAGGAGCAATAACATCGTTAAAAACAATGATGTATTTGTGATTTGTACTTGTCAAGCACAGTAATGAGTTTATAGTAAACAGCAGACTACCACTGCCCAGCACAGGTGGCACCTTTGTTCTGAAGAGCAGCCCAGAAACAGGCACACCTTACAACATATGGAACTATTGGGCGATCTCCAGTCATGGTGACTAGAGAAACAACTATCTCAAGAAACTGTAGGTTGTCGCAATAACAGATAATTGTCCCAAGAGGGCTACAATATCAGAATGTATTTATCTAGCTGGGAAGGCAGACTTAAATTTAACTTGTACCCATGTTCCTATGAGAATCATTTCATTCTCTCTGTGATGAGATCATGTGGTAGAAATTGATTGTCTTCTAAATTGACTCTCATCTGGGTTTACATAAAGCTGTCTTCTTACAGGCTCATAATTTAGATAAAGATTTCATGCCCTAAGAGACAGCAGCAAGAATGTTTAATCTACAAGCTTCATATCATGAATGATGGATCTCGAGTGTACATAGCTAAGGTCAAGTCCTTGTTGCATTTCATTTCATTGTTCAGAAACATTTAAAACTTTTTTGGTGCTCTATGCTAGATTAAGTATATTTGAGAAAGTAAAAACATACTTTTAAAAAATCGACATATTTCTCCATTAAAAATCTCATGGAATTACATTTCTTTTTGCTCTCTTGGAAATTTTACTATGGGAAATTATGTTCTTTTTAAGTAAGAATACTTAAATGACTTTCTTTTTATAAATGACATTGATTAACTAGAATCTTTTTGCCTTGGAAATCTTTCCTGCCAGGACTTATAGATAATGATCCAAATATATAAGCTTCAGCTTTTATATATGTATTTTTCGAACTAAAAGCCCAAGTTATATAGCCTAAATGACACTTTCTTTAACAACACTCAAGAAAATAGAAGTTGATGCTTTCCAGCTATCGAACAGTCATACATTCTCCTTTCAGCCCTGTTGGGGTTGACAAATGCTGAGCTACATACTATATGGGTCTTAAATATTAGCAACGAAAAATGAATATATGCGGTTCCAAGGATATGTGTGAGAGTGTGCTGAGCTGCACAGGTGTGTCTTAAGGAATCAAGATGGAAGAAGCATTTGATATTGCAGTAGTGAAAACTCCAGACAGCCGCATACAGTAACTTCTCTCAGGAGTCTGTCCCACTTTGTTTTCATGCTAAGGTGATACGATCTTCCTCAGTCCCAGCACCAGAAATGGGATACAATCAATATTTTATTTGCCCTGAGCAGCCAGTTCTGGTTAAGTTACTTTGCCGTGATTGATGCAAACAAAAAGCAAATGGAAACATTCTCATAAAGTTTTTTTGGTATCTTGAGAAACTTTTCAGTCTTCGTCCCAGAAAACAGGTTTCTCTAATTAGTAAGCTGTCAAAATAGTCAGGACTAATTATTAATTTCATCTCTTAAGGGATAAAGTTGTCAGGGATCTGATTTTTACAACAATTTGAGGTGTGAGGAATGTCCATACAGGAGTAAGCAGAAAATTGAAGAGTGAGGGGTCGCCTCTCAGGGTTACAGAGTGAGCACTGAGAGTCAGAGTTAATTCCAAGATCCTATCCTGGGTGGGGCTCCCTCTTCCTACCATCATGCTCTGGGCTTTTCTCTGTGAGATGAGAGTAGCTTACAATCTGACAGCAAGACATGTTTCTTCCTGATACCAGTAGTCTGTCTACAGGAAGTGACAACATCACAATAGAGCCATCTGTCTGAGCCTTTTTGATGGATTTACTTCTAAGATGTGGAATTCTCTCTCTCCCCCTACGTCTTTGTGGCTGCACTGAGGTTGAGCTATTCTTTCCAGCTATTCTTTTATAGCCACAGGTTCCACACTGCAGACTGAATAAACTATAACGTGTATACTTGTCACAACATATAACATATAGCCTTTGTTCTTGTCACTAATCTTAAACAATAAAGTGCAAGTATTTATGGAGCATTTACATTGGATTATGTGTTGTAATCAACCTAGAAATGTTAAAGAAGCCAGGAAGACATGCACAGGTTATATGCAAACACTATGCCATTTCATTTTAAAGGTGTAGGTGTTTTTGGATTTTAGTATCCAGTGTGTGTGCTCGTGTGTGTGTGTGTGTGTGTGTGTGTGTGTGTGTGTGTGTGCCCTTGAATCAATCCCTTTCAGCTACAGAGGAACCATTATACTGATGATACTATTGATGCATTAGATTGTTATTTATATTTGCTGCAACATATTCTTTGTGCCTGTTGATTTTACTGTCATTTGTTTCGATTTGTTGGGCAGCGTTTCTGCCACTTTCTGTGATCTCGTGCTCATGGTCTCTCTATCTCACCTGTGTGGGACTTTATTAGTTATTTATCCATTGCTGTTACAAAAATACTGTAAGCAGGAACGAATCAGAGGTCAACACAGCAGGAAGGCATGGCAGCAGGACTGTGAGTCTGGGCTTTGAGGGAGCAGAAAGATCAAATTCAATGCCCCTCCACAGGAAGAAGAGAGAGAGAACACCACCAACTGGGATCAGGGGTTCAATTATGTGAGCCTATGGAGAACACTTTGCATCCAAAACACTGCACTAGAAAGTAGATGCTTAAGCCTATTGGAGCAAGATTCAAAAGAAACAGCTGAGAGCCATATGTGAGGGCATCCTAGTCTGCCCTATTGTGTGAGTCAGCAAAATCTCCGCCAATCACCTGCTTTCTTCACTGAAGCAGACGCCAGCTGCCATCTTTGATGTGGCCGCTTTCCCACAGAGGGAGCACTGTACTTGAGATGCTCAAGATGTTCTGCTTGAATTTATATGCTAAGCATTTCCAGACCTTAAAATACTTTGCATATGGCAATGATGTAGAGCAGCTTATTGATCTTGACATTTCCTATAAGGTAATTGTCCAAACTAATGTTTACAGGTTATTCCACATGATGAATTTTATTTGTTTATATATGACTTAGGAATCATTTTACTCTACACTCTTAAAAAATAAAGTGGTGATTAAATAATTAAGTAAACTCATTTCAAATCCATATTTTAGTCACAGATATCTATCATAATGTTGGCTTTAAGTTTATTTCTAATCTCCAGGTGTATAAAACTTCTACACACATACATGCACATACACAGACACACACACACACACATACATACACACAAATGTGTGTCCGTGCACCCCCACATACTGAAGCATAAAGTCTAATGGAGGTCACACATTTAAAATTTTTCTATGCCTGGAAATATGGGCAAAATCTCCTGGCCCAGAATGTTCTTTAAAAAAAATTATAGGAGTATGTTTTCATTCAAAATCAGCCTTTAGGTCAATGGAAAATGCCCTAATAGATCGACTTACAGTTCTGATGATGGGCAGCTTTTTAATTTATTCTGTCTCCTAGGAAAGTACTCTAAAATTTAAGCAATTGTATTGAATGTTTTTGTTTCAATGCTATCTATTTAGACAAGAATTCCATGAAATGGTGATGTGAAAATACATGCTCTTCCAAAATGTAAATACAGTGCCTCTAAATTGCTTAATTTTCCTATAAATACCCATGTATAAAAATTTTTGAAAACCTTTCTTGGTGTAACTAGCCATGCAAGCGCTTACGTGAACTGCAGGAGACTGGTTCATTATTTTAGAATGTTTCTCAGGATTTGGCCACAACACAAAATGTTCTAATCTATGCACAACTGCAGCATTAAACATGCTAGCAGAGGGACATGTTAGGTTTGTTCAAATGTGAAATATATGAGTATCCACGGTAAAATCAGCAGTGGGAAGTGAAAGTATATATCCCTCACCTACACACACACCGATGCATAATACATAGGTAGGTGCTAGTACCCAACAGGTATTGGTGTCAGCATTTTTACATCTTTGTAGCTACACAGTACCAGTAAGATATGACCCCAAATGCTTAATATCCCAGATATTTAAAAAATGTCTATTCAACTCTTTCCTGTCCACTTGACCCATGTGCTCACTGCTCCTGCCTTCAAGAGCCATAGAAAATGCTGTGACTTCATGCCTCTGCAACTCTGCTGCTGCTGCTGTCTTCTCTGTCACCCACTCCTCGCTTACATTTACTTGAGATGATTACTTCTGCATGTTACCACTGTTGTCTTGACCATTGGAAAGGAGCACTGTGCAAGGAGGTGTCTCCACTGGCATTGCCTTCAAACAGTGCCAATCTGTTTCTCATCCCTCTATTTCTAGCCAAGCAGCACATACTTGCTATTTATCAGCAGACACTTGGCAAGCATCAGCATTCAAAGCTTTCCTTTACTCAAACATGACACTAACATGGTCCAGACACCAGAAGGCAAACCACAGCTCATGATACCATTGTGACTGATGATAAGGCACAATGGTATCCAACAGCTTGGGAAGTACTAACTCCTCAAACAGTCAAAAGAAACAAAGAGCTTCTAAAGAAACAAAGATAAAGAGCTTCTATCAGCCAAATGGTAAGAGTCCAGAAGAACATCCAGGTAGAAACCCCTTAGAAACTGCGACCAGTTGAGGCACAACATAGTTCCATTCAGCAGAGACACACAGCATCTAAAGAACAGCCTTTATTTAATAATCTCCAGCCTTTGAGACATGGGTAGGAGAGCTATCAGAAACCTCTTGAATAGGCTAGTCCCAACCTTCTCATTCTCTCTCCTTTTACTTTGCCTTCACGAAGGGAAGTTTCTGTGGTCTCCAGCCTTAGCAGTGAATACAGGCAGTACTGGCAGGTAACTTCATCTCGTTCTTTACCTGAAAGGCTTCCATTGCTGTAAACCTTCCATAGGCATCCTCATGAGACAGGCAAGTCTACTCTCACTCTTTACTGAGCTTACTATTGGTAACCTCTTATAAACAAATATTGAATTTTATCAAATGTTTTCTCTGTTTATTGAAATTACCACAGCATTTTTTCCCTATCAGTGTTATTACTAGAAGATACATTATTTACAATAGCATGCATTTGGTCACCCACAAATATATTGTAAATATGAACACATGAATAAAAGTGAAATGTGAACATATTCTGCATATATATGTATATGAAACTTGGTGAAATTGTTTTGTGCAATATATCTACTGTGTGTGCACTGCATAAAAGAAGATCCTTTGTGGATATGTACAAGAGGATAGGAGCTAAGAGAATCATGAGATTTGTATAAGGCTATCTGTACTCAGAGAGGGCATTAACCTTTGTTCTAGAACATGCTGACTGTTGCCAAGACCTAGGCATGTGGTATTTGGGCACTTGGCAGAAGAGATGTGTTTTTTAACATATACAACCCTGGAGATTAGGCTTGTTCCTGGCCACATCTACTTCTAATCCCCAGGGCCAACATTATTTACTTATTCCTGCTCATCACTCCACTGTTGGTCAAACCCACACTTGTTACAGAAGCGTTTGCTTTTGAACAAAATTCCCTCTGCTCAAGCCCTTGCAGCTAGCTTTATTAATTAACAATACTAGCTTTTTTTTTCTTAACATTAGTGTATTAAGTAACCATAGTTCAATGTTCAGTGATGCCCAAGAGAAAAGCTCCCGGGAAAAACACTCCCAACAATGTAAATGAGGCAGCTTTATATAGATAACTTTAAATATTGCAACAACTCCTGTCTTCACACCTCCTTACAAAGACAACGGCTGCTTGGCTACTCTGGAATGTAAAGGACTACCTTGTGTGGATGTAAAAGCTGTCAACAAAAAAATTCTGATTGGGCTAATTAGCTGGGCAGAAGGACAGGAAGTGGAAGGTGGGACTTCCTGGTAGGTAGAAAGGAAGTCTAGGAAGGAAAAGGCAAAAAAGCCTCTTTTGCCAGGAGATATCAAGGAAGACAGATGTTTTCATGGGATTGGCCATGTGGCTGGGTGAGGCAAGGTGACTGGATTAGCATGCAAGGCCTAAATTTTGAAAAATTTAAAAGGTATTGGCGTCTCTATATGCTTTAAAGCTACCCTGGGGCTTAGGTTTTCTCTTCACCAGGAGATATAAGTTGCTTCAACAGCGGAAAGATGTGGATTTGTTCTGCTGGTCCCAAACAAGAGGCACTTCTACCTCAGGTAGAATGATGCTGACCTCATGTGACATCTAACAAATCACTCACTGTGCAGTCACGTCTTTGCTAGGCACTGGGAAATGCTGCCAGTGTTGAGTGAGCCACAGAGATGGTGTGCATGCACCTGGGGACTCTGCACTCTCCAGACACTTCGCCATTGATCACAAAGACTATAGTGAAGAACACAAAAGAGTTCGCCCTCTCCTACCTTCTCCATTTCCATGTTCTCCAGTGAACTGACCTGAAAACAGTCAAAGGCACATGGCTATGATTTAGATCTGACAAGCAAATGCCTGTCATACAAAGAGCCAGACTGGAACAAGTTCCTGTTGTACTACTAGTCCTGTGGAAGATGTTCATGTAGAAAGCCTCTCTCCCACCTCTCTTCTTGCCCAATAAACTTATGCCTGCAGTTAACTCCGCTTCCTTCTAAACGAAAGCAAACAAAGGCAGAAACGCAGTAAGTTCAGGGATCCTTACAGACCCTCTTACTAGGGAACTCTCCTTCAACAGCAAGCAACACAGCATTTGCTGATGTTGCATTTTTCTCAAAAGACTAAAGAAAACAAATACCAAAACACAGCAAAAATCAACCAACCAGAAAACAAAACAATACGAAACAAAAACACAAAACAAAAATCCCAAACCAAACCAAAAGCCAAAAAATAGAGCAAAACAAAGCAAGCCACCAGCAACAACAACAACAACAACAACAACAACAACCAAACACCGAAATCTGGAAAAGGTAGCAATCCCCAGAATTTTACAAATTTACAGTTATAAATAGGCTTTCTGTCACCCAAATTCCCTTGGCCTCACTGTGAACCAAGTGCTGAGAATAACAGGCAAGGGCCACTGTAAAGTAGGAGAGCTGCTAGGACTGGAAAAAGCCGGGCAAATCCTCAGGGTCCCCCAGTGGAACTGCATCTGCTTGTTTGCATTAGATAGTGTGGATTACAGAACTCCAAACCAATACCAATGGGGTGTGTCTGTATTTCCATGTTAAGCTTTCCTTTGTTAAATTAAAGCTAAAAGAATTGTTTGTTTGTTTTGTTTTTCCAGCAAGACTAGCAGAGCATGAGGAACCTTCAGGCAAATTCCTGTTCTGTAAACCAAGGGAATTCCTCAGCAGCCATTGACTGGACCTGTAGGATATCCAGGGAAGAGGCAGATTACCACCAAGAATGCCTGCTGGAGTATCAGTAACACAGGCAGCTAGTTTTCAGTGTCAGCATCTTGAGAGGCAGCAAATGCCTGAGCAATACGTTTCATGAAAGGTCTCAGAGAGCACAGCTCCTAAAATGTCTCAGCTGTCATGTAAATGCAGTAATGATGGCCTGCCTTTCCAGGGACTTTCATTTCACACATAGTAAACATCAAAGTACTTACTTGATCCTTCCAATTTTATCCTGGAGTGGTGACCTGTGCTGTTCTGTGATCTTCTCAGCTGTGTCTTTTTCACCAGGTCCCTGCTATCTCTGGGGGCACCTTCAGATCTAAGTTAACCTACCCATGCTCAAGGCTGCATCTCAACACAGATATGCTAGGACTTGCTCTTAGAGGGGACAAAGTAGGGCTGGTGTGTGGACCACAGTGAGGAAAGGTGTTTGGCAAGCACACAGGTGGTGCTCCAAACACATGTAGGGCAGGTGTATTTAAAGTTTACTTAGAAGAAAGGGCTCAGAGACTGGAATGTGTGTCAGGATGAAGGACTGAGCCATTTTTTCTGGGATACTCTACATTTCTGATGTCTGTTTAAGTCTTACTTCTGGAAGTCTGATACAATCTTGGAAATTCACTGCCAAAAATCACCAATTATCAAGACCAGTTTAAATGTTATGAAACGATAGAGCTAGATTGGCATTATGGGATGGTCCTCTTTGGAAATGGACTAAGTTCTATTGTATATGACATATTTTAGAAGGGTATTTATCTTAAATTTGTTTTACAATTTTAAAAGTGACCCATTGAGACATGTGAAAGGGCCAGGATCTGCATGACACCGGTCAACAACAGGATCACTGGGAGGAGGTGAGGATCCAATGTGGATGGTGTCACAGAAGCCAGAGACCTTGAACCAGACCAATGACTCATTGCAACAAACATTTGCAAGTGAAGATGTGTGTGCAGACAGGTATACTGTGGGACACACTGTGACATGCTACAGCTTCCATAATGAGAATATTTTCTATGGTGTGTGTGTAAGAATATTTTATTTTGGGTGAGAGGTTAAAAGAGCAAAGGGAGGATATGAAGGGATGGGGAGACAAGCAGAACTGGGGTGCATGATGTGAAACTCACAAAGATTAACAAAAAGTAAAAAAAAAAAGTGCCCTTTGAGGTTGGAGTGTAAGTGAAGTTGAAAGAATGACAAAGATCAAATGCATATTGTCTACATGTGTGTACACAC
>CM053743.1:74201039-74219891 GCA_028658305.1 Pachyuromys duprasi | reverse complement strand
GATCCCAGGGGAGGACATTGCAGCCAGCCCTGAGGAGACAGGATAAGCTGGGGTTGGATGGAAGGGAAGGAGGTCCTCCCCTGTTGGTTCACTTGGAGGGGGTGGGGAGGAGGGAGATGAGGGAGGGAGTGGAAGGGTGGGAGGGAATGAGGGAGGGGGCTATGCCTGGGATTCAAAGTACCTAACCTGTGATTGAGATAAAAAAATAAATTAAAAACAACAACAACAACAACAACAACAACAACAACAAAAACACTGCTCAGCATCCAAGTGGGTTTCCCTAGCAAGGAGAACAGGGTCTGTTTCTGACATGAACTCAGTGACAGGTTCTTTGACCTCCCTCCCTCCTGTGGCTGAGGGAAGAACAGCCTTGCCAGTCCACAGAGGAGGACATTGCAGCCAGTCCTGATGAGACCTGATAAACTAGGGTCAGATGGAAGGGGAGGAGGACCTCCCCTATCAGTGGACTTAGAGAGGGGCAGGAAGGAGATGAGGGAGGAAGAGTGGGATTGGGAGGGAACAAGGGAGGGGCTACATCTGGGATACAAAGTAAATAACATAATTAATATAAAAAATAGAATTATAAAAAAAAACACTGAGTAGGGAAAGTTGGATGCTCCAACAGTTTAACTGTAGGAATAGCCTCAGAGTGGGCACGTGAAAGCTCTGCTCACCATCCCCATAAATACTGGAACTTACGCTCCATGGCTGATCACAGAATATTGTATGGATCTTGGAACTGTAGAAGGGAAGCTCACAGTTTAAATCTCAGCATGGACAGATCCTGGGTACACCCAACAGCCTTGACTCCCCATTCAGAGATGACTCATCCTCTAAGCTCTCACCATCTCTCTTAATTGTTCTGCTGCATCTGTGACTTCACTATTTCCAAACTATTTGATTTGTATTATTTTATGCCAAGCTGGAACGCAGGCTTCTTGATGTTAGCAACCTTCCTTTATCTACCTGCTGGCTCACACAGCACCGATTCTTTGCAAAGAACAGGTATAAGGCATTTTCTGGCGACTAAATACAAGGAGAGTTAACTGCATATTATGCACAGCACAGGGCACCTGACAGACATGAATACATCATTCCAATTTCCTTTTCCACGTAAAGCTATTTAGATGTGAACGGTACCAGGTGAGGTCACTCCAAGGAGAGATAATTTAGTTTTCAAAGAAGATACACGTAGCAGACAGAGTTCTTTTCCTCTTCTTCAGTTTCAGATGCCAAGGCCTTATCACTAAAAGCTATTAGCAGTTGCAAAATGATAAGACAAAGAAATCCATTAAGTAAGCCTTCTCATGAAATTGCCTGGCGGACGTGAGAAGGTCCTGCCTGATGTCTGGATTCTCTTTGCTGCTCCTGCTACTTTCATCCTTCACCCTGTTAACTTTGAGAAATTTTGGTGCATATGCTTCTGGTTTTAGAGGTATAATAACATTTTGGAAACATTCCAGAATTTCCTTCCTTAAGCTGCAGCCATTTCTTTTTACCACAAGATGACAACAGAGTTTCTTCCTTCATGGACTGCATCTAATAGTCTCAAATCAAGCAATTCCTGGGATTAGTATTGCCTGGGGCAGGTGGGGAACCTGTCTCACCTCATAATAGAAGCAAGATGCCAAGTCACTGTGTGTGGATGCTCCTGTCTCACATGGCGAGGCTTAAAGAATGCAAGAATGTGACATGGAGTGAGCCAACTGCATCTCCAAAGGTTTTTGTTGCAGCTGTTTCTTTCAAAGCGGAATGTCATGAAATCTTGCCAGTAAGGTCTAGAAATATGGTGTGAAGTAAAATGAGGAGACACCTGATCTCAGGAACGCAGGTATCATGACACACCATTGGACCACAGAGCAGAACAATTTATCATTTGAATTTTAACTGACAAAGTTTAATTGCTTCTAAAGGTTAACTGGCTATTCCGACTCAAAAATATTAATCAGGCAAGCTAAATAGAGGAGCTGTGGCTAGACTATTTTGTGTGTGTTCACATTGCAAGCGTTTGAAAACAGGCTTGGGTTCTTAGACTGCCTTAAGATTATTAAAGTGAAGCATTGTGAAAGAAGAAACGATGGCATCTGTGAAAAATATTTAATGTTTTAAAGCATTTTTTCCGTGCTCCAACATCTGTTGCTTTCTTCTTTAGTTAATTATAAGTTGCTTTGAAAATTATTATGTATGTGAATTACTTTTAACAACTTAAATTACACATGTTAAATAATAGTATAAGAGGCAATGAAATGAGATAAAAACAAAGATTAAAACCTTAAGCAAAATACATATTAAATTGTATTGTGGATATAATTAAACATTGAAGTTTGCATCTACAACAGAATAGTGGTCTGCCAGGAGCTAAACCAAGACCCACCTACAAGGCAATCACATTTATTGAAGTCCTCGGGGCATATCTGAATGTACGGGAGCTACTTTCCAGCATGCCCTGATCCTTGACAATCAAAACTAGTGCTAAAGAGCAGCAGCACCGTCGTACAAACCTTGTCATGACCCAACTGTCTTCTAGGCCACTTTGGCTGAGGATCCTGAATAGGTACTTCTCTCTTCCTCACCCCAGTTTTAATACTTCCCCATTTATGAGTTAATGGTTTAACATTTATTGTGTGAATGATAGAGAGAACATAGTGAAGAGTAATGATGCCCAGAATGCAGGTTTAGGAGAATAAATTTCAAGCAAATGTCTACTAGGATTGTGAGACATACAGGCCTTTCACAGAGAGAAAATGCAGATGGCAATGTAAGCAGCATGATAAATGATTTGTCAGAACATTTACTGTACCTTTTAGTCAATGTCTCATGTCAAAGTTGGAAGCTTATTTTCTCATCTCAACTGTTTCTATTCTTACTGGGCATTTGTTAATTAAATCACAAAGTCATATTTGCAGTGTACAGGGGATGACAAAACTCTAAGCAGAGGGATATCTGCTTGCTTATGCTTGGTTGTAGGAGTGTGTCCATGAGACAAAACGTTGGCCCCTACAGTTTGGAACCTACAGGGGTCACAGTTTTCCTTGTTTTCACTTTTTTGTACATTGTCTTAGCTGAGTCAGTATGCATGATTTTTATGCCATAAAGCATAAAAATGCAAACTAGCATCATGGCCCCAGTGTGTGTAGCAACTGAATGTACTGAATATTTAAAGATGTAGCCCATTGGAAAGGAATGCAAGGAGCTATCTTCTGTATTACAAACTGTGTAGTAGAACAGGAATGTTCTACTGGACTATCCATAAGAAGGGCAGAAGAATCTATTAATTGGAGGCCTACTTGGGATATATAAATGTCTTCTTAGAAATATGTACAGAATCACCACAAATCTGATCTTTTAGTTTAATTAACAAATGCCCAGAAAGAACAGAAACAGATGAGATGAGAAAGTAAGCTCCCAACTTGGACATGAGACATTAAACTGACTAAAAGGTCTAGTGAATGTTCTACACAGATCATCTACAATTAGCATGACATGTCACCAGAGACTGAGTCAAAGATGGGGGATACACTGGGAAAATAACGTAGTTTGAATGTATTTAGAATAATTTCATCAGAGCACTTCAATATAGAGCAAAAACATTTCACCTACTCATGTAAAATATTCGTGCAATCCCACCCTTTATGGTAGAGCTATTGACAGTTGATGGTTGCTAGGTCAGACAATTTTCTTTATGGGTATGGTCCTTGGTATGGTATGTCAATCATGCTCCAGTGGATGAGCTCATACCCACACATATGTGAATAACACAAGCTTACTCAGTAATGTGTGTCTGTGTGTGTGCTTGTGTGTGTGTGTGCATGACACATGGGAGGGGTGGTTAGTAGAAGAAATGGGAAGAACAGGGGGTGAATATGATAAACCACCTTCTGCACATGTATAAATTAATAAAACTAATTAATAAAATTATATTAAAATGACAAGGGTTTCCTTAAGTGGAGCATTGATTTTTATTTTGCCTTTATGAGTCTATTCATTCTGCAGGCATTATATATTCACTAAACCTAAAATAGTGTGCAAACATGAGGAAATACTGTTGCTAAGCTTCTGTAACTGAACTGTAGGTATTTTAATATTAAGTATTAGAGAATCTATCACATAATTGATTCGTGAATTGTGTGTGTGCATGTGAGTGTGATGTCCAGTGGGAACTGTGTGTATTGTTTATACTACTTATACACTGGAAAACACTTTCTTCATGAAAACTTTTCTTTGGTATTTTTAAATTTTATTTATTTATTTATTACAACTTATTCATTTTGTATCCCAGCTGTAGCTCCCTCCTGCCTCCCCTTCCAAACCCACCCCTCCCTTGCTCTTTTCCTTCCAGGCCCTCCCCCAGTCCACTGAGAGGGGAGGTCCTCCTCCCCTTCCATTTGACCCTAGTCAATTAGGTCTCTTCAGGACTGGCTATATTGTCTTCCTCTGTGGCCTGGTAAGGCTGCTCCCCCCCTAAGGGGGAGATGATCAAGGAGCCAGCCCATGAGTTCATGTCAGAGACAGTCTCTGCTCCCATTACTAGGGAACCCCCTTGGACACTGAGCTGCCATGGTCTACATCTGTGCAGGGGTGCTAGGTTATCTCCATGCATGGTCCTTGGTTGGAGTATCAGTCTCAGAACAGACTCCTGTGACCAGATTTTTTGGTTCTGTTTTTCTCCTTGGGGAGCTCCTGTCCCCTCCAGGTCTTTCTATCTCCCCTTCTTTCATAAAATTTCCTGCACTCTGCTCAAAGTTTGGCAATGAGTCTCAGCATCTGCTTTACTACCCTGCAGGGTAGAGTCTTTTGGGGTCCCTCTGTGGTAGGTTCCTGTCCTGTTCCCTGTATGAAACTCTTTTTAATTAGTTTTACCACCACAGTATTTGAATCATTGTAGACAGAAAAAAAAAACAGTATTTTTCTTTACAGAATGAAATCTGTGCAACAGAACTTTCTAAATCTATAAATAAAACATTTTTGTGAAATATTCCAGATCTAGTACCAACAGCAATTTCCAGAGATTGTAGACGATTATTTATTATGTCCTATAGGCAGAGTTGTGATGGATTAATTCCTGTAATGCATCACTTTTCCTCTTTTCTCCATCTGTATTATGCATCATTCTTAAACTTGATTGCCAAACTTTGAATGCTAGATTTGAGAAAATGTACACTTCTGCGGCCATCTGCCCCAACCACTGAGTTTTGTATCCTCTTCTAACACAAGCCTCTTCTAACAGCATGTGGTGGTTTTGTTCTGACAATCTTTCATATTTTCAAGCCATTCATAACAAAAGAAAGCAAGTTTTATAGCTCCATGCTTATGAAGATGTAATTTTCAGTTTCTTCTAGGGATATCGATCATTTCTCTTAAGAAGAACACTTGCAAATGTAAGTAAATGCCCTTTACAAACTGCACAATGGAATAGCTCATCATCTGATCTTCACCATGAAGGTCAAGATCATCTGTTTATCCTTCCTCATAGCACATCACAGGGAAATCCTTGTACCAGCTCATTCAGCTACAGCCGTTATGGAAGCATATGCTGTGTCTTACCAGTTATTAACAACACTGGAAGTGTGGCTTCTTTAAAGGGAAAGAAAAGGATAAAGCACTTTAAATGAATTGGATTCAAACTAGCTGACGCCATGACACACTTTTGATCTCACATATCAAACTTCATCCTGTGCATAGCAAGGTTCCTTTCTAGGAAGAGAGGCCCCTTACTGCCTGCTGCTCTGTCTCCTTACTTTGCTCCTGACCCCTTCAGGATGCCAACAAGTGGACAGCAAC
Organism: Pachyuromys duprasi; assembly: GCA_028658305.1. Lineage (NCBI taxonomy): Eukaryota > Metazoa > Chordata > Mammalia > Rodentia > Muridae > Pachyuromys > Pachyuromys duprasi. Next base: position 74,214,110 of record CM053743.1, on the reverse strand, counting down.
TACAGTTCCACTTCCTGGTACTAACTTTAGGAATAAAGGAGCATCACCTTCCAGTGTCTCTTTCTAAGAATCAAAGTGATCTTTCCTGGAAATTCCAAGCAGCTTTTGCTTTTCATATAGCCAAGGAAAGAAACAGTTTCATAGCATGGAGAGCCACTTTGATGCATGAAAATGTCTGATAGAAAAATGAAAGGATGTGGCCTAAGAGTAAGTACTCACAAATATTTGAATTTGATGGATGGAAATTTCCCAGGGGTCTGTGCAATTTTGCAAGGGATTAAAACCCCAGCTTTTAATTACAACCTTTGGAAAATAGCTTCTGAAACTCTGTTCTCATTGGCTTATTCCAGCATGCTCAGAATTTCTTTTCCTAAAGTCAGATGTAGCAAGTAGCTTGAGGCTACTTGGAAAGGCAGTGGGCAGTTTACATTCACCCCCACCCACTGGGGTACAGGTAGGCTCTTCATGTTGGATTTTCTCTGCAGACCCCAAAGACTATGGTAGCATCCTTCAGCCAAGGGATCCAGGGAGACCAGGAGCTTTTAAGAGGCACTTCCTGGCTTCTCTGTTTCAAAAGGCAATCAGGTCCTTATTGTCCACATCAGTGACCTCAATCACAGGCACCAAAAGGGGCTTTTCCTTCTTGATTCCTCTCTCCCTTCTTTCTTCCTTGCTGCTATAAATTTATTTCTCAAATCATCTTTCTGCCTTAAGGCCTTATCTGGTCTCCCGTTCTACTTGACACGGAGCTTGAGCCATGATGTGAGGCTTGCTCCTCGTAGTAGCAAACTGTGATGCATAGTAGGATCCAACATGAAGTGTGGAGCTGAGATGTTTATGAGGTTTCGAAGAAGTCATTAAGATTTCAAGCATTCAGAGCAGGACTGGTGTGGCCCCAAAGGACCACTCTCCACCTTCAGGGTTTTGCCAATGTCCACGTGACGAATAATGAATACCTCCTTGGAATTAGGTACTACACAAGCTGCCTGATGCATGCAGTAGCTTTGGGTGAGAAGGCCAAAGCCAGTATCTTGTGGTCCCTTACATCTACGCTTTTCCTGAGAACACCAGTTGTGCAGACACCCCGGAGCTACTGTGTGGTTAATGGTTTTTCAGCTTCTAACATTGCTCAGCTCAAGTTTGGTGTTGATAATACTCAAGTGGCTGAAACTCAAATTCTTTCCCCATTTCAGTTACTTTTAAGATATCAGATGAGGTCACATGGTGCAGAGAAGAAACACATGGGCTGTCATTAAGTACTTGGTCCCGAACATATACTACAACCCAAGCCCCCATCTTTCTTTTTTTGGTGCCAAGTTTCAAGACCCATAAGATGGGTATTCTAACATGAATTCCACAGCTTAGAGTCCTTGAAATAAGTAATAAATTCCTTGGCAATTTCTTTAAGCAAAACCCACCAGCAGCAGTTATGATGACAAATAGTAATATTATGTATGTATATATATATATATTCTATAGTAATAGAATATTATTTTTATTGATAAATTTTGTTTTTTACAATTAGAATTAGCTGGGTGATTTTAGGTATCAGACTGTATTTAGGAAAATTCCCTTTTTAGGTTCACAAAATAGTACTGTCATGAATCACAGATAAAATTTGCTATATCTAAACCAGAAAGGTCATTGAGCTCATTAAAAAAATAAAAAGAGGCTTTCAGACATAGCCAACAGCAGTCCCTGAGAACAGCGTAGCCAAAAGGATTCATGTGAGCATGTTTCTGGGGTCGCAGATAAAGATTCAGAGGTTGATCTAGTTTCAAAGCTTTCTCATTATCAAGTAAACCCAGCATCTAAAATGTTAACTGGTTGCTGGAGACCAGTGCTTGCAGTCTAGAGTTCAGTCTTATAAAGGTAACTCAAATAAACAAGAGTGTAGGAGAGCACTGGCCATGCATATCCCTGTAGGACTTACTCTATCTAAGGCAAGAGCAAAGTTCCCTGGGAAATCACTGTTCAGGAAGCACCAATCATCATACAAAGGCAGTAACTGTGCTCATTTCTTGTTACTTTTGAGACAATCAACCAATTCAGAGAAAGGGATTATGTTATTTCATAGTTTCAGAGACCTCAGATGTTTGTTAGCTGTTCACTCAGGAGGAACAGAAGAGCAAACTCCATGTCATGGAGAGGAAGCAGAGGAGAGAACAAAAGAGGGGTCTCCAGTACTTCCTCCAAGGGGACAACCCCAATAACCTAACTTTCTCATTTCAGCTCCACCTCCTAAAAGTTCTATGACCTTCCGTAGCATCATGGTCTAGTGGATGAGTCTTCATTACACAGTTAGTTGCAGGGTATTTAAGACCCAAATTATATTGGTGAACTCACTAAAAGAAAGCAAGTAAGCAATTTGCAGATGCTGTTCAACTGTATATACTTCGGTCTCTCAGGTTCTCTTCCTCCCTATTTGTGACACCCCAAAGTGGCACTGACCTATTTGAAGAAAGATACATATGTTGCAGAGAAAATGCTGCAACTTAATTTTTTTCTTTTTAAAAAATTTTTAATTTATTACAATTTATTCACGTTGTATCCCAGGTGTAGCCCCTACCCTCATCCCTTCCCAATCCTACCCTCCCTCCCTCTTCTCTTGCCATGACTCTCCACCAGTCCACTGAAAGGAGAGGTCCTCCTCCCTTTCCATCTGACACTAGGTGACTTGATGTTTTAACCCTAAAATTTAAAAGGATGCTGCTAACCAGCTTAGCAACCTTGGAGATTTTTCTCCATGTGGATATGACTTTTCTGCAGAACAGTGTAGTGTTGCTACCTGATCCAGAAGAGGTAGGGAATTCAACAACAGATATTCTATCAGTATAATACACTATATCAAAGAGTTCTTGGAAAATATTTGGTGAAATATTCTATAATATACTCCATTTATACTATTAAATTATTTATACTCAGAAAAATGTTATTAATGTCAGAAGTTGGGGTGAAAATATTTTTAAATAAAATTACAAAGATGGTCTCTGATGTCCTTCAGAATATTGCCAACTTGTAGACAGCACAATTATGTTAAATTTTTGAAAACACATTAGTGAAGGAAGAAAAACAAAAGATGACTCAGTTATGAACCATAATTGTGAGGGAGAACAGGAAGACCAAGCAGGTGAACAGGAGACAATGCATGCAACTCAGACTAAAACAAACCAACAAACAAAAACGAGCACATCCCTTTTCTAAGGAGTAGGGGAAGGGAGATAGGGGGAAGAGAGAGGATGGATGGGACTGGGAGGAGAGGAGGAAGAGGGCTACAATTGGGATGTAAAGTGAATTAGATAGATAGATAGAGATAAAATGAGTATCACAAATACCTAAAATAATTTCTATTCTGATCATGAGGCTCCTTAAAACTAAACTGTTTTACACGTTTCTGGCCTGAGGGGAAGTCTTTGGACTCTATAAAAATAACGTTTAACTAGAGCTCAAGGCAAATATAGAATGTGCCTATCTAGGCCATTCTTCTTGACTGCTGAAGTGGGTATGGGCTAGATGGGCTAGGAGCTAATACTCCCCACCCCCACCCCGCCATCCTCAGCATTGTGTGTTCTGGAAGAAGCAGCATACACAGGGACTATTCTGGAACAGGCTTAAAAGACCAAATAGGGTCTTTCTCTTCCATTTGCAGGATCTTGCCAGTTTCAGGGACATAACTGGTTTTCCATGGTTTTTGATTATCTCATTTGTTAAGCAGGGAATATATGAGGTGTATTTTGCAGATTCCAATGTGCTAACACAAAACAAAGTACATATAATCCTGTCATTCTTTTGTCCATCAAACTCACCTAAGTTCTACTTGCCAATTTGACTATCTTCTGAACAGCACTGTAGAATACCATGTCTGAGTACAAACACGCTTGAGTGTGTTCAGCCAGCTCTGATTAACCTTCACAATATCTCTTTCAATGGTATTGATTTCAAGGTCTTTCCTCTTGACCTTTCTGGTCCCTTTGTGACCCTTCCTTATATCTAGGATATAAATATGTCCTTTGTTCCCTGTTGGTATTTTAGATCATAGCTTCTATTCCACTGCTTCATCCTTTGTATGATATTTGAGCAAGAAATATAATGCAGGCAATACTTGGTCTGTCTTATTCTTTGAATTATCTTTGCTGTAAAGCACCTACTGCTTTTTGAGGGGATTTGGGTTACATTAACGTAAGAAGTGACCCGCTCAGACAGCTTTTGGCATTCTGTGTATTCTTTCTTTCCTATGTTTTAACCTTTAGTCAGACCACCAGATTGATGTTTTTGATATGCTTTCATTCGCTTTTCATTTTTATTCTCATGATAATCTCCTTATGATGTTGCCATGGTTAGAAGGGAGAAGCAGCCTGTACGTTACTAAAAATCAAGGGTGTTTAGCCAAGCAACTATTGGAAGTGGATGGTTGTTGAGAAGAAAAGAAAATCAGTCTTTATTGAGGATGAGGCCACTGGTAGTTTCCCCTTGCTACAGTGGATGGTCCTGCACCAGACACATATGGGTAGCAGTGACTGGATTTAATGAGCCATAAAAAAGGACATAATTTTGAGAAATAAGGTATATTGGGAAATATATGGAAAAAATTGAAGGGTATAAATAAGGGGTATATATATTATATATAATACATATTTCATTGTACACATGCCTAAAACTCTCAAAATAAAGAAAAACAAAATCAATATTGCTTATAGATAGACCAAAACACAAACTAAAATAAAACACCTCCTTTTCTTTAAGCTATGGCTCATAATAAATAAGAACAAAGAAAAGCCAGTTTTTCCCCCAAATACATTATGTAAATGAAGTCAAGTCTTTAAGTTCTATTTGTGTCAGAGCATTAGATCCGGTCTAGTTATGTACTGATTTACTGGTAGCTTGTTATTGGGCAGGTCCATTAACTTTTCTTAAGTTGAGCGTACCCGTCTCCAGGAAGAAGCAGTAATGAAAACCACCTCTCCTAATACAGCAAAAATAGAGTCTGCATTTTCTGTAGTGCAATGTGTGACATACAGAAGATGCTTAATAAGAGAGATTCGTTTTACTACACAGTGAGATTTCAGGCTATCATGACATATGTAAAGAATAGCCACAGTACATGGAATGTGATTCAATGTATAGACTTACCATTTATTTCAAATGTTTATTTGGTATTACACAGTGTCATACTTACTTTAGCTGTCAACTTGACACAAATTTAGAGTCACCATGGAAGAGGAAACCTCAGCTGAAGAATTGCCTAATCAGACTGGCCTATGGCCATGCCTGTGAGGCAGTTTCTTCATTGATAATTGATAAAGGAGGGCCCAGGCACTGTAGATGCAGGCTCTGGGGAGATGGGCTGGGCTGTACATGGAAGGTCGTTGAGTGAGCCCGAGGAAGCGAGCCAGGAAGCAGCAGTCCTCCAGTGGTCTCTGCTTTAGCTCCTGCCCTGGCCCTGACCTCCCTCAGTGATGGTGGATGATATGAGAGTTGTGAGAGGAAATATATCTTTTCCCCTCCAAGTTGCTTTGATCATTGTGTTTATCATTAAAACAGAAAGCAGTCTGGAAAGTATAGCAAGCTGGACTTTGCAAGATCTATGCTAACAACACTGTGATCACCAGTTATTATGAAAAGAGGTGAACATAAGAATAAATATGGAAAAGGTAATTAACACAAATTATTGGTATTTAAATGATAATGAAGTATATTAGATTGAGATAATTTAAATTTTAGTGACATATAACTTGTGTTCTGCTGTTGTTATATTATTAAAGGACACAATTGCATTATGTTTTTCTCACAAGGTGTTGCTGCCAATGAAGAGGTGTCATTACTTTCTGTTTGACTAATGGCCACATTGGCTTTGGTACTAGACAAAATGAAGAAAACCACAATGTATTATGTGTAAGGAAGATTCTGTGTTTCTCAGCTGCTAAAGCCCTATGGTTCAATAGAAACTGCTTCCCTGGAGGTATGCAGGGACACTCAATCAGGTTTCCAGGGAATTAAGAAACAACGTCTAGTGGGTGGGTTCTAGGCACACAGTGTCTCACTTGACTTGTAAGGCACAGGCATGCAGAGGGTATCCAAGAAGTTCCAGCGATTCATTGGCCTGGAGTTGGATGCTAACCTAACTGCCTCCTCTGTTAAGTGTCCTTAGTCTCTTGGTATGACACATTGTGAGTTCATAAAAGAGCTCAGTTACTAGGGAGTGACACTGTAGGACACAGTTAGTCACTCAGCTGGAGATGTGTGCTCCAGTCCACAGAGGGTTGCTGATTCACAGAAGCATTCATTCCAGGCACTGATGTGCTCCTTGAGGACTCAAATATCCGGAGGCGAGACTCATATGCACACAGGAAGCCTAGGCCTCCCCTGTGTGTCAAATATCTGTCAAATATGCCTGAGTTTCCATAACCACTGTGGCAGACCATAACAATAAACAAATACCAATATTTTGGAAAACTGTCAGTATTTACATTTGCAATCAAATCTAGCACATAAACTGGAAATTTCACAAGGGGCATGCTTTCCTTCCATTCCCATGCCTTTCTGTGGGTTAATCTGTCTGTTAATGTCATTATTGACATCAGTTTACAATAAGAACGCATGCTTCCTGAGTTCTTTGGTCTACAAAGTGTTTAGAATGTAGGTACAGGATTAACTCAGGTTACTCCTTCATGGTTTGCTACAGGAAATGTTATGTGCAAGAACAGAACCCTCACAGTCAGCACAACAGGAGAAAATGACTTAGTTCAACAAAGACTGAAAGTCTTCCATTATACACGAAGGTCTTCATGTATAATGGAATTTATCATTTATGCATACTAACTAATTTTAAAGTAATGTAGTACCTAAAATTCTATAATTCTCTCTCTCTCTCTCTCTCTCTCTCTCTCTCTCTCTCTCTCTCTCTCTCTCTCTCTCTCTCTCTCTCCACCTGCTTGCCTGTCTATGTATCCATATACATTCTCCTGCCTCCCTGCCAGCCTTCTTGCCTGCCTGCCTGTCTATGTATCCATATATCTATCCAACTTATCTATCAATGTGAAGATTTTTCATAATCTAAAGTAATCTCAGGCTCACTAACATGTTTAATTAGTAACACTGCAGTAGTTTTTCTTCTTTTAAGGGGAAGAGATCTACTTTCAAATCCTAGTAAGGAAATCCTTGTTTGGCACAAGAGCTGATGCAGCACCTCATAACCCTTTTCCTGTCCCCAAAGTTCCATGGGTTATATATTTCACAAAACAAGCTTTACAGCAGCATAAAAGACAGTATTTAGAATCAGGACACAAACAGTAGAAGTATCAAAAAACCTAATGCAAAGACCACTGAGAGCAAACATAGGCCAGCATTTCCCATGCTGACTTTCTCCATCCAGCACTCACCACCATAGCTCATCCAGCATGTGGCCAGCACTAGGAATGTGAGCAAGGTGAGCTCCCAGCCAGACTCAGTGCTCAGCCATCCTAACAGAAAAAGTGGGCTACACAACAACAGGCCTTTTGAAAAGAGCCTGCACACATGGATTTTTATTTGGCAGTTTAAAGTGTTAAAAGAAATATGACTTGCTAAGGCAGCAGAAAAACAAAACCATAAGTGGTCTTTTCTTCCCTGTGATGTGTTACGAACACACGCTGACAATGGTGCCAGTTTTCCTGTCAACACGCGGTGTCATGGCCACATTGCATTCTGTGTGCCTGGGAGCCCAGCACAAGATAATTATTCCTTAGACCAAATGGAGTGACCGAAGTACAATAGCACAAGATCTTGTAACAGCTCTGTACTCAGAACTGGAAGATTCTGCAGTTAGTTTATTCCATATGTGCATACTTGATTCAAGTACTTTAACTTTCCACCATGTCCTCTGCATTCTAGTTAATGTGAGACACTTGCATGACTCTAAACTTTCCGAGCTTCGGGGTCCTTGACAAAACAGATCTAGTATTTAAGGAAAATTTAATGTTTATAAAACATACAGTGCCTACAGAGTTGAAGTGTAAAGAGATGTTATGTGAGATCATCAAAAATATAACGACCATTCAATGTCTGAGCGGTTTATGTCTATACAGTGGGCAGGTTCTGCAAAGCATAAAGATAGTGTACAAAACATCCAATGTGGGCAGTAGACCAAGTGTGAGCAGATGTGTGAGCCCCTGGTGTGTGCAGATGGCCCAGTTCTAGGGTCTATCAAGGGGGTTGGGAATCTACTGTGCTGGGAGCATCTGGCACATCTAGGAGATTTCAAGACTAGGTTCTCGGCTGTGGGGTAGGGATTAAAGGAGCCACTTACCACATTGCATCCTGCACAGTCAGGCCCATTTTCACAGGTCCTACGGCGGGCTTGAATGCCACCCCCACATTGGGCTGTGCACCGTTCCCAGGGTCCCCAGCCTGTCCAGAACACATGTGGTGGGCAGAGCAAATGTTCATTGCAGTATCTGTAATAAGGAAACCCAGAGGAAAAGGAGACTGTTTAGTGCCAGAGGAGGCCACCAACCTCTTTGCTTCCCATCCCTGGGACAGATGTTGAACAGATGGGCATGCTCTGCATGAGGGGCTCTCTGTGCTTGCATCATACAGGGGGCAGATGTAGTACCAGCCATGCTGAGTGTGCACAGACAATGGTAGAGATGGCAGACAGGGAAAAGAATGCCGAACTCACAATGCAGGATGGAACTTCCTGTGCAGCCACGTAAAGAAGAAACAAGACAGAACAAAACCCTTCAATAGATACCCCCAAAATAGGAGAACACAGAAAATATCCAGATAGGGCATTTATATGCATGGCATAAGCATAAAAAGATAGTGTAGGTTATGAATTCAAAGACAGCACAACCTCACTTGAAGTTTCTTGTTTTTCAATAGATTAAGTCCACAATCTTCTGAAGACAAAGAATTCAAGCATAAGCTTGGCCTGAAGGCCCATGACACTTGCTACTTTAGCTTATGTTTTTAAGTTTTCTTTTAGGCTCTCAGAACAACTTCAAGTGATTTCCAGCTAAAAGACCACAGATTACTAAGTACAAGATTATTATATTTTTACAAATGTAGGAACCATTTTACAGTAGTTAGTTTCTGTACTTCTATACATACATCCATTTTGCCAGTTTTGACGTTAAATACCCCAACTCTTTTTTAGCCCTATGATGACATAAGTTCTTCTGAAAAATTTTAAAACAAACTGTATATGAAATGGAGTGAAATGAGAAAAACAAGGAAACATAAGAGGAAAATGGATGGGCATTCTACAAGTGATAGAATGTATGGAGGAAGAATGTAAGTACAAAGGTAACCAAATTTAATGACACCTTTAGTAATGGACAGGTCTATTTAAATCCATTTGTCCATCTACTGAATCTATTCTCAGCCCTGAGGGAGTATGAGAATATGATACTTTTTCCCATCATATCTTTCTCACTTGCAAGGTCATCTTCCAAGAAACAGATTTAGGCCTCCCGTCCTAAGCCACTGACTTTCATGACACCATTGTTAATAAGAGCTGGATTTTGCAGAGTGTTATGCGAAGACCGTCACAGAAGGCTTGCTATGGATAGACGCTCACAGCCTCCAATGGATAGAGAAAGTGGACACACTGTCAAAATGTACATGGCATCAAACACCACCATGATTCATAGTGATACTTTTATCATTTACTGTATACTGAAACTGCACTTGATATTCCAAGTGGTTGCATTCTGGGGTAAAAAAGAAGAGTAGATGGTGACCAGAAAGCATGAAAGTTGTGTGATTTCCAGACAGCTATTCTTATAAGGTTTATTTGTTTTCCATCAAGCAGATGGAACTCTGATGGAGAACAAGAGACTTTAAAAATGAGCACAGATCTGGGCACAGGGGTCTTCTATGAGACTGTTTCTCTAACCAAGGACCATGTATGGATATAACCTAGAACCTCTGCTCAGATGTAGTCCATGGTAGCTCAGTATCCAGTGGGTACCCTAGTAAGGGGAACAGGGACTATTTCTGACATTAACTCAATGGCAGGCTCTTTGACCTTCGCACTGTGCAAGGGAGGAACAGCCCTCCTAGGTAACAGAGGAGGACTTTGCAGACAGTCCTGAAGATACCTGATAAACTAGATTCAGATGAAAGGGGAGGAGGTCCTTCCCTATCAGTGGACTTGGAAAAGGACAGGGAGTAGACAAGGGAAGGAGGGTGGGATTGGGAGGGAATGAGGGAGTGGGATTCACCTGGGATACAGAGTTAATAAAATGTAACTAATAATAAAAATAAAATTTAAAAAATTTAAAAAAGAAAATGCTTTTAAAAAAGGAATGAGCACAGAGTGCCAAGAGGAAAGGCAAGCTGAAATAGGATAAAGGGATGATGTAGAGAGAATGCCTACCTGCTGGAGTGTTGCCTGTTAGTTAAAGGGAGAATCAAACAAGGAAGGTGACAGTGCTGAGAGGAGAACAGGGAGATATGACATGGGATGGGATGATCCACCTTTGCCAATAGTAGAAAACCGAGGAAAGCCCCCAGGAAATCCACAAGTAAGATAGTACCATTGGAGTGAACTGAAAAAATGTTCATGGCTGGTGCTTCATCCCACTGGTGGCTGAAGCCCTAAGAAGTGAGATGTTCTTTGAGCTGAGCGGCTCACTTTCAGGGAGAGGCAGTGGGCAATGTCGCAGCAGAAGGAGTCTCTAGATATGTAAGCAGCACCCAAGAAAGCATCTAAAAACTTTGACATAATGAATAGCCAATGGACCTGTGCAATTGTCATTCTTTGTCTTTTGCCTTTTCAGCATTTACCATAGGAAAATATCACTGTATTGCTGTAAAGATAAACTCCTGATACCTGGCTCTCAGTTTTAAAGCCATTGGACACTCTTACGTGCTCATCTGGAGAAGGAAGGACCTTCTAAACAAGAGAGAAAGAGAGACACAGAGACAGAGACAGAGAAACACCAGAAAGACATAGTTTCTAGGTATAAAAGAGTTAAGAGGAATGTAAGGACAGACTTTTCTTGTAGCAAGTCTCTAAAGAGGTTTGGGGTTACAGTAAGTAAATATTCGTGTCTATGCTGGTGCTTGGAGAATTTGAGAAAGAAGTCGCTATTTATTTTGTGAACAGATTTTAAGGAAGTCAAGAAAACTCAGAATCCAGGACATTTCACATTTAATTCAAAATATCTGCATGTACCTCACTAGAGGAAGAACAAGGGAAAAAAGACACCTCACATTTATAAGCTGACTCACTCACATTTTAAATGGGTGGGCTCTCTGCATTGCTTTTCCCTAGTTTAAATTTCCAGTTAACATGAGTATTACAGGCATGCACACGCACACACATACACACACACACAGAGCAGAGAGAGCAAAAGAAATTCTACTAAAAATGTCTATAAAACCCTTGACTTTTAATAAAGAGCACAGCAGCTGGGCTACCATATCCCCAGAGCAAAATAAATCAGTGTGCAGAAATGCTTTCTTGTATTCGCCTACAGCAGGCCACCTCTGAGAATGCTCAGCATGTTATTACACTTTAAAATCTCCTTCAAGGTTACCTGTTCATGGAGCTCTGGACTTTGAACCAGTGCTAACCAATTATTCCTTGGGACTTAAGGCCATGATGAACAACCCACTTTACCTTTTCTTTTTTCTCCCTCTCCAGTTCTCCTGTGAAACAAGCTACGTGAAGATTTGAGGAGGCGATACCCAGTAGTAGGAGGTCAAAGGGAAACAGAAATGTTTAGGCCTGTATCATTATGCAGAATTCCAACTTAGATAGGTGAGTCAGGGTCTCACCTTCAGTCTGGATTCTCTGCAATGATGAGAAATGCATTTGCTTTCTGAGGCACCTGGCCTCAGCCATGCTCCTACTGGTACCCTCCTCCGTGAGATGCACAAGCAGCGTATGCCCAGATGCTTAGACTGTTATTAATTATGGATAAATATTTGCCTGATAGGCCAGCATTTGGTTCCAATTTCACAATTCCACTGGCTTTTAAAAACAAGGAACTAATGTCTTTAATACATTACTGGCTCTATTGGGTTTCAGTGTCTGAAAGCATGGAGAGTCAAGACATTTTATGATGCATTAAAAATTAAGATTTTAATCTTTCTCATGGCTGCTGTTATTTTGCATTTAAAAGCTAACTAACAACATAGCATTGTTTCTCCATAAAACAATTTTCCATAAACCTACTTTATCTAAAAATAATTGTATTCTATACTTCCACTGAAGCTAGATTTATAGCACTGTCTCTGTCTTCCTCTCACATTTCCTTCTAATCTAGTCGAGTCTATGCTAGTTTCTCATGACAGTCTGCTAGCCCAACCTAACTGAAACCTATTAAGGATCAGTTTTTCTTGGTTCACTTTTACTGGTCATCCTATCACAGGGACATTCTGGAAGTATGAAGCCTTTTATGGGACCAGAGAACTGTACGTACATTAAATACAACATGAGGACTAAGACAGCACACCAGAAGAGAGTAATAACTCCCATATTGGGCATTACTTTAGCTCATCAGGGAGCAAAAACATTTACATAAAGATAAGATGTCCTCTGATACATTCTCATGGAGATCCAAGATGGCTGCCCCAGGAGGACATTCTGTCTGAAGAGCAGGACAGTAGTGTAGGCACAGCGACGGGGAGACTGAAATCTCGGACCTAAAACACCAGCATTTGAGACTGCCAGGTGAGCAGAATTCCCACGGTGGGGAAATCAAGTGGAAAAGTCCAAGGGACACCCAGCTGTTCCCAGGAAAAACTCCGGAGGGTAACAGGCTGCGCACAGCCGCACTGGGTGCCTAAGCTGCCATTTCAGTCTGGGTCACACAGTACCCCAGGTGGACTGAGTTTCCCCAGATACCGCTGGCTGCACTGGGCGGGCGCACAACCCTCTGCACCAGCAGCCGCCACTTCAGTCTGGGGCACACAGTACCCCGGATGGACTGAGTTTTACCCAGATACTGCGGGCTACACTGGTCAGACCCACACCCCTAGGTGCACCCAGCCACCACCCCGGATTGGGACTCAGAGTATCAGGTCCAGACTGAGGTGCCCCCAAATACCATCTCAGACCGTGGTGCACAGCCCCTGACCCAG
>CM053743.1:74140445-74200539 GCA_028658305.1 Pachyuromys duprasi | reverse complement strand
TTTTTTGCAGCAGCCTCTTGACAGTACTATATCTAAGGAGACAGTGAAGTTGTGTCCTGGCTGGGAACTCAGAGAAGCACCAAGAGTTTCACACAGTGAGGTTTGTAGTTGTACTGTGCACTCTAACACAGACCAGGTACCAAAGAACATAGTGCTATGGACTATCAAAAATGCACTGAAAATGGCTCTGAGACCAAGAAGGAGGTAGTGATGGGAATTTTGAGAAGCAGAGGTAGAGAAAAATCTAAATCACTATAAATTGAATATTAGAACTTTAGACTTTGTAGAAACCGACAGGGAAGGTTTAGAAGGAAGTAGAATGAAGAGCCACAACTAAAAAGACAGCTCAGTTAGAAAGCAGGGGAATTCCTAAGACGGGAAATAGATGAATCTTTCAGTGAGATATACAGTAAGCACAGGAGAAGGTTCTTAGCATCATGTAGATGCTAGTAGAATCCAAATCTAAACCACAGCAAGAAACTCCTTCTTCACATCCAGCAGGATGGCTACAAACCCAAACCAACAATAACAAGCATTGACAGGAATGAGGGGAAGCAGGAATTTTATGCTTTCTGGTGGGAACAGACAATGGTGAAGCCACAGTGGGCAATAGTTTGGGAATCTTCTAAAGCAGAACACACACTCACAGTTATTTACACAATTGGAACAGGAACGTCAACAAGCCAGTGTTCCTTCTAGCACTGTTTAAATAGGCAAGGGGAAGAAATGGTCTGTGTTCCCTGATTGCTAACAGAATAAGCCAAAGTTGTAGTCAAACAAGTGAATAGTGTCATATATTCAGAAAGGGATGCAGCTCTGGAATCACAGCATTGATGGAGCTTGAAAACATTATGCTAAGTAAAACAAACAAGACACAAAAGGACAGGTGCTACAGATTTGCAATTACATGAGACACAAGGGATATGTAAATTAATAAGCAGGGTAGTCAAGAGGATTTCCAGGAGCTTGGAGAGTGATAGTATGGAGTAGTATTGTTAAGTGGTAAAGAGAAAGCTTTGGATATGGGGAATTGTGATGTTTTTGCACAAAATATGAGTTTAACTATCATCAATGAATTCTTCACTTAAAATGGTTAAGTGGCTAATATATGCTATTTATATTTTAATATAATAAAAATGTAAAAAGAAAATGGGACTGTTTTTTTTTTTTTTTGAAATGAAGATACAGCTACTAGAACATGGCTCCAGAAAGCTACAAAACTTCCAAAAGTGTCATCTATGGTGATATGAGAAGTAGGACATAGAAGTGGGAAGGAAGTTATACAGATATGGACATTTCACAGCAAAGTGTTAAAGTGCCACTGGCTTCCTGCAGCTCACAGTACAGAAAAAGAAAAAATACAGGGTGGACTCTTAAAAGAACAAGGTCCAGATGGTGCTTAAATCAGACTTTGCTGATGGCCAAAAAACCTAAAATTAAGAAATAGTTGCCTAGTCAGATAACCTTGTGATTTCAAAGAGTTGCTGCTTTGGCAGTGGTTATTTTAAGAAAAATACTGTTAGGGAAGTTCCAGTTTCTACTGCGTTCACCATCTAGTGAGATCCGATGTGTTGAAGTTCTATTGATTCTGCACACAGCGTGTTCGATGATGGTTACTTGCCTCAGAAAGACATGGAAAAGAATCCTTTGGACACAGAGCAGGCGACACCTCTTGTTTTGTCGTGTATCATTTTTGTGAATATGGTCAGGTAGTTGTTTTGTTGTTGTCATTGGGCTTTAAAAAACAAGACAAACAAACAAACAAAAATTTTGGTCTCTTTTGGTGGGGCGGGGCTGGTGGGCTAAAGCCACAGGAAGAAAATTGTGATGTGTGTCCAGTATGTACAATTTTCTTTTTGTTTTGCAAGAAGAGTTTAACTATTTTTTATAACAAGAGTAAATGGTGGAAAATACAAAAAAAAAAAAAAAGTTGCCAAGCACTCAAGTGCTGTGTCTTACTCACTGTTCGGTTGCTGTGAAGAGCCACCATGACCAAAGCAACTTACAGAAGAAAGCACTTAACTGGGGCTTGCTCACAGATCCAGAGGTTTAGTCTGTTATTATCACGGTGGGGAGCATGGTGGCATGCAGTCAGACACAGAAACTGGAGCAGTAGCTGAAAGCTGCATCCTAATCCATAGGCAGAAAGAGGTGAGAGGAGTAAGAAGGAAGGGAATGGGGGCACCGGACCTGGCGTGGGCTTTCAAAACCTCAAAGTTCTCTCCATGCATGGTCCTTGGTTGGGTTAGATAAGGGTCAGATAGAAGGGGAGGAGGACCTCCCCTATCAGTGGACTAGGGGACGGGCATAGGAGGAGACGAGGGAGGGAAGGATTGAGAGGAGATGAGGGTGAGGGCCACAGCAGGGATACAAAGTGAATAAATTGCAATAAATAATAAATAAAAAATTTTTAAAAAAGGAAAAAAAAACTTAAAAAACCCCTCAAAGTTCACCCCCAGTGATAGATGTGCTCCAACAAAGTCACACCTTCTAATCCTTCTAATCCTTTAAAAGAATTCCACTCCTTAGTAACTAAGCATTTAAATATAGGAGAATATAGGGGTCGTCCTTATACAAATCATTACACACGGTCAGGAAAAGCTGGTGCATACCTGTTTAACTTCTGAGGAAGCCTCAGCAAAATTGAAGAATGAGGGCAAACTGGGAGCATACAGGGAGTCCACTAGAACTGCTAATGAAATGCTATTGGGTACATTCTACTGGCAGCAAGGAAGCTGAAGCAAGTTTCACCAACAACTTCTCAGCTGCAAATATCTCCTGATTTTTGGGCAAAGGGAAGATAGTTCAGGGAGCCAAGCTAAGAGCCTACAGGATGATCCAAGGACCATGGAGCAGTATGCACAGGTCATAAGTAACTCCCCAGACTCACCTGGCTACACTGCAGGATTCCTTAGGAGAAAGACTATAGTGACTTGCATTTTCACTTTCTCAAAAAAGGAATGTCCCTAGCTGTCATTTTTTGCCTATCTCCACTGTTGTGTAGTGTAAATGTTGATGACAGGCAACTTGTCCTTTTGGATTGAGATTGACAGACCACGAAGTGCTACTGCAAATACAGTCTCATACACATCTTATTTAGGTGGCAGTGCTTTGAGCTTTTAGGGTAAAAGTTAATGGGTTATGATATTGGAAACCCTGCAAATAGATGAAAGGCATTCTGCAAATGGTAGGGTCCAAGTGACTTGGGGGCAGAGAATTGTCTATGATAGACAGAATCCAATGGGACACCAATGAGACTGGCTCCAGCATGCCACCATCCCCTTCTCTGCAGTGTGGGCAAGGCCATGATTTCCTTCCTACTGAGCAGCTATATCCAGATGAGGATGTGTCCTGTGAATATGGTAAGTTCATAAGTTCAGTTATGAAGAGATGGAAGCCAAACTAGGGAGACACCGTTGTCAAGGGCTTTGGGCAGTATCTGACAACTCCAAAGCCTTGACATAATGTTCCACTGAGAGGGTGGGGTAATAATCACATGTTGTTTTTGTTTTAGTTGATGGAGCCATAGTGACAAAGCAGTAGGAAACTAACTTAATTGCATTTTGATAATGGTACGAATGTCTGTACAATTTCACCTTATTGGTGATGTTTGGAAAATTGGTGCCTCTATTAAGATCTTCCTCCTCAAGAAATCTGTTCCAATGTTATTAATATTAGAAATAAAAGAGTATTAATACATTCTATAGCAAAAAATAAGTGATGCGAAAATTCCCAGGAGATTGTGCTTGAAGCTAAGCTCTTACTGGATTAGGTGATGCATTGAAACCTTTTGCAGAAATCATTAGCTATGTTGCTGACATTAACTGAATTTGGGAGAGAATCAATTCATTTAGTTGTCATTCTGGGCTTCTTTGAGTTTAATGTTATTTAATATCACAGCATTTTATAAATTACTTCATATGCCTGGCCCCAGAGTCCTGTACCTTCTCTTAATCTAATTATCAAATATCTCCACTGCCAGAATCACAATGGGTTTTCTTTGATGTGGTGATCTAAGAAATCTAAGAATGTTTTTTTGCTTACAGAGACCAAGGTACATCAATTATTTGGCTTCTCTGAAATTCCTGGTAGTCCTCTAGAAAGCATATTCACTAGAGAGGTATGAGTTTATAAAAACCATACAAGTCTACATTCTTATCATCCAGCTCTTTGTTGCTTAAAGTAAAAAATTTCTATATTAAACAATCCTGTCTCTAAACCCTCAAAACATGTCTCCTGTAATCAAAGAACACGTTAGGCATAAGACACACTAGCCACTGTTTTTTAAACCCTTTTTTAAAAGTTTGGCTTTATGAACAGTCCAGGGTAGAGACAAAGCAGTACATTTGGCCACAGAATTCTGCAGCCTTGTGCTTCCTGTGTCTTTAGCCTGGGGAAGTGGTATCTCTGGACTCCAGGGCTGCTTTTGCACAGACAGATGGGACTTCTCCCAAATATGATGCACCTGTGACAACTTATCATGTTAAAAACCTCACAACCAGTTTAAAATCTTACAAGCCTTGGAACATGCGATAAGAAGATTTCTTCTCGATTTGGCTTTCTTGCCTATCAACTGGTGTTAGATGGAACATTGCAGACAGCCTGAACAAGGCTCTCAGGACCGCTTTGGAAATGACAAGCCCTGCCTGTGTGTGACAGTTGCCTTCCTTACACCCCCAGTCAAAAGAATGAAATCTTAACTGGTAAGTAAGAAACTGGATGGATGAATTGTCTTCCTAGTCACTTTCAATACTCAATATGTTCTGTAAAACTATATAAAAATCAATAAGCAGGCTCTTTGTTTATAAAAGTTCATGACCACATGTGGACATATGATGTTTTTAGGAGACTCCCTGAACCCATGTAGGAGCCTCTATTTTTTTTTTCATAAAAAGGCACTGGAAACCATTCAATAAAATGTGTGCCTGTGTAAGTATGTGTGTGTGTGTGTGTGTGTGTGTGTGTGTGTGCATGCTCACCTGCACACATGCATATGTCCTAAAAGTGTTGTGAACATCACCTACAACTTTCCACTCAGAATAGTGATGTAGTGGAATATACATTCATTAGGAGAGGGAGAGAAAAGGAACAAGAAATAGATTCTGGAGTCAAAGCGAAATGGTTAATTTTGTAACAAAATAATAAAAACACCTTTTTGGATCCAAGTCTCAGGTCTATTTGGATAGCTGGAATGCTGAACCATGAAAGTCTCCATGGAAAGCAATTTCCTTTGCAGCTGATACAGTTCATGAGGGATATGAACCAACAGATTAGCGGGTAGACAGATACAGCCTCCCCCCCAGTTTGTTCCCACTTGCCTACACCCCAGCCTAATTGGAACTTCTTTATCCTACCTGCCTTTATCACCAGGACCTGCTGGCACTTGTAGTTTCTGAGACAGAGCTAACTGAAATAAACTCAACAACCATTTTCCAGCAGGCTCCATTTCTGGGTGCACAGAAGCCCAGCACACGGGTGCCCTTGGTTCCCGAGCATTCAAGTGACTTGAAAATGGATTCCCTGGGCCAGTTCAAACATGCAGGAAAACAGGACCAGAACGGGGCTCTTCTTCATGGGAACCTTAGATCAACATGGAAGGATTTCAGAAAAATAAGGTCGGGATTAGCTTAACAGAGAGGAATGCCATAGATAAACGAAGCTAGATTCCCAAAGTGAAACTCGCAGCTCTGGGATGGCAGGAAGCATGCAGGTGCTGGCACAGGAATAGTTAGCACCTACCTTTCCTCGCGGTTCTGACCCACACACACGCGGCCTCCGTGCCTGGGCGTGGGGTTGCTGCAGGAGCGCTGCCGCACCTGGAAGCCAATGCCACAGGAGGTGCTGCAGGGCGACCAGGAGGTCCAGGGAGTCCAGCCTCCGTTCCTGCAGAAGTGATTCAACACTCAGTCCAGCCAGCTCAGTCCAGCCTCATCTGTATCTATTGTAAATGTCTTTGTCTCAGAATTGTTTCTTTGTTTTGTGACCTCTGGGAGGAAGGAACCACAGCCTTTGGACAAAGCAGACCGGGAACCTCAGTCTCCTTAGAGTTAGCATCTGATGTGACCGAAACAGTTAAAGAACTTTAATTATGAAAATTTCAAACTATTAAAATGGCATTTTACTGCAAAGTAGTAGAAGTGAATCCTAACCCTATCAAATTCCCAATTTTAGCTGACTCCTGTCACACCTGTTGTAACACATGAACAGTGCCCCTGAAACAGACACATCTTCTGAAGTCACATACAGCACATTCTATCCAATCTAACAGCAGCATACACAGCCCTGCAGGCAGTGTTTGTGATCAAGGCAAGTGGAACCTTCACTATTTCAAGACAATTTTGTTAGAAACGAAGGGGGAGTATTTAATTCGGGATCACACAAGTCTATATGCAGCCATGCTATTGTACATACAAAATGACAGTCATATTAAGGAATAAAAGTCACTCACAAAATAGATTGCTATTGACACACATTTTTTTTCAGTAGTGTAACTTTTTTTCATAAAGTGACAATATATCCAGAGTCTTTGTAATTTATACGTCTCCCTTAAAGCTTTCCCGTGCTATTGAAAATAGGTTGTAGGTATTTTATTGTTTGCGGCATTAGAATATTCACTGTAGTGCTTGGTCTGAGCTCCTATGCATATTTTGGGTGGAACTTCTATTTGTTTTTAAGATCCATTTATTTATGTAGTTATGTTGTGTCTACATGTACATCTGCACACCAGAAGAGGGCATCGGATGGTATGGGACTACAGCCATAGACAGTTGTGAACCATCTATAAGAAGATGGGTGCTGGGGATTGAACTCAGGACCTCAGGAACAGCAGCCAGTACTCTTAACCCCTGAGCCATCTCTTTGGTCTCAGAACTTTTAATTTTTCATCAGATGGGCATTGTCATAGGCATCCTTGTATCTTCAGCTACTGGATTTTCTTGTTTTGAACAAGATCAGTTCACACCAGTCTTTATTTTTCCCTTCATACTTTTCTTTAAGAATACAGAAGTATGTAATGGTAATACTAAAGACATAAGTTCAAATATCTAAGTTGAGATAACTAACAAATTATTTAAATAAAATTTTCTGGGAAATTTTAAATATATTTTATAGTTTTTCAGTTTATCAGTTAAAACTTAACACTAACAGAAACAAAACAGATATTGCTAGTTTAGTGCATGGTAAATTGTTGGCTGTCGATAATTTAATCAAAATGAGAATGATCCTCAAATGTTCCTTAAAAATAACAGGCCAATTTCTTATACTCTTCTACTCATAACCCTATACTCTGTCAAAGCAATTCGTGGGGTTATTAACACTTTACAGTATATTCTAATATTCTTAATTTGTTAGCTTTTAAAAGTGGCTTTATGATATATTCTATTTATAATATGAAGGACATGTTACAGTGGAACAACAGGTAAATAAAAGTGACTGAAAATAGCAGGATTGTAGTGCTTCAAAAATGAAGCACTTATAAAAATATAAGTAACTATGGACTTGGTTTTGCACAGTTCTGGAAGCTGCTGAGATGCAGAGCGGCAGGTAGCCACAGAGCCCCATGATGTCATCACACAGAGTTTGGGAGACTTTGGCAATGGGATCAGTACATGGTCATCTGCTTACATTTCTGCAGCATCACTGAAGCAGGCTGAATTACTCATGGTTTTAACCTGAATTAAGCTGCACTCTAAGCTTGTTCAGGGTGACTCTCCAGCTAGAACTAAAGCTTGAGTGATGAACAACTGCAGGCCAGCACTCCACTCTCTGAGTAATGAAATAGCATGAAATAGCATCAGCTGGTCATTGTCATCTTCAAATCAAGTCCAGTAACCTATGTCCGGCTCCTGCCAGGCACTCGCCAAATCCACCTCACTGAACAGAAGTTATGTTATACAATGTCGACATACCTGTGGTTTCTATTTTATTACATAACCTTATCTTTGTGGCCTGCCTTGGCTGCTGTAAACTTTATGGGGGATTGAACCCACCCTAGGAATACTGCTGACAAGGACACAGCTTGTCTTTTTCTATCTGTATACCCTGCTCTGACTACCTATCCTGCCTTGAGCTTTCACACAATTCGATTATCCACTCCGATCTTCAGTCATTGGCTTTCTTCACTGTTTCTTCATTTTAGGTTTATGATAAGCAGGTAAGATTATTTTTTTAATTTTTATTTTATGTGCATTAGTGTTAAGATGTCAGATCCCTTGGAATTGGCATTACAGACAGTTGTGAGCTGCTGTGTGGATGCTGGGAATTGAACCCAGTTCCTTTGGAAGAGCAGACAGCACTCTTAACCAGTAAGCTATCTCTCTAGCCCCCAGCAGGTAAGATTTTAATAAATGACCTATTAATAATCAAGTGAGGAGGGGCTTACAAATTGACCCATGAAGCTCTCCTGATGCTATGGTCTACGGGGAAGCAGGTAAGACAGGCAAGTGCTGTTAGATAAGAACATAAGGCAACTCAGATGACCTCAGTTGATCACAACATCTGGTGACACCAGTAGATCACCACATCTGGATTGCCCTAGTTAAGGGTCTGAGGTCAGACAGCTGGGTATGCTGAGTTCTTATCTGCCACAGCATAGAACAAAGATTTATTCCTGCTAGTGCGTCAGGTTCTACAAGTAGGGGTTATCAGTCACATATTTTAGGATGATATTAAGGAATGGACATTCCCATCAAAGAAGCCAATTATACTTAGTAAATGTTACCACTTTCTTATGCAATGATGAGCTTATAAACAATTTAAATTTACAACTGAACTTAATTTTCTCCCACAAATGAGGTAATAATTAAGTGATCGGTATCCCTCTCTTTTTGCCACCTTGATCTATTAAAGGGCTGACTTGAATTAAGAATGATTGCCCAGACACCTCCACGATCTGAGATAATATGAGACTGTGCATTAGAAAGATCCGAGGCACACACCTGGAGCAGTTGGTGATCTCCACCCCAGGGCCCTCACACTGCCAGCCACCACACTGCGGAGCTGGGCTGTCACAGGAGCGCGACCGGCAGAGGCAGGTTCCCACGGCAGTGCCATCTGTATGTGTACAGGGTGTCCATGGAGACCATGGACCAAAGCTCCCATCCACGGTGAGATTTCTGGTCTGCAATGCAAATAGAAGCATTGGTGTCAGAAAGGGAAAGCTGTAAAACAAACAAATAAACACAATGGCATGAAAACAAAATATCTCTCAGGTGGTGGTGATGACTCTTTCAAAATTTTAAGAAAATTAAAATTGGCATGGTGTATGGGAATATTCCAAAGTCCTGCAGCATAGGTCACTGCTAGAGATTATGAGAAAGAGGGAGTGGGGAGCAAGAGAAGGAAAAGGAGGAAGGAATGAGGAGCAGAGAGAGAAGAAGAGAAAGAAGGCAGAGAGTGGGAAGTGGAGAATAAACGTTAATGACTCAGGAATGAGGTTTTGGCAGAACTACCCACCAAGATGGGAAACTCAAGAGAAACCCACAGATGTACAAATCCAATGCATGGTTTTATACACCGTAAACACCATAAAAGTTCAAGAAGGATTTACCCTGGTTTGGTTCTCATGTTACTTCCAAGGACAATGTTTAATGCCAAGCACAGCTAACCCCCACCCCCACCCCAGCAGTGGGATCACTACAGTCTTCGGGCTTATTCTTTCCAAAGCTATGCTGTGAGCACTTGGAGTTTGTATGCTTGCCAGAAGGGCTTGGCATGTGCTTTTGTTTGTATGTTTTGACCACTAAGAGCATCGCAGCACTGTGTTGCTGAGGGTGGACCACAAGCTTTCTCGTGTTGCGCTGTACAGAGTGGAAAGGGACCAGTAAAGGAGCTGGACAGGATGCCACGGACAGCCTGGGTAATGACAGAGGAATAAATGTACTGGTAGTTCTCAAGGCTGGGCTGTTCCCTGTCAATGAGTGTCACTGCAAGATGCTTTAATAGTCATTGGGTTGGGGATGGAGAATAAGGAATGCAAGGCATCCCTGAGAGAGAGCTGAGTACATAGTCTTGGAGACTCCTGCAGGTCACTGAAGGCTAAACACTGGGCTCTGGACTAACCTGGTGTGTGGTGATGGGTTTGGGTGTGGTTGCAATATTGGTGCCTGAATATCAAAGAGGGAGCAGCTCTCTGACACATGTGATAAGAGATCACTTGAGAAGAGAGACTCCTGGGGCCAAAGGTTAAGTTCCCTGTTCAAGGTCTTCCTTGCAAAAAGGAACAGATGGAACTAAAGTTCCAGCTGCTTTTTAATACGAAGACAGATAAGTCTTAGATAATTTGGTGAAGATCTGAGGATGAGTAAGCTATGTATTTTCTCTTTGCATTCTCTGGCTCCAGACTGTCTTCTCAGCCAGTCATTATGTGAAAGGCACCAGTCCCAGAAGGAAAAGCATTTTTGATCCATCATTTCACTAAGCACTATAAGAAACATTTGCCCATTAACATGGAAGTTTTCACTGACATGCTGGCTAGTCACAATCCACTGCAACAGATATGGCTCTATAGTGGGGTTCTCTAGTCCTTCTCTTTTCCTCATCAAATTAATGATTTTTTTATTTCTTAAGGTGGGCAGAACTGAACCCTTGGACCAATACCCAATATTTCTATATAAACCATGGCCAGAATGAGGGCCTGGAGTTGCCCCATCTCAGAGTAAGCTAGAACACAAGTGGACAACCAAAGTCACACTTCCCAAGAGGAAACTCCTTTGTCTTTAAGGTCCCGTAAATAACACTCCTGGCCACAAGTCCTACTTGGACCATCAGGGTCTCTGGAAACCATGTGCTTCTGAGGAGTAACACATTGTGTATGAAGATGATTCAAACTTCTGAGTTCACAGACTCTCTTGTTAAGTCAACAAAGGTCCTACTTTGGATATTTTTCACATTCATAAGCTTGCCTCCTTCTAGCACCTATCTATTACTTAAGTGGGTCTTTGTTAATATTCATACACAGACCCTTGTCTTCTACATAAACACTGTTGTTCTTGTTTTCAATGTAAAAGCCCATGTCTCTTGTTCAAGGAACAGGCATTGCATGAGCATGGTGATTTGTGTCATTGGCACACACAAAGCCCACACCATCCTGACTATTCGTATAGGTTCTTGCTGCCACCTGTAGAAGGTCCTGACTGTCTGAGACAGGGTGGGGTTGCCCTGGGAAATGACACACCTGTGCTTGCTAAGCAGCTGGCCAAGGCTTCCCTGAGTAACAGACATGTCATCAGGAAGAATGCTGCTTCCATTCCGGTTTCATAGATGAATGAGGGGCACATGCTTCTGCACCGGCATCCACGTGAGTGTCCCAAGGCAGACTAGATCCAGATGACAAGAAACTGTTCTCAAGTGTCCACAGACTTGGCTAGAAAGATGTTCTGGGAAAAGGAATCTGGGGCAAAAATTCTTACCATAGATGAGAAGATAAAGGCTGGCTCCTGCAGGGGCAGGCATTTTCACATTGCAAATACTGTATAGTTTAAAAAATCCTGGGCAGGTTTATACCGCTGGCTACCATTGTTCAGAAAGAGAAGGACTGCCCACTGAGCTATTGGTGAGCAGATAAACTGTGGAAGAAAGGACTGCAGAGCTCAAAGCTGCATGTTGCCTGGTGGGTCTACAGCTGCTCTGTGTGTGACAGACAGGTGCCAGGCCCTTTTAGTAAAACCAACTATATATGAAAACAATGTGTCACAGATCTTCAAATCTGATGCAGAAACCCAAACAGTGTGAATCTAAGCAAATGTATGAATCAAGGTAACTTGAAAATCTCCAGTTATACACAGAGTACTGACATTCAGGTAGTTTAATAAATTATCCCCACTATAACATCTTATATAAAAGAGCACTTCATCGTGGGCAGGTTTATTTCCTTGTTTATTAGACTCTGACCTAGTCCTGTTGTGGGAGAAGGAACCAGAAGCCTCCAGAATGTTACTTTTATTTTAGGGAAATGCAATACTACTAACAAATTAAAAACTCAGTAAGTAATATAGCTATGTGGTAGGCAGGGCATCACATGGAAGAATACATGAGCTTGTCATGACCCTGCCAGGGAAAAAGAATGATAGCCTGTAGGAGTGTACAGGGAGGTAATGAGATGAGAGAGCATTAGGGAAATATCGAGACTTGCCATGGAACCCAGGGAGCAGCTGTGCAAGGGGCTGGAGGTGGGAAGGTAGGTAAGATTGCTGCAACCAGATGAGAGGGGGAGCTAGACACGATCTGCCATGCATAGCCCCAGTCACGGAATCATGAGATCCTGGCAGAAACAGCCCTTTACTGGAAAAGAGCAAGGGGAGACACCCAAGGCTGCCCCCACTTGCCATGACAGTCATCGGCTAAATCCAGTACAGGCGGAGCAGGGAGGTTGAACAGTCTACTCCAAGGAAGGGAAGGCCTTAGCAAAGAGAGGTGGTGAAGAAACTGAGCTCCTGGATACAGCTGGTCCCTTGTATACTTCTCACTTCTCAGTGAAGGAGAAAAGGATAATAAAGATTTAGTATGATTTGTTTATTAAAGATTTCTGAGTCCTCTAAATATTAATCAGAACTTTGAGAAGAAGAGATGGTTGGAGGATAAGTAGAAGATCAGGGGCAAAGAAAATTCTTTCCAAGTTAACATTCATTGTGTTTCTTCTTGAAAATGCAAAAGTAGATCAACGACGTGGTCATCTATACAGCAAAAGCTAATGTTATAAGGCCAAGAAGAAATAAAATGTAGCAGTGATGAAGAAAAGAAAACCGAAAAAGAAATCACCTTCAATGTAGCCCACACAATTCCCTGAACTGCATCTCTCATTCTTCAGGGGATATGAGATTCTCAGCTTTGTAATTCAAAGAGCGGTGGACATGAATGCCAGAGGAGGCAAGTTTTATATAAGAAACATTATGAATAAGACAGATTTGGTACTTCTTATACCAGTTATTGCCCAACATTATCTAGGACAAAAGTTTTCACTCAAGTCCAAGGCTAATGACAGATCCTAGCTGGTCTACAGGAGTCATGGTTTGAATATAATTATTCCAAGGACTCACATGTTAAAAACTGGTTCCCAGTGACTGGGCCACAAGGGCAATACTATTATGAACAGTCTACTGCATCAAGTTTATACCTCAATGGACTATCTGGAGGTAGGGCCTACTGAAGGTGCTGCCTCTTCTGTAAGCAGCTTCCTCACTGCCAGACAGGCTGAAGCCATCTTCTTTCTTGCAGAATTCGTTACTATGGCTACATTCAACAGATCACACGGGGCAGTCTTATCCCTGGACCCCTGTCTTCTTTCTGCTTGCTGTCTTCCAGGAGGTTAGCAGCCACATGCTGCTAAAAGTTTGAACATTCCAGGAGGCTGATCACGCCATAAGCTCTCTGCCATCACGGCTAGCCTTGCCTCAGGCTCAGGATCAATGGATGCTAGTGACTAAGGGCTGAAACCATGGGGTACAATAAATTTGTTTCTTTTCAAGTTTGCTTTCACAGTTATTTTGTCAGCAATGAAAAGGTAAACGACACACATGGTCTCCTTGTGACCTCGGTCAGTGCTTGCTTTTAGGGTAAACACAGGACCTAATTCTTGCGAGTGACCTAACAGGAGAGCATAAGGGCATCTATAAAAATTATTTCTCTCCAGATAAGGGAGAAAAATGTTTCTGCTTTTTAAATCCATCCTGGTTTGAGCACTTCCGTGTGAAGGTGGAATATAATGTAACATTCACCTTTTATGACATCCTAAAATGTCCCTAGGTATTTCTCGTTGTCCCTAGCAACCATCCTCTTCTTTCCTAACAAGATTCACTACTCTAGTCATTCTCTGTTCTTTCTGGCTTGAAATGAAGGCTTTGAGCAGAGAGATTCTTTTAGAATTTCCTTCCTGAATATATACCCAAAGAAAAGATGAATTAATAGTAATGGCACAGGAGGAGGGGTTACTTCATATGTGCCAATTGGAAAAGACCAATGTAGCGGAATAACTGTTTCGCAAAACAGATGAAGGAGAGAATCGGACAGACACTGGACAGAATACACACAAGATAGTATGCAGCTACAGTGACTAATCTACAAGAAAAAGACGGTGGCTTCTATTCTGTCTGGCAGAGAAGAGAGGCAGCATCGTCAATCCAGGGCTCTTGAAGTTTGTTCCATTACATTCTGGGGCCAGAAGAACTTGCAAGCCTCAGGGAGGCATGAGAACACTGAGTGAGCTCCCTGTACAACATTCAGTCACATGCCTGGTTGGATCCGGAGTGTCTTAGATTGAAGATCTGTCTAGAAAATAGGACTAGGAATAATGGTGTGCATCCTGGGCCTTCAAGTCTGAAATTGAGGTATTTTAAAATTTTTCAGAATTTCCCATGAAACAATATGTGGAATAAAGGCATAAATGCTGGCGATTGGCACAGTAAGTGGATACTTGGCTAGCATAGACAAGACCTGAGTCCTACCCAGAAACTGAGAAAAATAAAATGAAAGAACGTACTCTAAAATAAACTGTCCAAAGTTTTGTCCAGGTTTCTCCCAACTGACTTTCTTCTTGATGCATGTGCTTTATGCTACTAAATACAAAGCTATGCCCCGCACACCAGCAGTGCATGGCAACTGTGCGAGATTCAATGTGTCACCTCCTTGAATCCTCACCACGTCCCACGCTAGGTAAATGACCCAACAATCGGTGCAAACCAACTGGTTTGGGAACCTGTGCAGTATTCTCAGCTGCCCCTCTGTAATATGGTTCTGTTATAGGTTTCCCCTGCAAGAAGCTTCCAAGAGCCAGGTTCACCCCACTTTGTCTTCTCCAACAATGCGGAAATAGTGAATTTTCAAGGGTTAGCTAAAGAGGATCCATGTTTTGCCTCTAAGAGTAATCTTTTCACGTTGATTCATCATTTACTAGCTCTCCCCTGGCCCAGGATGCACACGAATTAATTGGAGTGCATAGGTCCCCTGGGACATCTTTATATTCTTATATTTGGCTATTATTCTTTGTGGGTTTTTTTGTTTTTTATTGGTGTGTGAGTGAGTCTCTGTGTGTGTGTGTGTGTATGTGTGTGTTGCATGTCCATGTACGGGAATGTTCTGTGTTTGGGTTTCCACAGAGGCCAGAAGCAGGCGTTGGATCATTTGGAAATGAAGTCACAGGTAGTCATGAGCAATGTAGCAAGAACTTTGAGTACCAAGCCACCTCTCAAGTCCCTCCAACTTAAATTTTTTATTTGGACATGATTTTCTTCAGAATTACTAGATCTTCCTTTACTTTCAAAGCCTTTCATATCTATATCCAGTGTCAGCATAAAGCAGGATATTGGATAAGCTCCCCAGGAAGTTTGGCCTCATGTTTTGACATCAATTTAATATTCATCTTAAGCTTATCTCTACAGATGAGTTGTAAGGAAAGACAGCTTTGCACAGGACTAAGCCGCCGTCCTGTGTGGCCTATAATGGACTAGTGAATAAGGGCAATGTTTATTTAGTGCTTGTGAGTCCCAGTTGGCTCATCAATAAAATGAAGCGATAGTGCCCATCCTTAGAAATCACCATGGGCATTAAATAGCCCACAGGCCAGCTGGTAAGCAACACATTCAGAGTCAACATCACGGCCCCTAGAGCCAGAATGGTGCTTACGGGACATTTCTTCTCAGGAACACCAGCAGAGATGTCAACATCCTGGGCAATGAAAGCTGTGAAGGAGCTGCTGGGTCCTGTTCTGTGGGTCACAACTTAAAAAGGGCCGTTAGTCAGAAATGCCTTCTAATCTACTCTTGGTTGAGATGGGGAGCCTGTCCCAAAAAGCTCAGGTAAAAGTGAGCTTGGTTTTCATGAACAAATTCCCAGAGACTCTCTCTCACTCTTTCACACACATAGACACACACACAGACACACAGACACACACACACACACACACACACACCATAGGAAATTTTATTGCAAAAGAGAAGAAACAATGTCTTATCTGTTCTCTGAATGCAACAGGCAGTGTTGGGTCATTATTTCTTCTATCATTTCCTTATTTGAGAAGACACTAAGGTCTGGGAAGTCATATTCCTGTGGCCAGAGCCTGCAAGACACTCTAGATAAAAAGCTGGCTTTTCTTCTAATGGTTATATATCCCTGGAAAAACATATCAGAAGTTTAGCAGTTGCCATCTAAATGTAGGCATTGGTTCTGGTCACTGCCTAAGTACCTTTTTTATCTAAAGCTTCTAGTTATGCAGGGTCCTGAGAAGAACCATCATCAGGAGACACTAAAATGCTCCACCTGTTTTGCTGGTTCTTACAGGGCATGTTGTGAAACAAAGGTTCATCCTATTGCATTATATAATACAGTGCACATCCTTCAAAGGACATAAATAAACAGTATTAGTGCATAAGCAAAGCCCCGGTAGATTCTTAATACTACAGAACTTTTGATTCACAACATTAGAACTTAGGGAAAGACATGTAACTGACCTCGGTCTGAATATGTCAGTTTAAGTATGTTAGTTACTTAAGCACCACAATTTTATTTTCTGTTCGTTGTTTTTTTTTTAATTTTCTTAACTGGAGAGAAATGGTTTTGATTATAACTTTTAAGAAAATAGAATATTCTATAAATATTCTATAAATATATTCAGTAAACTATTTTACAGTCTTCTGGAGTAAAAATGTGTGGACATTTTAAAACTGGTCCTCTTTAGTGGAAAAAAGGTATGCTTGTTTTTTTCTTTCTTTGTTTTAGAATGAAGCCGTGGAGAACTACTGTTTCGGTTTGAGGTACTCTTTCAAAATTCAAGTGTTGCTATGGTGACAGCATTTAATGACCAGGGTATGAAGGTTCCTCTTCGGTGGATGTCTTCATGGTTTTTCTAGAGGATTGCCATGTGGTCCTTCCTCCATTGCTCTCCTGCTTTCTCCCATGGCTCCAGGTGGGATGGGAGGGCTCAATAGGAAATCCTCACCAGAGCCCAAGCTGGTACCTTGATCTTTTATGTTTTGGGGGGTAATAAATTTCTGTACTTTATTAATGACTCAGTCTTGGATATTCTCCTATAGCATCACAAGCAAACTAAAACTGCTGTAAATCATACATAGTATGTGAAGTTGAACATTCATGCTACGGAACTCACAGCTGCCCTGTCACAGACCCAGAGTATTTTAAGAAAAAGATGTATCTGTATTAGATTTAATTTTTGTATATGTGTATATATCTGTACGGGGAAGAGCAGGTGCCTATGTGGGTCAGGAGGTGAAGTTAAGGAAGTTGTGAGTCTCCTAAGTGTGTGTGTTGGAAACTAACCTTGGCTCCTCTACAAGAGCAGTGAATATTCTTTAACTGCGGATCCACCTTTCCAGTTCCAGAACTAGGCGTTTGGAGATGTACTTTTTTGGTGGGTTCACATAAATGTGTCTTGAGCGACACTTCCTATCAACATGCCTCTGACTAAATGAACTCAAATGTAACAAATTCACTTTTTTTTTCAAACGCACTTTTACATAAAATATGAAATAGCTGCTCTCTTCCAAAAGCCCTCAGCTTATAAAGTTCCACTTGCTTTGTATAAAGATGTAGGTAAGCATCCTTGAAAGGAATGAGGACTATTAACTGATTGCAAAATCCTCTAGGCATTTATTATGTCTAAAACCAGTTGACCCTTAGAACCCATTCAACAGTGCACCTACAAGGTCAGACATACGCTGGTAACACAGCACTGGCCTGGCAAGTGTCAACTCCTGGGTTTTGTGTGGAAAATACAAGCAGAGAGACTATATTACAGGGACAGCAACGTATAAAGCACACACTTTAAAATCAACATTATATCAAAATCATGAAACATGGACACAACAGATTTATCTATTAAATAAAATCTTTGATTTTAGTGAAGCAAGAGAATAAATAACAAGTGACATTTTAAACTAATAAAATGTAAACCTAAGTAAGATTATGGCTGCTTAAAAAAATATTCCTCACTTGCCAAAAGTACATCTTGATGTGAACAAATCCACTGGGTAAGAGGGGGAGGTTCTATATGATTGACACATCTAATGTCTAGAAAAACAGTTCTCAGAATATGTGCCTGACATGGGACCTGTGGTCACAGCTCAGAGCCATGACTAAGAAGTACAGCATGTCCATGCTGCCCTGAGATCTTAACAGAATGTTTCCTCTTTAGCTTGACACAACATGGATGACAACTCTTGGGTCAGTCTCAAACATTGGATCCTTCCCTTTCATATTTTTATTGTAGAATATCCAAGATGTCCATCTCTTATAAAGCAAATACATGGGGGTGAATTTCCCTCCGCATAATCATCTCACCTTAGATGCTCATGTCTGCACCATTGGTGCAGGAGAAATGTTCTTGCCATTCAAGAGAAACTGCAGTTATGTTATCTGTTTTTCACACTTTTTTTCTTTTTAACCATTAAAAATGCAAGGGCAAAAGTCTTCAGGAGGATGCATTGACGGTCTATGAGGACGTGTCTACAGAATGACAGTTTGGATGCAGTTCATTATGTTTTTACCTTCTACAAAAAATTTAAGGTGACAGTCTTTGTGCTCTTAACATGTTCAGCACTGAGAAAGAGTTCCTCAGTTCGTGGTATTTTGAAAACCATTTTTAAGTGATATGGTAGAGGAGTTCTCTTTTAAAAATCAAACACCTAGCAGTACAAAGCCAAAGGGTCTAAGGAGTGGTTCTCAACCTTCCTAATGCTGTGACCATTTAATATGGTTCCTGATGTTGTGGTAACCGCCCCTGCCCCATATCAACCAAAAAATTAATTTTGTTGCTACTTCACAACTGTTCTTGCTACTTACTCACTATTGTTATGAGTTATAATGTGTGTATCTGATATACAACTCGGGTGAAAGATTCATTTGACTCCAAAGGGGTTGCAACCCACAGGTTGGGAACCGCTGGTCTAAGATAACTCCGTCTGTGAGTGCTGAGTGCCTCCATGCAGTACTGTCCACATGGGCTCTTTATGTGAAAGACTCAACACCCGTAGCAACATCTGGGAAGGAAGCTAATCTTCCAAGTTTCACTCTGCTCCATTTCCTTCCAAATTGAACGACATGCCTCATTAGCACGTGGTTCGAATCTGGAAGGGGCAGCTTCTGGAAGTTGCATCAACAACCCGGAAGCCTGAGACATATCTAATATATCCAGAGAAAGTAATTTTGTGGCTTCTGTTCCTGAACCCCGCCCTTGTGTTGCAGAGGAGCTTACAAGCAACAGGCAGGGATCAACAGCTGGGTAACACAAAGTAATGAGCTACCCCAGAACGTTATGTACATTAGTGCTGGCAGTTTCTGTTCATATGCTAGAACACAAGAAACAATGTGTTGCTGCCTGAGACAGAAATAAAGGAAAATTGTTTCCTGCAAGTGAGGACCCAAGCAGATGAGCTGGGCAAACAGTGAGATTTGCTTTTCTTGGATTCAGGGTCTGGCTGTAAATACAGGCCACTTTCTCTTCATTCCTCAGAATCCCACATGGGAATACACACAACGCTGCTTCTTCCAGGCCTTCCTGTGACCCTGAGCAAGCCTATGAATCTGCTTCACATGGTGACACAGTAATATCCTTTACCTTGTTCTTCAAACCTTTGCTTATGTCAGCTTCTGGAATTATAGCCCCCAGGGGAAATGAATGGGTGTGGAAGTTCACATTTTATTAGTGTAACAGGGATAAGAGTTCACATCAAACTGTATATATATATATTATAGTCTAAAAACCATGATCTTATACTCAACAGGGCTGTTGAAGCTTAAGTATCCCAAATCAATGGAAAGCAGGTGAGAACATCCTGTGTGTCCTTCCTGCAGGCCAGGAATAGAACAAGTTTAGAAAGCCCATTTTGCAGGAGTGGGGTGGGAGGTTGCAACAGTGGATACATTTTGAATGGTACGCGGTATGTGTCTGCCTCCCATGGACAATACTGTTGGAAGTTGGACAGGGCGGGCACATACCGGGCAGGTAGAGATGTTCTGCTCCCACTGTGTCATGCTGAGACTCTCCTCCAGGCTTGTACACTTCTTCATCACCACATCCCAGCCACAGTAAGGGTCCTGAGCGCCAATGCAGGCACTGAAAGCACACATGAAAACACGCTGACTGTGCAGTTCATTTACTGTAGGAAAATATCCACAGGAAGTTTCTGGGAATGGAGAACTTTTAAGTGTAACCTATGAAACAGACCTAGATGAGGTGGGGGCTCGGAGGAAGACTAAAAGACCACTGCTTCCTGTGTTGATATTACCTCGCTGTGATAGACTGACTGGATCTGGGAGTGACTCAGTATTGAACTAGCTCAAAGCAGCACATTTATGCTTGCAGCTCTGAGAAGGGCAGAGATTCATTCCTCATTGATAGAACGACCCACCCAGCAGGCATCTCACCTTGGGATCTGCTCCTCCTTTGACCCCATTTCCACAATTATGGGTGACTACAGCACAACTACACCTAGAGAACCATTCAAAGGGCTCAAGTTTCTTTTTATGCTTTTATTAAAGTAACATGACCACTAAGAAAAATCCAGCTTCTGAAAGGGGAGACATTGGACAGACTCCCTCCTCTGCTCAGGGCCTGCTTGCCTGCAAAGCTACCTGGAGAGCTGAAACAAGGTTCTGTATTAGAGTGAAGGTTTTGGGCTCTGAAACTCTGCCTGAAATAACAGCCCTGTCTTTCTAGCATGCTGAGGGCTCTGGTTGCTTTTAACATTCCATTATTCCTTA
Organism: Pachyuromys duprasi; assembly: GCA_028658305.1. Taxonomy (NCBI): domain Eukaryota; kingdom Metazoa; phylum Chordata; class Mammalia; order Rodentia; family Muridae; genus Pachyuromys; species Pachyuromys duprasi. The sequence goes on along the minus strand of CM053743.1, from coordinate 74,179,833 downwards.
AAAATTACAACTGCTATCCAAACACAAATGCCCACTCAATAGAAAGCCCACATGCTTATAATTTCCTCTCGCTCTACACTAAACGAATGATTATGACTTATTATTTTTGGAACTTGAGTCTCTTAATGAGGCCGTATGGAAAAGAAGAGTTTCCAGTGGATATGGCCATGGTAAAAGTGGCATTTAAGAATTATTTCTTTATTCTTAAACTCAGTAATAATATAATAAAGAAGAAACATTTAAAAAAATAAATGAGCTTAAGGTACTTGATTAGAAAAAGTCACACCAACACTGTGAAAAACATGAGTAAAACTAATTATTAGTATTATTTTATCTACCTTCCTGACAATAATTTTGTCCCTTAAATTTAAACATTTGCTACTATAAAATAAAATATTAATATTTAATATACTGCAGCATAATTATCAAATGTAGAATTGTAACCAGGCCAAGAAAATTACAGAAGTCGGACTTAAAAATCATTCTGTCAGCTATGAAAATAGCATCCTACTGTTGAACACAGTGAAACACAATGTTTATTCTTTCTTGTTACATATCAGAAAAAAACATTTGATTTTATCAAAGACACACTTGAAAGGAATGCTGGTAGGTGAGATACTAGAGTTTGGAGCAACGAAGGTTGGTATCCCTAGCCCGAGGACCGAATCAGAACTACTGAGGCCCATTAAAGACCACTTCAAAGGGCAAACAAAATGCTGAGAAGAGAGATTACTGCTCATATGCATTTGAGTCTCTTTACTTGTTCAGACAGACAAAGTGTCTGGTGAAGACTGTGTTACATGGAGTAGAATCTGGTACAATGGATGCAGCTGTGTAAAAGCAATCTGTGGGCCTGTCAGTTTTTCTTCACCTTGGTGAAGACTACCCTAACTCATTGCATTTTATGTGACAGGTTGCTCGCATGTAGCCAAAGCTGATCTTGAATTGGATATCCTACTGCCTCAGTATTCCAGGTCCTGAGACAGCAGGCAAACACTACCGTGTCCAGCGCTACCATGTAGTATGTTTGATTTTTGACTAGCATGTGGAGCACAGGTGGCTTGGAACCCAAATTTCAAGGGAATGTGCATAGAGTACAAAAAGATCATTCGTGAGCAATGCCATCTCAGCAGAACTTGTGCTAAACGACAGTAACACTTCATCAGGAAAGAAAGTGAATCATGCTGTATTGAATTCTTAATACGTTCTAACCTGCTACAAAGTCCCCATTTCTGTTATCAGTCTTATGATCACATACCCAGAGAACCTGAGTTCTTGCTCCTTGTCACATCCTGATGACAATCCAGGGTCCGAATGAGTCCCAAGTTCATAATGATTTTAGATGTAGGATATTTTATCAGCACATGGGGAATGGTTATATTCTTAAAATCCTGAGTTCAGTAAATAATACAGCAACAAAAATCTTAGGAGGCAGCTCAGGCATTGCTGCTGTTGACAGTCTTGGAGCAGGTCTGGAGCCAAAGATGCTGCTGCAGCCCAGGTGTTCCACGGAACAGTTTGTACAACTGTTCACCTGACACTCAATAGTAGGAGGCCTGTGGAGTAGCTTCCAGATAGGGACAAGTGTTCTTAACAAGGCCATTCAGCTGTGCTTCTCCACTAAGGAATAAAGCTATCTAGCTGACTGGTTAGGACACACCAGTTATGTAGATTTCTATTTAGACTAGCATCATGCTGTATTTATATATGCAACAGGAAGAAGACTCCTAAACTGTTGGTTAGCTAAAGCAATATTAAAGGAAACTCAGAGGCCATAGGAGTCAATTTTACCTGCAGAATATTTTAGTGCCCTTGACTGTTCTTAAAAGCCTATATGCCACCCCTAACACTGTCGCGGTAACACGACTGCAGTGTAATAGTTCACGAGAAAGAGACAAGGCAGAAAAGCACTTATGACCCAGAGGTGCAGAGATGAGGTCTTGGTACTGTGGAAGACAGGTAGACCACAGTGTGATGATATGCATACATTTTCTCTGTTTTCACTGTGTACCTGGACCGATACATGTTGTTACTGCCGGAGGTAGATCTATCATTAAGTGGTGGCTCATTTCATGATACTAAAGTAATCGGGGATTGTGCATGTACAATACAATACTATCTTTAGTGAGACACCTCTCCAGCTGGGCATGCTTCACATCCTATGAACATCAAGCCTGTGTCTTTTCCTATTAAGTGCACAATGAACAATAATGCAATGTACAGTTATTATCACCAGTGAAGGCCACAGTTCTGTCCTCTTTCCATCACATTTTCAGAGTTTCTGCTTCACCTTGGCCAGGTTTAGGCGGTGTTATAATAACGCTAAAGGACATTGTGCTCCAGCCTGACCCTACTTGGGATTTCTCCTCCACAGAGCTCTCTGTACTGCTGCTGTAAGTAGCATGTGGGTATATGTAATTTCTCTCCCCCTCTATATTTAAACACTTACAACCATTGTATGCAGAGAGAAGTTGCCACAGTCACCATTTAATGGCTTCAGAGTAAGCCACTGAGTGAAAAGTCCACTGAATGCATTGTCGTGACCTGGTGCTTAGTTCTAGAAGTTGAGAATTAGAAAAGCAGTTATAATTCAGGTATGGCTTAAAAAATAATTGGACATCAGGTGAGGGGATTAATTTCTGGCATGGTCTAGGATTAGGTTTAATGATAAATCCATTTTGGAATAAAATGTAATACAACCCCAAGAACCTTTGATTCAATTCTACATTAGATATTCAGATAATTTTATTTATAGCAGAATTTCTCATTAGACTCTGAACCCCACACACGCAGGGTCAGGGATGAATCATTTGTCATCGTGCATTCAGGAATTGGCTTCGTGTTTAGAATGCCTTCAATGCCATAAGTACACTGTGAATGTGATGGCAAAGGAAACCCACGGACCTCACAGACTTAGTGAACAAATGTCCATGTAGCCAAAAGTTCAGGGCGCTGAGATTTGGAAATCAATAAATTAATCATAGAAGGGGAACATTTACTTTTTAACGTGAGTGTTCATCAAAAGTCCTCCTGTATGCTTGTGTTATACCCAACTAGATGGCAGAAGGTGGACCACGGGGGATTTGTTATTCTTTTCAGCGTGTGGTATATTTTCTGATTGGGCAGATGGTGTCTTTAGAGAACATTTCATAATAATGGTGCCAACCTATTATGTCTACCTTCAAAAACTTTGCCCTTTAAAGCAGTGAATGTCCTACAGCACTTAATTTCCACACTGATTTTCTTAATGAGGAATTAATTCCTTTAGCTTAATGACACTACTACACACTAACTGAATTAAGACTGACCAGACACCAGCTTTGCCCAGTGAAGCCCAAGATTTTTTTTCTTAATAGTTCCTCTTTCTTTTTAGTTTTATAAAATCACAGTTCTAGAGGAGTCCATTTCCTGTTTTATATTCGGGTTCTCTTCCTGGGCCAACTTTTCTTTTCTCCCTAATTATGTCATACAACATAAGCACCAAAGGATCCCAGACTTCCACTCTTAGCTATTTATAGCACCATGCCTTTCTACTTTTTCCATAGAATGTTATCCACCGCAACTAAGCTATGAAAAGACAGTAGAGATGACAGAAGCAGGGCCCACCCATCAATTTATCAAATATAAACTGAATATCTTTCGAAGTGTACGTGGCGCTGGAGGCCAAAGGAACCTGGAGTCAGAGACCAAGCCAGGCCTTAAAGATCAAGGTGCTGTAGCAAGCTAGAACCTGTGCTGGTCTTCGTTTCTGCTCTAAGACTGTGATCACATGCAGAATGTGAGCCTTGTGACTTGGTAGGCTAACCTTAACTTTCATAGGTAATGAACATCAAACAAACAATAAATAAAGAATACATGAGAGTTTCCAAAGTGCAGAAATCCCATAAGATTCAGAACATTTGGTTTTGTAATTAATCTTCTGCAATAAAGCTTTGCAATTTAATCATTTATTAAGTTTAAGAACATTTGCTGAGCTGCAGATCTAGTCGGGGCACACTTCTTAAAATAACTTTACCAGTGTATGACAAACCTTTCCACTAATCATCCATGCTTTCATTTGCTGAGAATTGAAGAGCTGTGACTATCTAAGGACTTGCAAGACTTCCAGAGGTGGGAGGAGATAAAGCTGGACTTGTAGCTATGCCTATGAAAGCCTGAGTCTGGTGGTCATCTCTGCTTCCTGATTCAGTGAAATGGGAACTCGCCAACTCCACGTCCAAGTGTACCAACACTCTAAGTGCCAGGGTAGGATTCTGCGTCAGTGCGTAAGCCTGGCAGGGCTCTAGCTAGTGGCTGTTTTGTGCACTGCCACCTAGAACGTTCCCTTCTTCAGAGGATTGACACTGGCAGTGTGCAGCAGGAGCAAAGGGCCCAGGAGGTGGCACTCAGGAGACATTGTCAAACATTAACCTACAGCTGGGATGTTAGATCCCAGGTAACTCAAAACCCAGTGAATATCGGCTCGTGTTATGAAATACATAAATATGTATATGCCCAGTCATTGTATAGAAAAGCATATTCATAGAGATGACACCAACTCCAAGGCCCATGATAGCCATTAAATGGCGACATCCGAACATGCTAACGTTAAAATAAATATATTTGCTCACTTTTGTGACAAAATTTACCTAAACTATAACTTTAAGGTCTTTTTCTTCTAAGATAACTTCTAGAGAAATGTCCATGATAACATTTTGTTTCCCGAGCGACAGTGGACATTCTGGCAGCTTCCCCCAAGGATGTAGGGACACCCTGAGAAAAAGTGGAACAGATACTCAGCTTGGGATGCTTTGGAAACCTGTTTCATGCTGTTGTCATCTGCCTTAGAGCAAGCACAAAGATGTGGAAGCTGATAGGAAGACATTGCAGCTAGCAAGGTCCATGTTCCCAGTCCTAGAACAGTGGTTTTCAACCTTCCTAATGCTGCAACCCTAACATAGTTCCTCATGCTGTGTTGACCTCCAACCACAAAATTATTTCATCACTACTTCATAACTGTAATTTTCTACTTTTATGATTCATAATATAAATATCTGTGTTTTCCTATGGTCTCTTGGGAGCTGCTACCCACAGGCTGAAAGACCTCTGCTTGATAAAATGTAGCTGAAAAATGAACTCAGTAGCTTCTTGTGAGATTAGCCTCTATCTGTGATGACATCTCTGTACAAGGAGAAAACCATTAATATAGCATGGATTTGGGGACAGACAGGCTGGACCTCATCTGAGTGAGCCACTGAAGGAGGTATGTGATGCTGAGTGGGACAGTGATGTCTGAACTTACAACCTTCATCTGAACAATGAGAATGGAATGGTACTTTACTTTCAGAGTTGACTCAATAATTAAGAAAAATGTGACAGAAAGATAAAAACTACTGCAAATTGCATGAATTGTCTTTGAAAAGCTGATAACAAACAGAAGGAAAATATAAAGATTTTTGTTAAACAATTTTCCCCTTCAAAAGTGTCATATTTACATTTGTGGCACATTAGTTACATGAGCAATTTCTTTTTTAAAATATTGCAAAATTTCATTTATGAAATTGATTTCTTCAAACTAAAACCAAATTATTCATATTTTACTACAGAATGGCATTTGGCAAAGGAATTATCATATAATCTTGTAAATAGCCCATTCCTAATTTATGCACTTCATTAAGCGTATTTCTGTAAATTCAAAATAGTTTCTCTAAAAACAAACTTCTATTTTTCCTATAACTTGTTTTAAAAATCTAAGCATGCAGTGTTTACAAAATAAAGTCTTCTTGTGAGTTTTAACTGGGGAGGCTCTCTCATTTTTCTATATGAAGAGGATTCTTGGAGAAGCACACTGGAAAACACACAGAGGGACACTTGGTTCACAGCCTTTAGAATTTCCTTCTCAGAAGGAATACTAAGAGCCAGACACAAGCCTACCAACTGTGGCACACAGAAGCCCACTATATCAGCTCACAATGGAGCCATGCTCTCTTGCTGCTTCACTCCAAGCAGGTGAAAAATAAACAGAGGGGAGATTCAGCTACAAGAGAAATATGAGCTCCTCCTTTCCTGTGGAGGCTAAGGAAGACTCACATGTGGCCTTATTCTTCCCCAAGGAAGCAAAAACTGTTCACTTCAGGCTTCTGCACCTGGTGGTGCCAGACTTTGTGGCTGAAGGATCATGGCATAACAGTCAGTGGAGACTGTATCTCTTTGGTAACCTGACCCATGATTTAGTTTCCTTAACTGAAAGGAGCTGAGGTGGCCTATACTCATTGAAGGAAAGCAGAGTGAAAGCAGTTAATTGTGTTATGCTTTGCAACGGCACTCCTAGTCAATGCTGTAAGCCTCTCCCATGGCATAGGCCATCTTGTCCTGGCTGTTGTCTGGTCCTGACCCCAGAAAGTGTCCAGGTGAACTTGGCTCTAACAGAACAAGACTTGGAGAATGGGTATTCTTGCAGCCATACTTGGCTAGGATATTCCTCTTGGCTGTACCCCAACAATCTCTGTTATCCAGAGAGTGATCAGCACCCAGAAAGAAGTGACATCTGCCTCAGACTAGACTTGCAGAAATATGCACAGGAACATGTTTCAAACAGCCTTTGGTTGAGGTTAAAAATCAGACATATAAAAAAGAGGGCCACTAAAAAAGTCACTACCCAGTAACAACATTCATAGTAGAGTTAATAAGACTACCCAGATACTGTTCTTTAACTCTTCCTGATACCAAGGAAATGTCATACAGATTTCATTTTTGCCCTGAACATTGTATGGTTATACATAAAAAGGAAAAAAAAACATTTCCTTCTACATAAGAACATGCAAAGAGCTTTTGATTTTACAGAGTATATATCGTTTAATTTGACTCTATAGCAACTCACATGTGTGAGGTGAGAGAGTGAGGCTGAAGTGTTTGGGAGCCATGGTCAAAATTATCAGTGACAGGTGTATACTATGAATTTCCTGCTTTAGGCTCTCTGTATAGAAACATAATGGCCTGTGCATGGCAGGGTCTTGCAAGCACTATAGTAAAAATGTCACTTTTACATAAACCTTTAACTATGTCTTGCTTAGGGGAATGGATATAAACAAGGACACCAAGCTCCTCTACAGCAGAATTGTGTCATAGGCCAGAACACATTTTCAGTTTCCAACACTACAGCCATTTCAGTAGTAGTCAGGTTCATGGAGCTCACAGACCTCTTCCATATTTTAAGCACCTGGGCCTATGTGTTTCCAAACTAAACTTCAAAGTACCTTGTGCACAACACTGAACACTCCTCAGAAAACAAGAGGATGGGGCTGGAGAGATGGCTTAGACATTAAAGGCAATGCTCACAAACAAAAATTCAAGAAAAGCTTTGATGGCACTCTGTGCCTCCAGGATTTCCTTCCCTTAACGACTGTTTACATGGTGATGGAATGTTAGGATTAAACTGCAGCGGAGGATATTAGGGAACAGGACAGTATGCTATAGATGATCTTTATAAAGATGAAGCTTGGGATCAGAATCAATGCTTCTTCACAGGGCTCTAAGAAGAAGGGCATAAGCCTTCTTTATCATACATTCTCTCTCTCTCTCTCTCTGTGTGTGTGTGTGTGTGCATGTGTGTGCATGTGTGTGTTCAAATAAAATATTAACTTATGCTTAGGGACTAAATACCAGCATCATCACTGAGCATTATACCAAATAATTCATTTACATACCTATTACTGCTCACGATTGTTACCCATATGGTTCTTCCAAAGATAACCACGGGTTAGTGACATCATAGAGACCAATTTCAATGAAGAGCCTGCATCCCGGAATGTAATATGCACATAAATGTAAGGCTCTACAGCCCTCCGGCTGCAGGAGAGTTGAATCGCTTCTTGGCACAGGTGCCCTCACCCCTGCGATTGCTTACCTGCGTGCTTGATGAAAGTGGCACCTCTTCAGGGGGATCTTGGCCACATGCTCCTGCAGCCCCACAAATAGGACACTCTGGCTGTGGAGGATCTGTAGGCTCCTGATAGGCTCTCTCCTCTTCTCTGGGAAAAGTTCAATCTCTTCCAGCAAACAGCTGCCCGAGGTCTGACTCAGGGGGGCCCTCACTTTCTTAATGGTACCGTAATCTGTGAAAGCAAGACAGGAAGGAAATAAAGCACACAGGTGAAGCACAGTATGTACAAAAGCACACGGTGGATGAGTCATCTGGCGTCTGTCAGTAATACAGAGCCCTCTTCAGTGGGCCACTCTGGATTCTGGCACCCATGTCCTCTAAAGCTCTGCTGTGATGCTCCAATGCAGCCAGCAATGAGAGCTGCTGATCTCCCTCTTGCCTCCTCAGTGCCAAGCCCAGGAAAAGGGGCCATGCTAAACCTCACTGCCAATCAAAACAGCTGTAGGATACCAGGAGAGAAAAATCCCAACGAGATCATCGGGGGTCCTTGATGTCAGTATGCTGACTGCTGCCCATGCACAGTAGATACAAAGTGACTGGGAACGAAAATACAAGGTCATTTTGTGATTTAGAACTCTACTTGTGTCTGACTCAATCCAAGTCTTCCTGGCCCCAGGTTCACGCATTTGGTATTGCCCTTGGCAAGGGTCCCCTGCACCACGAAGACTCTATAGGTGGGATGCAGAGCAGGTTGCTGTTAGCTCAGTGGTTCCCAATATTCCTAGTGCTGTGACCCATGAATACAGTTCCTTGTTTTGTGGCAACCCTCAAGCATAAGAGTTTTCATTGTTACATCATATAAATGTTATTTTACTATTGCTATGAATTGTAATGTAAGTATCTCATCTGCAGGATATCTGTTATGAGACTCCTGTAAAGGGGTTGTTCAACTCACAATGGGGTTGCAACCCACAAGTTAAGAACTATTGTTTTAGCTCACCCATCTAGGGCTTAGTGGAGATAGATAATGTGTGTCAGGGAGATGCACAGGAGCTAGAAGGCCACTGTTGTTTGCCTGCAAAATCCAGATGTCTTGAAGCACCGCCAATAACTATCAGCAATATCTGGAGTCTTCTTGAGTGCACAAACTAAATAAGCCCACCATGGATTTAAGTTTTCAATTACATGATTATTGTTTTATGAACACAGAGCCAGCTTTAGAAGTCATCTTAAAAGTAGAAATAAAACTAGGAAGCTTTAGCTTCGGGGAGCTTCAACAAAGGAAGTGAAAAAGACTCAGTACAAAATGCTTTACACCTTTTACCTTTATGGAAGTCCCTAGATAATGAGACCATTAGCATTTAAAGAGAAAACACATGCACACACGCATATTAGTTTGACTTTACCTAAAATGTAAATGTGAAATATCTCCAATGAACATTTCCTCAAAGAATGGCCACATCCCATGTACACAGTGTCTGCAACAACTGTTTAATTTTACTTCACACTAGTAGGTGAAATATATTAGTTTTGAAAATTTTCCAGCAGACTTCGAGGACTGAAAGGATGTGCCTGTGTGTATGATAACACAGGCAACAGTGGCCATTCAGAAGAGTCACGGCTCACAAACCTACGAATGAAAGACTGTTTTGATAAAGCCTTTATTCTATAATAAAACTTCTTTCTGACTCGACGGCCACAGTTCATGTTCAGCGTTGGCGATTTGAGTTCACCCTGCACAGGGCAGTAGAAAGCATATACACGGCACGGAGGCTTAGGCAGGGTCAGATGGGAGCTTCAGGGATAAGAGGTGGCTTGGGTTCAGATATCTCGGCCACAAGACTTTGAGACTCCCAAAAAATGGAAATGGAGCTGTTGGCCTCCCAGAGAGCAAGACTCCACACCTCTGCTGTGGGATATCACAGCAACAGCGAGAATGTTAGTTCAAGGTAGAGACTGGGGAGAAGCCAGTGGCTCCCTCTGCTAAGTGACGAGTCTCAAATAGTAAGAAATCACCAGGGTAAGGCTGAAACTCTAACCAATTTCTGAGGCAGTAAGAGTCCAACAAGAGATTGACAGTGATTACTTTGTGAATGGTGTGCAAAACATAGCTTTAAGCTAGAGCATATTCAACAGTTAAACAAAAGTACCTCTGTTTATTTTGTTTATGAATTAACACTTTGAGAAACCTGCCAAAATTAGTAATATAATACTGTATAGGAAATGGAGAGGAGATGCATAAGAGGCAAAATATAAAATTAAAATTAAGGTCAGTACAGGGAACTGGCCTGGCTTCCTGCTTCTTGTACCATCATCCTCAAGGTCATTATAAGAGAGGAAGGCCTGACAGGGTGTGTGAGCACAGAGCAAGGGAGGAAAAGGCTGTAAGGGTACAGAATTAAACCTTTGTTGTGTGGCTCAGGATCATGTGTCTACCTGACCAAATGTGACTTTTATTCATTTATTTTTAAAACATTCAATACAATTTGTGTTGCCCAACTACTCTTGGGAGTAGGGTATGGAACATGGTTAATATACTAGGGGACACATCATAAAAGAAAAGTGACTCTCCCCCTCCCGACAACTATCAAATGCCAATAGCCCCTCAGGTAGAGGTGAATGTTGTGCTCATGTCTCCCCTATACAATCTCAATGCTAAGTTTTGTATGACTTGAGTTTACACAGGCCTTGGGTACACTGTCTCAATTGCTGTGAATTCCTAAATGCAATGCCCTGTTGTATCTGGAAAACACCGTTTCCTCTGAGTTATTTATGATCTAAAATATAGTACATTATTCATGCTCTTTTCTGTTCTGTGTTCATTTATGATATAGTAGCCAGCTGACTCTAACCACCTACTTAAGCCAACCAGCCTCTTAATGGACAAACACAATCTCAGCTTTGAAGAACACTGGGATATGAACAAGAGAAGAAATGTAAATATCTATAGTGAAGACATACAACACCTACTTACTGAAATTCAGGTACAAATATCTCAAACACATTAAGTGGAAATATAAATAAATATAACATTTTAATAATAATACATAAATATGTATCATATATAAATAAAACTTTGAACCCAAAATAGATGTGGTTAGTTCTATATGATACATCATAGTTAAAACTGAAAGACTACAGAACAAGAAAAACTATTAAAATCTACAGGAAAAATCCCATAAATTTATGAAGACTAACCCATCAGGATAATATCAAACCTCTTAGCAGAAACCCTAACACGCGCAAAATATGGAAGAATGAAGATCAGATCATGAAAATAAGTGAAGAACTACCAAGTAGGATTATTACCTGCAGCAAGTATCATTTGAAATTGGTGAAGAATAAAGACATTAAAAAGAAAAAGCACAAACTGAAACAATTCATGACCAACCTGGCACTGCAGAATACACTTTAAATAATTCAGAGGAGGAAGAAAAGTCTTAATCTTGGGGCTCAGGAAAAAATACATTTTGTAGAAATAATAAAATAGAAATCAATCATGACCAAATCAGCAAATTGGAAAACTGCTTATATGAATAGAGAAGGAAAACAATATATAATTGAAATATTCAGAGAAGCAACCAATTAAATGAGAGGAATCATTCAACAATCTTTCAGTATCTATAAACCATAATGTAAATGGTCTTAACTATTTAATTAAAACACACAGCTTAGCTGATTGGATAAAAACACCATATAACTGTTTGTTTCCTAAAATTCATACTCTGCAGTGTCACAGTATAGCTAAATGTAGACATGGCAAAAGAAATAAGAACAATAAAAGATTTCTCTATACATACACACATACACACATACAGGCACACACATGCACACACATGCACACACACACACACACACACACACACACACACACACACACACACACATGAAATCAAGCATGCAGGCTTTCGGAAAGGAACCTTTCCCCAGTTCTCCATTTCACTCCCATTATTTCTTAGTAAATGGTCTCTTTTGGTCTTTATTTTTTTTTCTAAAGAATCATCAAACATGTAGTGAACCAGAGGCATCCCTGGAAGTATTTGCCATGTCACATTGTATAATTTGATTACAGCTTTGACTATGACCATGCAGCTTGAACACTTTAAATTATCCATGCCCGAATGCCATAAAAAAAGAAAAAAAGCAAGAACAGATGCTGCATGAAACATCTTTGCTAGGATTTGAGGCTGCGGTATGTTATGAATTTTAGTGTGTCAATGGATATATAAAGCTTTCTGTCTTACAGAAACACAGTGGTCTACAAACCTATAAAAACAGAGTTTTAATAGTTTCCTACTATTACTCCTCAACATGAAATTATCAAATCAGTTTATCTTTATATTGTATTGTATTAAAATGTTTGATTTTAAAAACTGCTATTTCAGTTTGCTGATGAGTTTTAGTAAAAATCATTATATAAAATTTGGTTTTGGATTTCAACAGAATTTCCAACCATTTCTAAAATGGCTGGATGTAAACATATTTCTGCCATTTTGTACTATGTATTTATGCAAAACAGCATTCTTAGCATTGGTGATTATGAAAGCAAATTAGTAATTAGCTCTAGCAGATGTTAAAAGTTTTCTTTATCCTGAAATACCAAGTATCAAAAAGGATTTAATTGTTTATATAAGATTAAACAAACACATTCATTAGCCTGCAAGTTTGTTGTTTTACAACATATTACTTTATCATTTACTGCTAGTGCATGAATAATTTTATATCTATTTTGTATGTATACCTTCAGTCACTTGAAAATTTATCAAGTGGGGTCATGAGTAGAATTAGTTTAAGAAGAACTAATCTAAAAGAAACACACCTCACTGGCAAAGATACATACAGACTTAAGAGCAAAGGCTGAAAATAAATATACTAATAAGGTGGAAGAAAAAATAAATAGAAGTATCTCCTGTCATGTGTGATAAAGACTACAAGATAAAATTAGTCAGAAGACATAAAAGACCACATTATATTAACAGAGAGAACCATTTCCAACAGCACTGCAGGCACACTCGGGCAGTCATAGTGACATTTTCATTTCTTTTGTTTAAAACACAAGGCAGGTAGGTAAAGACACATTTAAATGATTCTATATGAGATGAATGTTTCTATGAGGAAGGGACGAGGATACCAGCATGAAGAAACAAAGATGATACTATGATGTCTCTAGATCCCTCCCCTAGAAACTGAATGTCTTCCTTGATATGCCTAATGAGTACAGTTGCATTCTCCTTGTCAGAAATCAATACAGTGGCTTTTGCTAATGGTCAATGAAGACATAGATCTGAGGGTACATAGAAAATGTGCTGCTATAGGGAACAACAGAGAGTATTATTTTCTTCTTGATAATCTTAGAGGAAAATGAACAAAGGCAAAAAGAAAAGGAAAATGAAGTTGTTTAAAGTTTGAGTCTGTGGGCTACATCTGAGCTGGGGTTTTAGGTACTGTCCATGCATTGTCCTTGGTTGGGGTATAAGTCTCTGCAGGGTCCCCAAGGGTCAGTTTTATTGGCTCTGTTGGTCTCCTTTTGGAGCTCCTGTCCTCTCCACATCTTTCTATCTCCCCATTCTTTCATAAGATTACCTGCACTCTGCCCAAAGTTTGGCTAAGAGTCTCAGACTCTGCTTTGAAACCTCGATCAGTAGAGTCTTTCAAAAGCTGACTGTGGTAGGCTCCTGTCCTGTTCCCTGTCAAGTGGGTTCTCTAATGAGGGGAATGTTTTCTCTGACATGAACTTAGTTACAGGCTCTCTGATTACCTCCCTCTGGGGAGTACAGCCTTGCCAGGCCACAGAGAAAGACAATGCAACCAGTCCTGATGAGACCTAATAGGCTAGGGTCAGAGGGAAGGGGAGGAAGTCCTCACCTATCAGTGGACTAGGGGAGGAGCATAGGGGGAGAAGAGGAAGGGAGGGTGGGATTGGGAGGAGATGAGGGAGGGGGACATAGCCGGGATACAAATTGAATAAATTGTAATAAATGATAATAGAAAATTTAAAAATGAATATTTTATATTTTGATTGCAATGGTAATTATATTGAACTACACCCTTTAAATTGGTTGATATTATTGTATATAAAATTCACCTTAGTAATAACATGAATATTCCCATAAGTGATTTCTAGTTGCTGTTGTGAATATTAAAATATGATTGCTTTGGGATAAAAAAAAAGATGTGAAGTTTGCATGGTGTCAGAAGAAATAGTTTAAGCTCAACTTCAACTCCAATACTGAAAAAGACATATTCCAAAATTTCTGCAAATAATTATAAATGTGAGAAATGGTCTCTGAACCTCTACGCTTTGTTTTTTCATCTTATACAATAAGGAACTAGGTTCACTCCTAAGGATAAGCAAGCTATGGAAAGAATAACTGGAAACAAGATTGAGATTTTCAGTAGAAGATAAATTGGGTGTAAGTGAAGTGATATTCAAGAAGCAGAGTTTCCTTAGCAAGCTGCCAGGATAGAGTTCTTCATGGGAAGGCAGGATGGATGTAAGAGACCTGCAGAAGCAACAGTGGTGGCCTCCACCAAGCCTGTTAGCACTCTTGTGAGGAGCTGGGAATGCATACTTTATATAGACCATCACCATCCAGTGGAGACAGACTACAGTCCATAGAGGAAGACTATGGAAGACAGTCCTGATGAGACCTGATAGGCTGGGGTCAGATGGAAGGGGAGGAAGTCCGCCCCTATCAGTGGACTGGGGAAGGGGCATGGGAGGAGATGAGGGAGGGAGTGACGGTGGGATTGAGAGGGCATGAGGGTGGGGCTACAGCTGGGATACTAAGTGAATAAATTGTAATAAATTAAAAATTATATTAAAGTATTTTCAAGTAGCAGGTTTAAAAGTTCAAATATTGATTTTAATTATATATTTTATTTAATACAATATATTATGTGATTTTTAGTATATAATCCTAAAATGTCTAAAATATTTGAATTGTTTTATAAATCATTGAAATATATATATATATATATATGCACATACACATATTCCTTTTAATTAATTCTAGTCATTTGAGGTGCTATGGCTTAAGGTAACAGATAGCTTAGGAATATACATGATGACATCTTGATGGTGTCTGCAGAAAGCCAGTGGCCTGCCATCCTCATCCCCCAATAAACGACCACTCCAAACCCCCAGCTTGAAGAGCTTTATTTCTCTGCATCAAATTTTAAACCTTGCTGTATTATTTTATTTCAATAAAAGGTTCACTCTCTACAAATGCTTGATCATCTGAGAGTGTGATAATTGCTCTGCATGGGTAACTGGACTGGATTAAGAGTTACCAAGGAGATGTATTTCTGAGTGTCTATGAGGACATGTTTGGAGATGTGGACTGGAAATGAAAGTCCTGCCTCTAACGTGGGCAGCACTAACCCATGAGTTGTGATCTGAGACTGAATAAAAAGGGAAAAAGGAGAAATTCAGCCGTTCCCTGCTCTCTAATTCCAAGGAAGACTCCACCCTCATCTCTTCTGTGGCATGGTGAACTATATCCTTGGAATAATGCCTCCCATACATTATTACTTGTTAGCTGTTTGTCACAACATGATAACCAACACACTGAACGGTACTGTTGCCCTGTGCTCCAAGTAAACTTACGGAATATCATGAAGGTTGGGGAACAGTGTATAGACTACACAGCCAGGGAATGCAGACCTAAACCTAGAACCTGGACTCTTACCTCCTGTGAGTCACATAATCACATGCAGGTATCTGATGGTCCATTAGAGTGGATGCAATAATTGGGAGGTAATTTCAGAACCTGACAGATTGGCACAAAGCAGCCATGACCTAAGAGAGTGTTCTACCTGGTCTTTATTTCTTAGAGTTTTCCATTCTCCTAGAAGTGAAACTCCCACTACTCTTCTTTGGAATGTGGCTCTCTTACCACGGTTTTGAAATGGCATTGTCAAGACAGATGGCCACAGCTTGACTACAACACACATTATTGTCTACATTCTAGCCAACTATAAAGGCTGATGCAGCACCCAGATACAGATGGAATCAATAAGAAAAGAAAACATGTCCTGGCTAGTTTTATGCCAACTTGGCCCAAGCTAGAGTCATCTGAAAAAAGTGACCCTCAATTGAGAAAATGCCTTCATAAGATCCAGCTTTAGGGTATTTTCTTAATTAGTGATTGATGTGGGATTTGGGTTCAACCCATTGTGAGTGGTGCTATCTTTGGGCTGGTGTTCTGGGTTCTATAAGAAATCAGATTAAGCAAACCATGACGGAGCAAGACAGTAAGCAGCACCTCTCTATGGTTTCTGCATCAGCTCTTGCCTTCAGGTTCCTGCCTTGTTTGAGTTCCTGTCCTGATTTCCTTTGATGATGGACCATGCCATGACTAAGCCCAATAAATTCTTCCCTCACCAGTTGGCTTTGGGCATGGTGTTTCATAGCAGCAACAGTAATGCAAGCTAGGACACATGATGTGCTATTCCTCTATTAACCGAAAGATGTAGTACAGACAAATATCAAGATGTACAAAAGACAAAACTATAGCAAATGTAGGTAAAGTGAAATTTCTTTCTAATGTAAGGAATGAGGTCATTTTTTTCTTGGTGAATATGAATGATTAGTTTTGTCTGTAGCCATCTCGAAATAGAAAGCACTGTCTAAATGAGACCTTTAAGTAACATGACACAAAGGTTGGCAGGGCAAACATCAACATTTTAAATTTTGCAATAGAAGAACTCAAGGCCGAGCCAAGCTCTGTAAGTTCAAGGGTCAGGCTACCAAGGCAATGTTTGGAATCTTTTCACATGGACCAAGTTCTTGGCCTGGATTAGTCTAGAATATTTTTGTTCTGTAAGTGCAGGAGGAATGGCAGAGAATCTCTGACACATCAGCAGTGGTGTGGCTGAGGGTCAGTAAATGCCAGCAGAGAGGGCAGGACCTTTGTTAAGTGGTGACTGTTGAAGACAGATGGAGCTCTGATTTATAGAACTGTGTCTGTTTTCTGAAATTCACTTGAGGAAGAGCCAACACTCAGGTGATGCCAATTCCAGGACACGTCTGACTAACCCATGAGGCTCTTAGCTCCCATCACCATGATCAACGAAGCAAGCAGAACAACAAAATCACTTCCAAAAGGGAACCAACCAAACAACTACAGTACAAATCACAACGAACTACTTCTGTTTCATTTTTTAAAGACATAAAGATTTGTATAACACTAAAGTTTACAATGAAACATGGCCTTTATGTAACCATTTACTCTGATACATAAGATGTAATGTACAAAATTTAATTATTAGTTTCTGAGATTTAATTGTATTTTTGCCTTTGGGGGAAATGATAGATCTCTAATTTTCAATGTTGATGTAGCTGAAGGGACTTAACAGTTTCAACAAGATACTGTTGTTCATGTAGGCAGTATTAGTCAATTTCAATACAATAAGTTGCAACCATCTCTCACAGGTGAGCAAGTATGACATCTAACAAGATAATGACAACTATGAACCCAGATAAATTCATCCACGGTTCTGAGATTGAAGTCTCCATTCTCTGTACCCCAGGATGTGACTATGTTTGGATATACAGTATTTTAAGATGTAACTGAAATAAAATGTGGTCAGTGAAGGTTCCTCATCTGATGTGACTGGTGTCCTTACAGGAAGCAAAGGCCAGCACACAGAGGCACAGAGGGGCAGCCAGAAGAGGGCCCATGGAGAGTAAGGCATTTACAAGACAAGTACAGAGAGAGGGAGGAAGGAAGCCTGGGGGCGCTTCACCTTGGACCTCCAGCCCCAGAGCCGTGCTCAAGCTCCTGAGTCTCCAGTGTTCATTCAGGTGCTCTCAGCAGATTCACAGATGTGTTCAAGTCAAAAGTCAGGAAGCACAGAATGTGGAGTTAGTTATCCAGATAATTTTTTCAGAATAATTTCAAAACTACATTTTTTCTAAAATATTATAATTCAAATTTTATGCATTAGAAAATAAGAATACAAAACAGTGATAGACACCAATCACACACAAGGTAACCCCAGTACAATAGTAAATAAATAATAGAGTAAATTGTTTTAACCTTGTATGATCACAGGGCTTATATTATAAGTAGCTTATTATTTTTAATTATTTTCATGTTACCACATATTGAATGCATATATACACATAATACAGGACTATGGACATATCGACATATAGAAGGTTATACGTATACACACAATCACACACACTCAAATGGCACAGAGAAACTACAGAAGATGGTACAGGACAGATATAATTTTGTCACATGTTTTTGGATTAAGATATAATAAATACAGTAATTAACATAGAAGATGCTATTCTTCAAACCTTTGTGTTGATGTCTCTGTTGGACCTTGAGGAGAAATCAGTACTAAGTGAGCATTTGTGGTTAGTTGAACTGTGAAGAACCTGAGTAAAATGTCTCCATTTATATCATCTGTGTATGTATGAGAGAGAGAGAGAGAGAGAGAGAGAGAGAGAAAGAGAGAGAGAGAGAGAGAGAGGTGTTTGTACATGTGTGTGTAAGTCTGCTGTGCACACACACTTGCAGAGGAGGATATTGGGTGACTTGCTCTATTCGTCTCTGCCTTTCTTTTCTTGAGTCAGGGACCAGGTTTCTTGCTGAATCTCGAGGTAGGCTGGCAGCCTGTAAGCTCCCACACCCTTCCTGTTTCCGGTCACCACAGCAGTGATCACACACACCAGCTCTTTGCATGATTTCTGGGATTTGAACACATTCTTGTACATTCTTGTTCACTCTTACCTGGCTAAGCTATCTCCCCAGCACCAGAGATTATTAGAGCAGAGATTCTAGAACTGTAGTTTTGTGAGCATTTCAAAAATACAATCAAAACATATTTTTCAGGAAGAAAACAAGGGGATGAAGGATGGAGAGAGGAAAGGGATAGAAAAGGAGCACAGTAAATATGCCACATTTGATATCAATGCGTGGAAACTATACTTGTCTTTTCATACTTGTGTGTAATCAAATAATTTTCAACTTATGGCAGCTTAAATATGATGAGATGGAAACTCAAGCCATACATGAAGGCATTGTACTTTATGTAAAAAATGGCTTAATTGTAATATAGCTATGAACCCCGATCAATGAAAGATGACTCAGAAAATTTAATATATCTTTTTTCATTAAAAATTTTATTAACTACACTTTATTCACTTTGTATCCCCCCATAAACCCCTCCCTCTTCCCCTCCCAATCCCACCTTCCCTCCCCCTTCTCCATACATGCCCCTCCCCAAGTCCACTGTTGGGGGAGGTCTTCCTTTCCTTCCTTCTGATCCTAGTCTATCAGCTCTCATCAGGAGTGGAGAACAGCAGCCAAATATACTTTCAAAACATAGGATGAAAATGTTTCATCTGAAATGTAATAAAAATTTTAGAAGATGGAGATGTAGCCTGTTTAAGGCACAGGCACACTCCTTCACTTTAAAAGAGCAGAACACCAATCCTACCAACAAATAAAGGTAAATTTCTTCAGAAAAACAGATAAAGATGGAGGGGTTATCACAAAGCGCTAATCTAACACTTGTGCTATGTTCTTCTCTAAAGTCTGCCATGTTCGAAAGGGATGTTTTCTAGCCACGTTTCCGTGCACTGAAGGCAGAACAGATGTAAAACCCCTGAAACGCATGTAGCACCTTGGACAATAGCTCCCTGTCCTAGCCAGCGACTCACTGTGGATCCCAGGACCACTCATCCAGGAAGCTAAGTGACTTTATTTCTCGTTGTACACTAGGCTCTGTTTGCTCCTGGGTCGCTGTATCCACAGGCATCTCTGTGTGTTTGTCTTATCGACCCAGTTACTGCAGAGATACAGAAAGCCTTTGTATTTGCATCTGCTACCAGCCAAGCATTACCAGTGCGGTAATGATGAAATACGTTCTCCTACTTACTGGGCAGCCTGTTGCTATAGCAACGGATCATTATATAAAGTTCATCAATTTAGCTAACTGCTATCCCGATGTGACAGACAACTAATGTATCACCAAAGTTCTTTTTCTTAACTTGAAACTTGAGCAAATGGTGTAAATTGTTCTTGGCACTTGGAATCAGCATTACATGTATGTAGCAAGGGAAAATTCAGGACAAAAAAAATTGGCCTTGCTGTCCAGCACATGTCTTTAAAAAACGGATTTTCATTAATTCTTTTATCAGATTTGTTATTTTTTTTCCCTAAAGAGAATATGATCAGGAGCTGAAACATTTTGGTCATGTATTACATGTAACAGTCTTTAAGTTCAAAGAATTATATTCATCCACAGCCTACAAAATCCAGATATCACAGAACACAGGCTATCTTGTTCATTGAAGCCCTACTAGATTGCAGAACAGTACTTAGCATAAAGGAGGTGCTGAATAAATGCACAAAGTTCAGTAGCTGGAACAGTCACAAACTGCCTGGACTGGACAACTAGCTCTAGTACTTATAAGTTGTGTAACCTCTGTCTCTCATCCCGGTACCCAGCTCACAGCATTGGGGCCAGTAGGCAAGCTTACAGAAAACACTGAGAATCAACCTTCATTCTTTCCTCGCTGCTGCTTGACCCACAGTTGAACATCTTACCCCACCGGGTTCCTAATTCCATTTGTACTCACTACACACAAGTAGAGGGCAATGCTATTTTTTTTAATAGCAAATTTGACTGCCTTGCAAAACAGAACTTCAACAGCCCTTTCAGTAGGCTGAATCATAAGCTGGTGCTTACAGGAAATTTACCACCGGAGTTTCCTGTGAATAAAAACCATATTACATTAAAAACAAGAGTGCAATTAATAGTGTCCCGTGGGTACCCTTTCTGAAGCTCTCATCTAACCTCACTGCTGAAATCCAGCTCCAGCCATTCTGTTAAGGAAGCAATTCAGGTTTCCAAAAGGAAATTACTTGCCTGGGATTTATTGTATCTGAATTACAAACAACCACCCAGTTGGCAGGCCTTGTCTGACATGGGCCAGGCAACACTGCAGTCTAAATTATCCCATCACCCCCAGTGGTGAGATTACACTGTGTCAGCTCCCATTAGTTGTCGATTAAGATAGTTAAGAAAATCTGTGCTAAGCTCTTTTGCACCCATGAATCACTAATTTAAAAAAGAATGATAACTCTTTCCTGAACAGAATAGGAAAAGTATTTTGTCATTCTTCTGAGTTGCTTCATTATGCTCAATATAAAAAAATAATACATGATGGACTAAGCTGTTTTTGGAAGCCCGAGTCTTGATCTCTCTTTCAGAGTGGCTGTAAACATTCAGTAGCTTTGAAGATAAGCATGGGTCTCTATTATTGGCCTAGAACTTTCTACCCAAGTTCAAAGAATTAGCATGTAACACTGGGCCCTACCTTGTGCAACAAGACCTCAGAGGATACAAAATAGAAGTAAGGGTCTCCTCTTTGTGCCTAAGATGTCTTTGCACCAGGTATATCAATAATTTGGATGCTAGGATAAAATGCTCAATGAGAGCCATCTCACCTTTTAGCAACTTTATCTCCTTCCTTCCCACCCACAATTCCAGTGGGTCCAATGCCTTAGCTCAACTTCCAAAAGACTCAGACCCTTTATCCAGCTGCATGTATTGTTTATTCTGCATTTTCTACCAAGAAGGCTTTCCCTTCCTCTATCTTCCAGAGAACATCACTGGGAGCTGGTACCACTCATCTCTACTTCAAGCTGCTTCTGACCTGCAATCTTTACAACCATGCAAGGCAATTCTTACTTCAATGAAGGTAGGCTGTGAGATTAAAGCACAGAACAAGCTTCTGTATTTTCACATGTTGTCATCTTCCCTGGACATTAAGTGATTGGCTTTGTTTTCATTCCTGATACTTTGTCTATGGACCAAACAATCAGGTGCCAGGCAGGGTTTAAAGAGTGAAGGAATCTTTAGGGGGTTCCTATTTCTACCCTAAAAAAATATTCCTATAATACCAGCTTCCAACTTTTCACACTTTTGTTGTTGTTAATTATGAATAATAGCAGAGAACCATATAATTAAAATTCTGCTATTTCTTCAAAGAAATACATATGTATTTACTGATCTCTATGCACCTCTTTTGTTTTATTTTTCCTGAAACACATCAGAAAGGCAAAGACCTGAAGGAAGTTGTGTCAAGAGCAGACCTCTAACTGTAGCAGGCTGGTTCCAAGTCTTATGAATTCAGATTGTACACTCAGTTGTTCCGGAAGTGGATAGTCCCAGTGCAGCCCTGCAGATGTTCATTCAGGAGGAATGCAGTATTGGCAGAGAGCAATGTAACTAATGCCAACTCCAGGTGGACCTATGCACGGAGTCTAAGACGGCCATTGATTGCAGTCCATGTCACCATGATGGCAACAGGAGGGAAATGCAGTAGAGGGTAGGCTTCTAGAAAAGAAATTTCTTGAACATCCGTGTGTTCCAAAAGATACATTACATAAAGCAATTGGCTCAATTCTTGCTTTGTACATAGCATCTTCTCTACATTAGTCATGACACATGATGATGATGACGATGATGATGATCCTGGTGCCAGACCAAGAGTACTCCTATTACTGAAATACTATCTTGTTTGTTAAAACTCCTACAGAAACATGAAAGGCTTTCAGGCAGGATGTGAATAGCTAGTTGTAAGTGGCAAGAAATGGATAGACATCTCTATTCATTCTAAGGAAAATCTCTGCACAACAGACAGTGTGACTTTCTCAAAGTGGATGTCTTCTAGAAGCTTGGGATCTTGAATAGTTGGTCCCCAGCTGGAGGCACAGTTTTGGGAAGTTGGGATATCTTTTGGATATAGGACCTTGCTGGGAGACATAAGGTTCTAGAGGTGGGACTTAAAAGTTACAGCCAAGCTTCAGTTCTAGACCAGAGTGTCTCTCTGCTTCTTGGCTGTCACAAGGTTTCCTAGATTCATTGTACTGTCACTCCTCAAGTCTCAAGCAAATGTGAATCCTTCCTCTCTTCTATTCTTTCAGGTATTTGGTCACACAATGGTCACAACATTTCCCATTGCCCCCTAAACCATAAGAGAAAGGGATAAATAAAGCTGGCTCAACAGACGCAATGTGTGGTTAAAAAGTGGGTTAAAATATTCATTTAAACAATGTTGTCCAATTCTTTTTTATAAAGACTTCATTCCATACAAATTTTCTCCTTGTGATGAGGTACATTAGCTAACATCAGAGAAATTACATTTAATATGAATTTGTTCCATTCTTCAGAGATTTGTTGCAAATCTCTGAACAACTCAGCTTGCAAACTCCTTCAAGTTAATGGCTCAGTGTTTCAGTTGCCTTCATTGAAGACTTACCACAATATTTAACAACAAGATACTGGCTACTTGCCATTTCTCAAGAAGAGTCACACATCCTCACCATTTAACCCAAAAGAAGACAACATCACAGTAACAAGGTGATAGGCATAGTTATTAGTCTGATGGTGTAATTTCACAGTATACGTTGGACATATATGCCAGATATCAACTGACGCACTATACATACATTTTTTTTCTGAAGTGCAGAATATGGAATGTAAGGTCTTAACATGATTAAGAAAGTGCTCTCCCACTTGCCCAGATAGCTCGTACAATATATATTATTGTGTATATATATTGTGTATACATAATACACAATAGAAAGCTCACCCTGTAAAAATGCTTGCAATGTAAGCATGCCCATGCCGGCTGACTTGCTTCACTACCTGATACTGCCCAGTTCACTTTTCACTCAGAATGCCCAAGCATTTGCCCTTAGATAAAAATTAACCAATTCATTAGTTTATTACTGGTATCTGGGTCATGCCACTGTGACAACAGCTTCAACTTTCAAAGCTTTTCTGGTGTTTGAAATCAGAGGGTATGGCCTTCTGATTTCCTGGATCCAAGAAAGATATCACCTGGCGGGGTTACTTTTTACACAACAGTGTTTGGGTCAGTGATGGAGCTGAACAACTTTTATTTAGTACTTATTCAGTAGTTTTGACATTCAGGTGAACAAATATTTCCTATTTTTAGGAAAAAACTTTTGTCTGTAGCTCACTATATTTCTGTGGCATTACCTGGGGCAATGGGCCTTGTGCATAATAGGCTGTGCCATCCAGGTTTATGTATGTACTGAAGAACAAGCATATAGTTAACTGTGTGTGTTCCTTGCCAGTTGTTTTCCTAGGACACTACCAGCTTTCTATAATATTGTCATAGAATCCCCACATTCCCTTTTTTTCTTGTCTTCAGACATGCATATAGTATGGGGGTAAAGAATATTAAGGCAAGAACAGGCCCCATGTGAAATATGGGTTGGGATTTTATTGCCTTCTTCATAAGGGGAACAGGACTAGGGACTGGAAAAGGTGGGAGAGAAAAACAAGAAAGATGGCAGACAGATAGCTTAGTAAACCCAAAGTGGTGAAGAGCTCAGGCTGTGTGTGGCAGTGAAAGAAATACCTTTACCAAACATGTTCAGGACTGGTGAACATAAGCCAAAGGATTAATTATCCTACTATTTGGGGAACTTTGTGTTCTTGCTAGTCTTGGAATCAGGAGCCTGAGCTGGTAAAACAAGGATCTAAGGGTCAGGAAAACCTGCTCCCTAGATGACAGGCATTACACATGAGCGTAAATGCTTCACACATGCAGAAGAGCTCTCAACTGTGACCTCATTACTAAGATGAAAAGCTGGAATAGTCAGCCACTAAACATTCCCTAGAGAATGGACACAGATTCTAGGGCCCTGAAGGCAACTGATTTCAGTGGTGACATCCAGTCTGGCTTACCAAATCTTCTTGTGGCTGTAGGGTTGCTAGCATCTCCAGGATGTGGCGATCTAAACCAGTAGCATGTAGAAGGCAAGTTGCATGTCTTAACCAAATATGCTGTTTTTGTTAACTGCAATTTGGAATTTGTGTGGCTGTGCATGTAACTACATTTAATCATTCATTTCTGGAATCAATCATTTCTGGAAAGAAAGGACAATTTCAAGATCAAGGCAGAAGAAGTGGGCCAGAAAGTAAGACACAGGAGTTTAGAGATGGGACAGAAAGGTGGCCATTGCCCACAGAATACAGGAACGGTTCTGTTTCCTGACAAGCATGAGCCATAGTTCACAGAACAACATTCAGTACTCAAGTAAGAGTATTTTCCATTGACAAAGATAAGTAAGTGCTGTCTTGTATCTACCTCGTATTTGTACACTGAAGGCCAGGAAGATTCTAGAGCTAGAATCTGAGGGGCTCACCTCAGATCACAGAGCCTTTGAAACAAGCTGTTGTAATCTCTGTCACATGTCATCTATTTAATAAAGCCCAACCTAGGCAGCTTTTAGCTCATGAAGCGAAGTGGAGGGTAACCACACCCCCAGATGTTGTAAAGTGCTGACAATATTTAACCAACATGATTCTGAACCAGAGAGAAAAATTATACTTTATGTCAAGGAACAGCATCTCATTGTAGAGACCCAGTTTACTAAGGGCAAATCCAGACTTCTGTACCTGAAACTGTTTCTTTCCACTTTCAGCCAGTGTTCTGATAAGCACAAGGTCAGAACCTTAAAATTAATTAGCTTGATCATATCAAGGAGGGGCCAAGTGACACCCCTGCCCTAGTAATTAACTTAGGAGATCGTTTTTAATGTGGTGAGAATTCCATGAGGATGTTTGTATATTCAGATAATGACTGGATTTTCATTATTATACTAAATAAATGGAAAAACTTTACATGAAAACCTCTACTAAGTTCTGCAACTCAAACACTTGTTTTTTTGTTTGTTTGTTTTGGTTTTTTTGTTTTTGTTTTTGTTTTTCCTCGGCTTAACTGGGAATCACTTTCATGGGCTTTTATTAATTACAGACAACTCTCAATAACTGATATTCACATGATAATGCCCTCCCATTCTGAGTTCTAGATCCATCCTCCAGAACAGGATTCTTTATTAACTTACAACTATGACCCAAAAAGGAGTACTCTTTTTTAAGTTTTTCTTTTGCTGTGATATTTTATCACAGTAACAGAAAGATAATGAGAACATCAGAACTTCTTACATTGTTTTCCCATTCAGAGCCTCCTTTTTCCTGAGAAATTTTACTTCATCTATAGGTTCTAAAATATATATATATATATATATATATATATATTACTATATATATGTATATAGTAAACATTTGCTGGCAACAAATCATGAAGATTTCTGAAATGCAATTCCTTTTTATACGTATAATTTTCCCAGTTATTAATTATGAAAACAAAATTGCATTAAAATGAGATATATATGCCTGTTTCTTTTTACATAATGTATTAAATTACCCCTGAATATTTTTATTACCTTTTCATTTTCTCAGATATTTTGATTTTATAATTAGCCATTTCTAGAACATTGCTTCTAATAAATATGCAGTCCAAAATGGCAGAAGTATGTTTTAGGGCTATTTCAGAAATTATGTTTTAACGATTCCTTATGAAGCTCCAGTAAGCAACTCAAACAGCAATTTTTCAAATATTCTATCACAACACAAGCCAAAGATAAAATATGTACTGGAGAAGGCCGGTGGTAAGAAACAATTCAAATAATTTGTTTTCCATAACTAAGCCATTAGGGCTTCTGTAAGAACAGTTAACTTCCTACACTGTAGTAAGACTACTGTAATTCATAACATCTAATGTTCTCACACGTGTGTGTCTCTCACAACGTTGCTGTCTTGGGCAGCATTCATAGGTGTACATAGCATGACGGGCTGCATGCACAGTTACGAAAGACCCATGATGTGCATTCAGAACTAGGGCTGCAGTCAAGCTGCACAAGGCATGGCAAATGCTGATGAAGGGCCTCACACACATAACACATTTGACTTTGAACGAATTTTAAGTTCTGTGTTCAGAAACCTTTTGCCATTATAGAATTTTTGTTGTTGTTGACACCTGAATTCAAATCTAGAGTGTTACTTACAATTTGAGAAGCAGACTATAACAGCAAATCAGGAAATGAAGAGAAAACACACCTCTGATATGTAGATCATTACTTGGAATAGCCCAAAGGTCACTTGTTCACCAAGGAACCAAATTCAGGTTGAACAGAGATATCCAGTCAGGGTGATAAAGGCTTGCCTCCCTTCCCAGGTCTTGGGGCCTGGTAGTGACTGACTTTCTAGCAACAACAATGACAGGAAGGAAGTGAAGGAAGCTGACAGAGGACGCAGGAAAAGAAATACTAGACTTTATTTATTGGAATAATAGTGTTGTTGGAAGTATATTTGGGCAGATAAACAGCCATGTACAAACTGAAAAAAATGTAGAGCAAGTACAGATGGATCATATATGATTTTGGACATCATTATTCGACAGAGAAGAGTTGAAGATGTAGATTACAGTAAAAGTGAAAGAGGAAGAAAGATGGGAGAATGTTATATTTTATGGCAACTTGGTTGAATGCAATTAAGGACTTTTACACAAATAGATTGTGAGGTCTGTGACCTCATCAATGAACTAATATCCTTCGGATACCACAGGTGTGTGTGGGGACAATGAAAAGCTGGAAGTAGGATGTGGAAGAAGTATGTCACTAGGGGAGTGTTCTTGGAACTCCATCTTGCCCTTGCTTTATCTGTCTCCTCCTTTTCTCTGTTTCATGTGTGCCAACAAGTAATGGGCAGCCCCTGCCTTAGCATGTCATCTTGTGTCTGTTTGGCTTTAAGAATGTTCTTAAACTCTGCTATGCATGCTCACTTCTGATCAGAGTCACATCAAGGGGAAAACAATGTATGAGCTGATTTTTAAGACAAGTCAACATTTTTGCATGGAAGAAACAGTCACCACTGTTGGATGGGGGCGCTCACTGGGAAGTCCTTGCTACCTTTGGAAACTTATATTCTCAAAAACTTGAAGAACCTTTCCATCATATTGTTTTGTTGATTTGTCTCTAAACTAATAGTTCACTGGGCCTTTTCTTTAACTGAATTACCCCAGGATAAAAGTATGTGCTAAAACTTCTTGATTTTGTCTTACCCCATGGATTCCAATAACTGGTATGCCACATTGACACTTCTCTTGGAAGCTTCTACAGGAAAAGAGATTAGAACGGCCTTTCACAGAAGCACACATCTGTAATAGGCACAACAGGAAACCGTGGGACACTGTTCATTAAAACTTCTCAGGGTTGTGACATCATCTCACAAAGAAACACAGCCCATTAACAAGGTCTGATGATAAACGGGACAACTGTTTGGAAAACAGAAAACTATCCTTCTGTCCTGCTTAATTTCTACAAACTTGAAGCAGTCCTAAAGCTGTTGTATAAAAACCATATATTGGGAAAGGTCCAATATGAAAGGAAGCAAGGAGTAACAATTTGTATTTTGATTGTTTGGTTGTTGTTCAAACCAAAGTCTTTACTCCCTGAGGCAATACTCAATCCATACTGATCTTGTGAAACATGAAAGATGAAGACCATCTCCCTTAAGCAAATCTAAAGCAGAGAGAGGCAGAGAGGGAGAAAGCAGACCACAAAGAAAACAGTAAAAAAAAAGCCTCTCCACAAATATAGATAATATCTACATCCCATTTAGAAAACATTAAGAAAATTACTAATTCATATCTCATAACTTCATAATATTCTGTTAAAAAACTAGGCTTAAGGTGCTGAAATTCAGGAGACAAACTTGAAAATCAATCATTAAAATAAAAGATGTAATGTTCCTCTATTGAATCAAACAAAACAATTAGCTATTTGTATAGTGTTTTAAGTGGTTTGGTATATATTACACTGTTTTCAGTAGTAAAATTTTTGTTCTAATTGGGGCCTAATGTAAACTAATTTTGTTTGCTGAGTGCAGAGCATTGAGCAATACAGTGGGGCAAAGAAAGCAAAGGCGCACTTTAAATTTGGCTATAAGGACAGATACAAAGTGACAGTCTCTATGGTCCTCTCAGTGCTCATTTTGGTGCTGGGCAGATGGCTCCGCAGGTCAGTTAAACATTTGCAATGAAACCATGGGGATTGGAGTTCAGATTCCTAAGCTGTCTATAAATAACCCTAGCATGTACAAAACAGAGATAGGATCCCCAGGGGAAGCTTAGCCCAATCAGCAAGCTCTGGCTCCAAGCAATAGAACCTGCATATGGAGGGTGGGGCAATATCAAGGAAGACACCTTATGTCGACCCTGCATATGGACAGTGGGGGTTATCAGAAAGACATCTTATGTTGACCCTGCTTATGGAAGATGGGGAGATGGTGTCAAGTAAGACAACTTAATTCTCTGGCCCCCAGAGAATTAATTCTCAGAGCACCCATATTTGCACATGGACCCACATCTGCAAACATGCATGCAAACCCATTTCCACCATACATAAGCAAAACACACCAAAGATAAGTACACCACATTTTGGGAGAGTGAGG
This sequence comes from Pachyuromys duprasi, assembly GCA_028658305.1. NCBI lineage: Eukaryota > Metazoa > Chordata > Mammalia > Rodentia > Muridae > Pachyuromys > Pachyuromys duprasi. Next base: position 74,150,612 of record CM053743.1, on the reverse strand, counting down.
GTGACAGGCACTTTACATCACACGGATGAATGCGATGATATGGAAATGAAGCCTTCAAGAAACCATGGGCCCTGAAGCTCTCAGTAGAACCTTCTCTTGCCTTTCTCTTAGTCCCATTTGCAGTCACACACTCCTAGTGTCCTTGCCTAGTAGCTGAGCCACTACAGCTTGGCTTGTGTTGTCACTTGATTCCATCCAGGCTCTCACTCATTGCGAAAGCAATCCAAAAATGTTGGACTAGAAGTAACCTAAAACTCCAGTCTAACTGCATCTTGGCCCAACTATGCACATCTTCAAAGACTGTACTTCCCAGTGAGGTCACACGTGAGACTGTGGGAGCAGTTAGGAGCTGCAACATATCTGTGTATATGAGGGGTGCAGATTAACGCAGTCCATGATATTTCTTTTCTGCATTGCTATTAATTGATGCAGATATCTTCAATAAATTCAATCTTCCTTTAACAAATAGGCACTCAGTCAAAACCCTGTCCTCTTTTAAATCACAAGAAATCCTTGCATAAAAATCTTACACATTATATGAATTAGGTGAGGATTTAGAATTTCTAGTAAAAAGGACAGAATTCTAAGACACAGTTAAAAATCTAATTTCAGTATGAGTGTTGAACAAACACTAATGTTTATTCATGCTCTTTCAGTAGTTGTCAGTTGCTTATAAATACTGAGAGTTCTCAATTGTAGCAACAGTAAGTGGATCAGTTGATTTGTGTTCATCCCAAAGGGAAGGAAAGGGCGTGGTTCACTCTAACCTCCTATCCTCACACAGCGTTCCTTAGGAAGGAAACAAAAAGCTCCACAGTAAGTTCTAGAAACAATGCACAGAACTCAAGTCAGGAGTGGGAATTCACCATCTATTGCACTTTTCAGAAAATGCATCCCTTACAGAGGGAATTTCTAGAATGTTGTTTGTCTGCTACTAATCTACAAGTTCACTTTGGAAGACACTGGTTTCTTGTCTTTAACAATGATTAGTAACAGGTACAGAAAAGGTGGTGCTCCATATGTAAAGTGCGCTGGGATGGGAAGAAGCGTGGACGGAGACCAGTCGCTGCATTTCATCTGTTAAATTTGTGTATTTAATGACTAAACAAAGAAGAGGCCGAGTGAGTCTGGGACCCATCTAAGTGGTGCCAACTACCTTCTTTTCCCTATACAAAGTTCACGTTCCTTGGAGCCTTTGACTCACATTCTTCCACATCCTCCCTTCTTAGGGAAACGATGTCTACCTTATGCCAGAGCCGTGGTCTCTAATCTCTACATCAGACAGTCAAAGCCAACCTTCCCCTAAATCAAAGTCCTCAAGAGGAATGCCACCTTTACCCTACACCTCTTGAAAACCACTAGACATAGTGAGTTCCAGTTGTCCACATTGGAAACTCTTCATTATGTGTGTGTGAGTGTTTGTGTTTGTGTTGTTGTTGTTGTTCTGTTATATTTTGTCTAGAAGTAGAGACATTCTAGTTTTAAAAGTAGTTCTGACAGTGGTTATGTCCATAATTTCTCAATGTAACAAAGATAAACTTATAATAAATCTCTTGAGAAATGTTAATTTTTGTGTTTTTAAATGTTCTGTTCTGCTTAAAATCTGGTACTCCAGGATAGGCATCAGAAGAAGAAGAAAACAGGGAACAGGACAGGAGCCTACCACAGAGGGCCTTTGAAAGAGTCTACCCCAGAGTATTGAAGCAGATGCTGAGACTCATAGCCAAACTTTGGGCAGAGTGCAGGGAATTTTATGAAGGAGAGATGAAAGACCTGGAGGGGAGAGGAGTTCCACAAGAACAACAACCAAAACATCTGGGCCCAGGGGTCTTTTCTGAGACTGATCTAACCAAGGACCATGCATGGAGATAACCTAGAACCCCTGCACAGATGTAGCCCATGGCAGTTCGGTGTCCAAGTGGGCTCCCTAATGAGGGGAACAGGGGCTGTCTTTGACATGAACTCAGTGATTGGCTCTTTGACCATCTCCCCATGAGGAAGGGGTCAGCCTTACCAGGCCACAGAGGAAGACAATGCAGCCAGTTCTGATGAGACCTGATAGGCTAGGGTCAGATGGAAGGGGAGAAGGACCTCCCCTATCAGTGGACTAGGGGAAGGGCATGGAATGAGAAGAGGGAGGGAGGGGGCAAGGGAGGGGTCTATAGCTGGGATGCAAACTGAATAAACTGTAATAAATTCTTAAGAAATTGAAAAAATCTGGTACTCAATTCTCTTATTCTTTCCCCCCTCAAATCTCCATTTCTGGCTGAATTTAGCCACTAATTAGTCTCCTTCATGTTCCTAAAGAAGATCCCTGATAACCCATTGTTTAAAGTTTCATTTGCCTTTCTGTTCCTTTATTCTCTAGGTGGTTATTATATTTTTGAATCACATTTTAGTTTTCTTAGAAATTTTTAGATGTTTTATGAACTTACCCAGCTTCAGAATATTTGGAGACTCCTCCAAACTTTATTTTAACATTTTAAGTACTTTCTCTCTAAATACCTCTAAAATTCTTTACCTTACAATTTGAAAATTTGTGTGTTTAATTTCAGTCTTTATTACTGAGATGTGGTAGGTGTTGATATATAAAGTCTCAATCCTTCTTCTAACTCAGAAATTTTTTTTACTGATGTTTTTAGGGTTATTTATTGGTTCCCTATGTGGATGTGATATTTAATCCAGAGAAATGACCTGAATAGTCATCTGTTCAGTCCTAAAGGAGTGGGTTTCTTACCCTTATGGCAAGCAAATGTAAATGTGTCGCTAGCAAGCAGCAGGCAGATAGATAGGTAAGTAGACCGGAAGTAAGGTGTCACTGTGGATATTGACTTGAATGAGAATGTCTCCCATAGTTTCATGCGTTGGAACACTTGGTCCCCAGTTTGGGGAATCTTAAAAGGTGTGGCCTTGTTGGAAGAAGTATGTCACTTCGGCAGGCTTTGAGTTTAAACCAGTTGTTCTCAACCTTCCTAATTCTGTGACCCTTCAGTACAGTTGCGCATGCTGTGGTGAGCCTCAACCATGAAATTATTCTCACCGCTACTTCAAAACTGTAACTTTGCTACTGTCATGAATCAGAACGTAAATACTTTTGGAGAGAGAGGTTTGCCAAAGGGGTTGTGATTCACAGGTTGAGAGCCATTGGTTTAAAGACTGGTGCCATTCTTAGTTTGCTCTTCCTGCCTTGTGCTTGTAATTTGGAATGTGACCCATCAGATTCTACCTCAGTGATCTTGACTGCCACTTTCTGCTGCCACTCCACCACGAACTCTAATCCTTTGGGACCTTAAACCCAAACAAATGATCCTATGCATCACCTTGTTTGTGGTGTTTCATCACAGCAACAGAAAAGTAACTAATCACAAAATCAGGCACTCAAAGTGTTCATTTGAAATCTAATGGAGAAGACCCTTTATGGCACGCAGCTAGGATTTTCAATAGAGTGAGCCTCAGTGTGGTAGTGTGCTTCCACGTTGAGAAATGGTTTACCTTCTAGCTGTTCTCAGTGGCGCAAGGATTTTTCTCCGTGACTGTTCTTTCCTCTGTGTCAAAGAGTTATGAGGGAGGACAACCCATCCTCAGAAAAGGGACCTTAGTGGACACTTAGAGACAAACATGCTTAGGTATGAAATGGTGTTGGGGACAATCTTACCCCCAGAGCCAGCTTCTTGGGAAGCTCAAAGAGCACTTGATAACTTGAAATTTGATAGACCTTACAGTATGGTTCTCTGGGTCAGAGGCAGCAGCTGCTCTAATGCTGCCTTAGTTGTGGCTCCTGCCCATCTAGAATCTGTGCTGTTTCTTTTCACTGTAAATACTCACTTTGGCATCTTCACCTTAGCTTCTGTTGCCATGGTGTTAGAATATAATCGTTTACCTTAGAGAAGAATAGATCATCCAGAATTCCCTTCTCTCTGGGAATGTTTATTTTTTAAATCTCCTTCTATATATTTTATCATTCCATTCATGGTGCGCGTGCTCTCTCTCTCTCCCCTTCTATCTCTCTCTCCTTCTCTTGTATATTTAGGAAGGTAGCTTTGCGGCTGGAGGACTTACAATTCTTCTGTGAAGGACTCTGTGAAGTTTATTTTTCCATATCCTGGTGAGCTCAGGGTCTCTCTGTTAAATGTCCTGAGCCATGTCGGTTTTCTGAGACTTCTTAATAAATATTTTATCGTAAGATAAAAATCCACAGCTGGAGAAAGCAGGATTATCATCTTGGCAAACTCAGCACAAGTGCCCAGTCAGCTCAAACAGCCAGAAGCACTTAACCCTGTGTGGGGAGTTGGAGGCACTCCTTTTCATGTCCTTCTGTCACCTGCTCTGGTTTTTTCAAGGGGATTTCGCAAGTTTATAATTAAAAAAAACAATGCTTGAAAGTGTTTATGTGTTTTATTTTCTTTATCATGGGGTTTTTATATAAATGTTTGTGAATAACCCATTATTGGAGTATAGTTTGCATGACAGAAAACTGACTCTGGTTTTCCCCAGTTTTCTGAGTTGAACAACAGTTACTACAATCTACGCTTAGTCCATTTTAAAGTTATACACAATGTAATTTTGGAATAATTTTGAATACACCAAAATTGAGGCCAGATAAAAATAAAACCACCACAGCCAATCCCTGAAGGAAATGGCAGATTGTGAGATTGGGCAGCATGTCCAAAGAAGGAACATGGAATAAGAGCTCCTGTAGTTCAAGGGTAAAGCCCAGAGTCAGTTCCACATGAGACAAAGGAGACAAGTGAGGTCTACAATGTGTTTTCACACATCTGGGACAGGGGTGCCAGGGTATCTGCTATGCTATAGCCAAGGGAGGAGGGAAATTCCAGACTACAATGCTCAATGGGACTTAAACATAGTCTTTTTGACAAACTGGGAAGCTGAAGAGAATTCCTGCAGTACATGTTCTAAAGGAGCTGCCATCAGAAATGGGTGGGTGGCATGGCAGGAACTTAGACAACCTTCAAAGAAGTGACTTGCAAACTGTTGACACAATCAGCCCCATGTAACAGGCTTCCCTGTGGCTGAGAGTTAGAAGGTAGTGCCGAACACACAAGAAACAGACCACGAAGGAGCCTGGGGAGGTGCGGGGCAGCAGGGAAATGACATCTGAGATTTACCCAGCACCATAATACCTAGGAAACTCTGTGGATGTCTGTGGATAGAAAAATGGAGCGAAATGAACCAGCTTCTTAAATGACCACTGCCAACAAGTGGTCTATTTGCATTTATTTGAGCTGGGAGAACATATCCTTCCCCAAAAGGTGATCTGAAAGCTAATCACACTCTCTTTTCATGTGCATAACTTCCCCTACATGAGTAAAACAGACATTCTCTGTCCTTGAGAATTTATGGTCAAGGGGTCATAAGGGGAACAGTGCCCTGAGACTCTGGCTTTCCGGTCCAAGGAAACGAGTGTCTATAAACAAGACACCAGGATATGCATCAGCCTTGTGAAAGAGGAAAATCAAAACTGCTGTTTTTTACAGGTCAGAGTGTCATGAGTCAGCCATATCTGTGCAGTTTTAGTGAGAACTCACAGCTTGTTTTTTTAAAATAGGGTTTCTCATAATTCACTTATATACTTCATTATTTTAGAAAAAAAGCTGGTGCACTGAGCTATTAAAATAGTATGTATTAAAATTAAATTTTAAAAGGAAAGAAGGACTTTTTTTCTGAAAATACTTAGGCCTGCTGTATGAGCTAGCTGCTAGAGATTAATGGAACTTGTTTGTCATTTATAGGCATTTGAAGGCTAAGCTTGTCATGTGACTGTAACAGGCTTCTAGCTTTCAGCATAATGTTCCATGCTTCTGCTTGTGTTGTGGGTAAGTTTTACAGCAGGGCTTTCTTCAGGATCCTATGATTCCAGGCTGGTTTCTTACTGGAAAGTGTTTTTAGCCACTGAAAAGATTTCTTTTGAGAGAAACAAGTTCACCAGTGAGCAATGGAGATTCACTAAGGACCGTTACATACATGGCACCTTCACCTACAGGCAGAAACTGTGATTGCAACTAGTACTGCATAGGCACACACAAAGACTCAGGGATTAAAGAGGCAACAGATTAAAACAAAAGGAGAACATTACGTCAATAGAACAAATGAGGGCACTGTATTGTGACTCATTTGGTACATAGGAATAAACCTGAAGATCAGGTGAATAAGCCTGGGCCATTTTGTAACCTGAAAGCCTAAGCTAACACTAACATACAAAACCCAGACATATTGTGATTTGGGCCCTGACAGTGCAATACAGAAATGCCACAATACAACAACTTTTAGACTCATGATTGTTCAATGACTGTCAAAGTTATATTATACTGTAGTATGCTAAGTGCACAAAAGCAGTTGTCTTAAAAACTGCACATGCTTAAGAAAATTTCATAGAATGCTGCTAATCATATGAACTGTGAGAACAAAGTCACAGGTAGACTCGAGACTGGACTGATGGGATTCAACTATTTGTGGGTGTAAAGCTAAAATGCAATTAAGTGAGGAACTTTTATGACATGGGGGAAAAGTAGTAGCCAAACCACAATACTATTCAATTTAGGCTTCTGTGTGAAAGTTTCGAGAAGCAGTACCATTTAAAAGCCAACTGATGCTGGCTACAGTTTCATATCAGACCTGTAATTTTACTATGTTTGACTGTTTTCACTTGTGTTCAAACATGTTATTTGTAATAAAGATCCTTAAATACTGTACTCCTGTGGGCATGGAATTCTTTGTGCCACTTGAGTTTTTAAATAGTATTCTTTGTGCTATATGAATTAATATATTCATGGCCTCAACACCAAAGTAATTGTATTAGGAAGCAGAGTCTTCTAAAGGAAATCAATTCATTAGAGTGAAACTTTCATAATCCAACCCTCGCCCTTCTTACAAAAGGTCTCATCTTAGCACCTAGGAAGCTGAGGCAGGAAGATCAGGAGTTTGAGGCTAGCCTGGTTAACAAGACCATTTGAAAAAAAAATCCAAATAAAGAGACACAACACAGAAATCCCTCTCCTAAAAGGATGGCATGAACAGGTGACCATCTCCAAAACAGTAAGAGAGCTCTTCCCAGACATCATGCAGCTGACACTTTCCTGTTGAACTTCGCCTCCAGAACCAGGAGATACAGGTCCCTGACATATGATCTCCCTTGTCAGTGCAGCCCACCGTAACCAAGAACCAGAAATGATGAAGGCACTCATCAGCATTACAACCAGAGTTCCTACGTGTCAGCCAAGCTCACTCATGATTATTGCAAGTCTAATGAAAGTAAAGATGACAACTAAACTTTGGTGGGAACAGAATAGAAGGTTCTGAGGCCAAGCTTTGTCTGACCCAGCTCTGCCCCTCAGCAACCCCTACCTCAGGGCCAGATGAGACCTCAGCTGTCTTTAGAAGTCAAAAAGGAAAATTTGTCTATGTCACATTAACCTGATCATTTCTGATGAAAAAAAACAGGAATACCTTCCAGAAGATCCAGTCCACTTTCTCTACAAATCTAGCATGTGTCAGGCAGCCTTCTAGTTTTTCAGGACAAACAAAGCCATTCAAAGAGATGTAATCCCTCAGTGGCAAGCAATTTTTTTACCCTCTTAAAAGAAAAACAAATGAAGAAGAAGAGGAGAAAGAAAGAATAGGAGGAGAAGATGATGAAGGAGAAGGAGGAAAAGATGATGATGAAGAAGAACAAGGAGGAGGAGGAGGAGAAGAAAGAGAAGGAGAAGCAGCAACAGAAGGAAGATCCTCTTCTTAACATCCCAAGATGACTTTATCAGTCGTTCCTCTCCTGGGTCAATTCTGCAAACTGTTGCTCTTAGCAGTTCTGTCACATGACTTTCTCTTTATGATCCTCCTCCTTCCCAGTCTTCCCCCTGACTGACCTCCATCTATTCATGTCCCCTCCAATGGTGGTATCTGTCCTTGCATTACTGACCACTCAACAGCACTGATCTATCCTAACCAACTCTATAGCTTCCAGTATTCACAGTATCCCTCTATATTGTGCAGCGTCCAATGCTTCCGGCACTGGAAGACCCAGTTCAGCCAAGAGAACCAGGAGCCTCCCAGGCATACCTGTCACCACATTCCGCTACTGGTACCTATCTCATCAGTTCTTCACCACTTTTTTGGTGATGCATTTTACTTACTGGTTGGTTTATTACCTGCATGTCCCTTTAAGAGTGTGAACCCCAGGAGAACAGATGGTAACAACTTTCAGCGTTTCAAATGAACTTAACAGACAGTTGAAAGACAACAAATCATTGCAATTTCATAAGTGATAAACACAATTATATATTGAGAGAATTCAATGATGGAATAATACAGTAATCACAACCATATTAAAAGGTAACCATACTTTGTGAGGAAGTTCCAAGTATATAGAACATTACCAAAAGAGTGGGTGAAATACATTCCACAGCAAAATCTATCTGTCTGGGTCTAGAAAGATAGAGTGAAGACAGTTTCCAAGGCAGGGCTATACATCTTGCTCTATCTGAGTAACACAGGGGAGATAGAGCATGCTTTCCACTCAACATTTACTTTGGACTGTAAAGAAGTCTACTTGCTATCTACAGGTTGATAAAAGCGCTGCTTCCAGCCCTGCATATGAAACGCTTGCAGCAGGTCTTGTTCCTCAAACATTTCCATAGGCCTTTGTCAGGAACAGTTTGCAGTGAGCACTCTTGTGCATCAATCAGAAATGAGTGAGCATAAAAATCTCTGGAAAGCCTTTCACCCAGCAGAATCTTCTAACAAAGCATTCTATTGTCTTACCTAGCTAAATGTAGATAGTTGTGCCAAAAGCTACTGAAGAACAAAAATAGTTTAGATAGGATACACTGTCTTCCTATCTAATTTTCTGACTAACACAGTAAAGAGAGAGTGCAAGTAAGATCTCCAAGAAGAGTGTATAGGCTGACAAGGATAAGCATGCATTGTGGGTTCTGCTTGTTGTGACACGACACAGACACATTGCTATGCTTGAAGCTGAGTATTTCGAATTTAAGACATGGAATGAGAAGATGGCAGAAAACCATCTAAAGGAAGGCAGAGTTCCTACCTGTGGCCAGATAGATGATGTGGACAAGGGTGTCTCTGCCTTGCACAACGTCCACGGCCATGTGGGAGAAGCGGCTGTTGTCCTCCATGAAGGCGGGCACCGTGGTCACTGGCTGCACCACCTCATGCATCAGAATGAACTTCTGAGCATCTTGTAGGTTTCTCTCTGTCAGGTTTACATACAGGCCCTGGTCCATGGTGCCACACTGCAAGGGAAGACAGGCCATATTATAAAAGCCACCTGGATGCCCACAGCTCATTTGGCTACCAGATGGAGGGATAAACAGAGCAAGCTGCACACTGACTAAGACATGATGCATGACTGAGTGTGCAAATGACTCAATCCCTCCACATCCATTGACCTTCTCATCCCTCCTGTTCTCCAACTATAGATGGAAACTCATCACATTTGGAGTCTCTCAATGGATGGTAGAGAGGATATGAGACATCTTAAAATGGAGAAGGCACTGTTGTTGATTTGAATTTGAACAGCAGATACAGCGAATCTCCTACTGGTCTGTCAGACCTCTTAGTAGCTGCCTGTTGAATTGCAATACAACTGTATCTGACTGATGAGGCTGAACTGACATTGAATATGCACAGTTGAGCACATATAGATGTATGTGTTTTCTTGCTATCACAGCGGGTTGGTTCATAAGCAGCTCTGAACTCCATAGTGTTACCTTGGTGCTTATCTTAATCTGGAAACAGTATCACTCACTTGGGCTACACAAATACTATGGCTGGTCTAAGTTTATTTGGTTTTATAGTTAGAGGAGATTTTAAAGAAATAGGTCAAAACCTGAGCATTTGCCATGTAAGACAGCAAGTTGGTAAAGAGAGAAGAAGGATGAGAAAGGCAGGGAGAAGGGAAATGGAGAAAGAGGAAGGGAGGAGCAACTGGTTGGAAGCGACAATGTTATGAAGTTGATATAGAATGCACAGTGGAAGAGCAAGCCCAGAAACTGTTGGGAATTAACCTCAGAGTTATTCTGGAAGGAGGGTGACAAGGCCTACAAACAACAGCAGTGGCAAGGACAAGTTAAGAGAGCTTGTTGGAAAGAGAACAAAGAAATCTCAGAGCCAGCTCAGAAGCAGAAAATTACT
>CM053743.1:74073629-74139945 GCA_028658305.1 Pachyuromys duprasi | reverse complement strand
AAAAAAAAAGAAAGTGGGGTCCTTAGCAACACTCTCTAGTAGGGGTGACGGGGTCTATACCGTCTGAAACTACCATTTATAACATGTCCTTTCCAATACTTGGCTTTTATAACTGGTTAGAGGTCCAGGAGTATAAGATGGAAATTGCTTTTTGAAAGTACATTATATTTTCATAGCATTTGATAAAATACCCTATATGCCATAGACTGATAGGCTGATTGCAGAGTTAGAGAAACCTGGTGTTAAATGAACTGCACACAACTAGTCCAGTGATTGACTTAATTCTACATACTTGTTAGGAACACCTTGGCATCGTGTAAAGGATGTGTTCAGGGTAAAGCTGAGAGCTGCAGAAGATGATCTGTGGCCTCAAGGAAGGCCTGTTTGTCTTCTCAAATGCTAAATGGTAGGCGCACTGCAGCCCTGCTCTGATCTCATGTCTCATGGCTGATGTGAAAGTCAGGTGATGAGATGAAAGCACTTTTAAATTAAAGTCCTTGTAAATGCCAGGAATGAGACAACATTCCTGACAGCTCAGGAGCGATTCAAACAATTACAACTGCATCTGTCTTAAAGCACACAGGATATCCACGGTCCATGGAGTTGTGGTCTCCAGAGAGGAATAAGTGAATGAATAACAGGACCAATAAATGAACAAATAATTCCACACGTAATTGTTTCAGGGTCTGGGAATAAATAGTATCTTAATAAGAACACTCTGAGCATGAGCACATTGGCATTATGGAATGGTTGTATATATATATGTTAGTTGTTATTACTTTTAAGTGTTACTTCATGTGGGTTCTGGGAATTGAACTTGGGTCCTCTGCAAAGGCAGTGTATGGTCTTAAAAGCTGAGCCGTCTTGCCAAACCCCCGGAAATAGTTTTTAAAAGTCAAAAATATCACCTCTTGCTCTGCAGCCTTTCGAGGTGAGAGCTAGTTCTGAAGGAGACTGACTGTGGTCAGCTTGCACTGAAGTCAGAGGCAATGCAGGAGGGTGGGCAGCAACAATGACCTACCTGCTGGATTCAATTGCATAAAAGTACTGTTGATACATGCATGAAGCTTTAAAACAAACGCCATGCTGGAAACCAGGAAAAAAAGCAACAACCTCCTACTGACCTTGGAAAATAGATACAGGAGATGGTGGGGGAATTCAGAGTGCTGAGAAGGACCATCTTTATTCCCGGAGACCAAGTTTCTTGCAAGTTGTCTGCCTGTCTTGTCATAAACCGTATTTGCAGCGTTTTCTGCCACTTCTTTCCTGTTGCTATCCTATAATAAATACTTCACTCCAAGATTCTCTTTCCAGTATTTGGAAATCATTCAAATTTACTGGTTGTATGTTTTGCTACATAGCACCTCACCTATGCAGCTCACTCTAAGGGCTGAAAATTGTCCAGCTGAGCCTTATACACTGGTCTGCCTTAGTTACTCTTAGAAACTACGCTATTCTGGGGACCCCATACAAACTGAAACCACTCAAGCAGAAAAAGCGTAGTTTGTTAGCTTGTTCCTCATGTGCCTTACAGCCTGCAGGAGTTGTAGTGCCAAAGCATGTTCAAACAGGGTCAGTAATTGTATTGCTGGAAAAATAAGAAATGCTTGTGTGCTATCTGTTTCAAGGGCATCAGGGTCATCCCTGTTCCAACACAGCCACATTTGATGATCAATATCAAAATGGACTAACTTTGTCGTACTCTACATGTCTTTCACGGTGACTCTGCCCACTGGCCCCCATGGGCCTTCACATCGTGCTGCCAAGACATGTGAGCAAGCGTGGAGCCTCAGGGTGCAGCTCAGTCTGAGCCTGTGGGTCCCAATCTGAGCCTGTGGGTCCCAATCTGAGCCTGTGGGTCCCAATCTGAGCCTGTAGGTCCCAATCTGAGCCTGTGCTTCCCTTTTCTGACTGCACCTGCACTCCCATTTTTTTCATTTTGTTTTTTTTTTCTTTTAAACAATATTTATTTTTTATATTAGTTACAGTTTATTAACTTTCTATCCCTGGCGTATCCCACTCCCTCATTCCCTCCCCATCTCACCTTTCCTCCCTCATCTCCTTCCTACCCCTTTCCAAGTCCACTGATGCAGGAGGTCCTCCTCCCCTTCCATCTGACCCTAGCTCATCAGGTCTCTTCAGGAATGGCTGCAAAGTCCTCCTCTGTGGCCTGGCAAGGCTGCTCCTCCCTCGGGGTCCAGAGAGGTCAAAGAGCCAGCCATTGAGTTCATGTCAGAATTAGTCCCTGTTCCCCTTCCTAGGGTACCCACTTGGATACTGAGTTACCATGGGCTACATCTGAGCAGAGGTTCTAGGTTATTTCCATACATGGTCTTTGGTTGGAGAAACAGTCTCATAAAAGACCCTTGTGCCCAAATAGATTTGGTCCTTGTGGAGCTCCTGTCCTCTCTAGATCATATTAATTTCCACTAAGCAATCAATGCTTACCAATGATTGTTGGTAATAAAGCCCTTGAAAGCCTCTGGAGCCTGTCGCCCAGCTGTTCTGCGGCTGTGTCTGGCAGTGTTTTAAGTAGCTAATGATTTTATGGGGTTCAAGATATTCTACCACTATTAAGGCAGACAAATGGCACTAAGGTTTACTAGTAGCTTTTGCTGTGTTGTGGGTTTTAGTTGAGCTTTTGAAATATGTATATATCTTCCTAGATCTTTTTTCCTGAACCAGTTCCTCCAGTTAATTCATATTTTTTCTATTATATGAGTGCTATGTAAAATTCTAGTTGTCAAAGGAGAACCAAAACAACAACAACAATAATAAACAATAAATATAAATGTAATCATTACTTATTGTCAATGATGGGCCACATCCCACTAATGGAGGGATCTTTAGTGCAAAATGAGTTCCCATGCTTGGCCAGTCTGGGTGAAAGCCTGAATATTGGTCAGGAACCTACGACAATGTAGCTATTAAACACATCTAGAAAAAGAAACGTACATTTGTAGTAGGACGCACACATCTGTACTAGGACACACACATACACACCACACACACACACACACACACACACGTCAGCAGCAGCCTCACAATCTGTCACTTTAGCTTCCTGTAAGTTTTAAATCTTTGCTCAGAGGATGATGTAAGAAGAGCCAGCTTATTAAGTGGCATGTGGGCCTCCTTCACTGTTCAGCACGGACCTGCTTCCGATAATAGATGAAAACAAGCCCTTCAGTGGGACTCTGGCATTGTAACACACAAGGGAACTTATATGTACTATGGATATATCTGGCTGCATGGGCTAAAAGATACACATTGGGTGGAATTTATAAAGGATTATATAGTTTGCCGAGTCACTCAGTTCATTGTGAAGAACAGTAATTCAACAATAATGCAATGGAAGATGCTATAAATACAAGTGGTTTTGTTTTTCTAAGCTTCAGGACTTAATAAAACAGATTTTAAAAAATGGATAATATATTCTCTTCTTTATATTAAAAATGAAAAGCCTGTCAAAATATATAATTACTCAACATGTAGGTCACAGAAGGCTCCAGAGAGATGGTTCTCATGGGTCCTTTCAATAGAACACACTGCTCAGTAATAACACAATTTGATTGACTTTTCCAAAGTTTATTTGTATCCCTCTCTCCCCTTTTTATTAAGGAAGTCATGAGAAGATGCTAAAACACTTTGCCCAAGGAAAGCAGTAAAGGGCAATTATGATGTGCAATCTACTTATCTTATTCTTAACCCCCTCCTCTGTCAAAAATCTTAAATTATTCAACAAATGAAAAAAAAGTTCAATTGTAATTGACGCTTATGAAAATTTGAACTTTTTCTTAAAGCTAGTGTCCTTGGAAATCACAGGTTTTATGACTTCGGATGACAAACGAACTAAATTTTGAAGGAAGGATTCAATTATATTACTGGTCAATGACCCCTACTAAGACATTTAGTTGCTTGGAATCAGAATTTTGCCTTTGTTGGTAGATGTAGCATCACTAATCAGATGTGTCTATTGACCTTCCCCAAGACTCCATGCCCCTCTCTGTATACATAGAACAATGTCATCATGTGGAATTGATGCCACATGTATGGTTATACAGGTGACATATTGGACAAAATGTCTGGAACTTGGTAACGTTAAATGTTTTATCTGTGTTAGTCATAGCTGGCCTACATGGAAGGCTGCTCTTGTTTGTGCAGCACCCAAATTTATATGTGGAATCTATCTCTCAGCATGGCAATAGTTGAAGATAGGACCTCTGGGATGCATTCAGTGCCGTATGCTCTGACCCATCGAATGCAGAAAGGAGCACCATAGATGAGTCTTTCTTCTAAGGAATGATACAAGGAAAAGCTTGACATCCTTAATATTTGCCCAGAAAATGATGCCACTGTCATATTGACCCTGAAGGTGTAGTTTACAGAGCTGGGATGAAATAGAGGGTGGTTTTCTTTTTCTTTTTTTAATACCATATAAACTGTGGTATTTTGTTACAGCAGCTCAAGCAGATGAATACACCTGTTATCTGAACAAACAAAATAAATAGCTCCATCCCTAGGTCTCTGCTCCTTCTGAGCATTGGAGGTAGGCTGACTCACAAAGCATATCACAGCTTGAACCTTTTAATTGGGTGGTTGAAAGATGAATCAACATCAGCCAGGCTTCTTTTCTCAGCAGCCACTGCCACAATCCACCTTCCCAACAGGAAAGCCTCACCATACTTGCCAATTAAAGCTCTAATTCTGTTTGTCAAGACCCAGTGCTCTATGCCCTGGGCCCTATTCATTGGAACACCATTCATTAGGGATCAGAGATTTGGGGGACACAGTCCATCATCATTAGCACTAATTGAAGCCTGGATTCCTAGCCTACTGCAGAAGACTGCCCTTTTTCAGTTAAGGATCAGTCATCACAACTCACAAAAGGCCTCCTTTTTCTTGTCTAGGCGCCGTAGTCCACAAAGGGCTATGTTCTATTGACATTAGCTAAGCCACGGGTGGTGCTGTCCCCCAGGGGCTAGGAGACTGCAGCTGCACTGTGCATGCAGCCAAGTTTTAATTGCTCAGGCTTTCAACGTTGGTTTTCTACATTCTTAACGAACACTCAGAATGCCCCTTTTCCCTTGAGATTACCTGAAAATTGGGGTTGGGGTTGGGATAAGGCAGCCAGGCTGAGCGAGAGTTCTCTTGGTACTTGAAGGGTCCATTGAAGGCCTGTGAGATGGCGCTCAGGTTGAAGACACATACAGCAGAGGCAGCAATGCTGTTCCTGGAGAATGAGAAAGGAGAAGGAATAGGCTGGTCAGAGCCCAACAATGACCGTTGACTTCCACTGATCCCTGTGGTAGCATCTGCCTTTAGCTATTTCAAGCTTTAGACTCTTATGTACACCAAGGGAATGAAGTCTGGGCAATGCCTGGGACTGGCTTGAGATTTTTTTTCATGTAAAAACAAACATGCAGATAATGAACTAAGGATACATAGCCAATATGACCCTGCCAGCTGGGGCTAAATTCACTCAGCTACAACAGGAACAGCAAGAGATTTGAAAAGATTCCTGAATTTTATGTTCTGGAGGAAAGAGGCTTTGTCTTCCAGGGGATGGAATATTCCATCTATACCACCACCTCTCTCTTCCATCTGTCTGGCTGCTTTAAGTGGTAGATAGCTATCCTCCCCACCCCACCCCCATATTACCTCTCCAGGTATTTGTGTTTGTCATTCTTTTAAAAACAATAAACTGAAAGGTTTTATTTTTGCAGTGAATGCCTGTCAGATTTGTCTTATTTATTATTTAAAAGAGAAAATCTATAAATCTAAAGGGTCAGTAAAAAAAAAATTAACAGAGGGCTGACATGAAATTTTGAAGCCTTAATTCGGAATTCGTGCTCTACTAGTAGGAAAGCTGTAGGCAGAAGGCTCTCAGAGGTCAGTGCCCTCTGATTAAGCATGAGGATGGCAAATGCTTCTTTCTTGAATTTGCATTTCAGGCTGGGCTATGGTTCTCAAAGGAAAATGAAGACCAAATGAGGGGCATGAATGTATTTTCCATATTTATTCACTGAGCCAATATTTTGTCAGAAATAAGTCAGTGTTTTTTCTACATCCTAGAGAAAAAAAAATTACAAGACTTCCAGAACTTCAAAACTAACTGTCAGGCAAACAGTGAGGAAGAGAAGGACACGACTTTACAGACTTCCCTAACCTGAATACAATCTTGATAACTTTATAAGGTAAAAGACATGTCCGTGTAAAAGAAATGAAGCCTGCTCAGTGAGATCCTGACACCTGGTCGGAGACAAGGAACAGCACCCTGGCTGCATTGCAACAGAGATCAAGATTTCAGTTCTTTGTGGGAGTTCTGTGAGAAGCTACAGAGAATATATCACAGAAGATGATTTTTTTCCTTGGAGTCCAGCACTGAGCAAAGCGTCCAATGTGGCGCCCAGGTACTTCTGGTGCAGAAGATTCAAAAAGAAGTGAATGCTTAATCTGGATTTATTCATACTGCTGCCTTTATCTTTCTTTTCAGCATCTTTGGAAAAGTAGAATAGGAATGTCTGTGAGGTTCAGGAAGCAAATAGACTTGGGACATATGGCTGGACTTTGGTAACCCTCAGAGAAACATCTATCCTGGGTCAAGGGCAGACACAAAGGACAGCAAGATCTAACCCCTGCCAGATACCTAACAGAAGATGGGGCGCCCATAGTAATAATAATAACCCTGGGCCTCCTGCTAAGCTCAGCATCATCTGGTGTGAGCATCATCTAGTTTTTCACAGTGAACCTATAGATTCTAAAATGACCCTTAGGTTATGGACAGACACAGAGATGAAGCAATGCACGCCACAGGATGCAGAGGGTGAAGCACAAAGCTCCTACTTTCTACATGACACCCAAGTCTATTTCCTTGGCCGTGCTGCGATGTTGATTCAGGATGAAATAACAACTACATGTTCTTCTCGTTAGAAACAGTAATTTACTCTGAACAGCGATGCTGTGGACATGGATGTCAGCTTAGAGACTCCCTTGGAAGTCCTAGCAGCTGCTGGTCTGAGTTGGTGAAAGGTACACTTCGCTACAACCCTGGTGGGCATTGTATCCTTGGTGTAGCACCCACCCTCTGTCTTCTCTCTCTGTTACTTATTCTGAAAGAGACAAATGGGGAAATGAGGGCTTGTATGAGCTATACGATGGCCCCGTGTCCATCATTTTCTTCCAATCTATCTCATCTATCTTCTTGGGTCAGCTCAGCCTAGAGAAATTAAAGCACATAACCAGTTCCTTTTGTACATACCCCTTAGGCATGTGAACCCCCCACAGCTCTAGAGAACTACAGTAACCTCTGGATAAGATACTAAAAACTGGAACCAGTTTTGGTCAGCTTATCATTGGAGCACAGGTATTCTACCTGGCCTCCACAAGCAGTCAAGGCGATTGTGAGTCATTCAACACTGGATATTATCTCATAATGTTGTTTATAGCCTAAGTGATGAAAATGATGCTGGCATGGGGCTGGCCAGAGAGGTGGCTCAGCAGTGCAGAGTTCTTACTGCTCTTGCAGCCATCCTGAGTTTAGTTCCCCGCACCCTTTCTGGGTAGCTCACAGCTGCCTGTAGCTCCACTTCCAAGGGATTTGAAGCCTTCTCCTGGCCTTCATGGTCACTTGCATGTACGTGATGCACATAAGCACACACATACACCTAAATTTTAAAAAGTAATAATAATTAATTTTTATAATGATGCCAGGGACTCACTCAGTTAGCACAGAATTACATGGACTTAAATTCTGTTTCCTACTAAAGTAGAAGAGGTTTCAAAACATTCTTATACTTATTAATTCCCTCAGAAGAACAACACAATCAAAACCTTTTTTAAGACCTCTCAAACAACTTTATACTTACATATATTAAACTATATTTTATAGTTCACATACTCTCTATACACTATCACAGCAATATTAGACACCAACTTTAAAAAAATCACTACTTATTTTTATTTCATGTGTATGATATCTGCCTGTATGTATATATGCATGTATGTATAAATGTGAGCCACATGCATTCCTGGTACCCACAGAGACCAGAAACAGCATCCGATCTTCTGTAACTAGGCTTGAAGATAGTTGTGAAATGTCATGTGGGTGATGGGAACCAAACCCTGATCTTATACAAAAGTTTCCTCTGCCGAGCTATCTCCTAGCTCTCAATCATCATGATAATAAACACAACAACCTTCAAAGCAAACAAACATTGCAGTAGTAATGCATTTCATGAAGTCGATTCATGCCTAAGGTTAAGAAAACTCCACAGTCTCCAGTTTAAAAAACAAACCTGAACTGGCATTCCTCTCTTTAGTGCTAAGAAATAGCCACACAGTTAGTTTCTAAGGGAAGTTAGAGAATGTCTGTCTCCATCTCCCTCTGTCTGCCACTCCCTCCCTGTTTCTTCCTCTCACTTGTTCTTCAATGATGTTGCCCTATGCTGAAAAGCTAGGATGAAAGCCAAGCCATGAAGGGAAAGAGGAGTGAGGCATATTATGAAGTTGGCGAATAACAAAACAAGTGTGATGGGGAGCCTTGTCTATCTGGACAGTTGATGTTGGATGGCTTCTGGTGTGGTGAACATTTGTGACCCCAAACAATACTTGAAACACTTTCACCCCTCTAAATCATTTGTTCTTGACCTGTGGGTCATGATCCCCATAGATATTTTGCATTTCAGATATTTACATTACAATTCATAATGGTGGCAAATTAGAGTTATAAAGGAGCAACTAAATAATTTTATGGTTGGGGGAGGGGTCACCACAACATGAGGAGCTGTTTAAGTGTTGTAGCATTAGGAAGGTTGAGAACCACTGCAATGGACCCAGCTTGGAATTCCACAGATAGAGTCCCTATAGAACTTTTGAAATGGGAGCCCTTGCTTCTGTTATTTCTGGCTCAGAGCCAGTGAATGGACAGCTAAGTAAGCCAAGCTCCCACGGTGTTTAAAATTGATGTCAGCTGAGCAACTGAACATTCATCTTGTGCAGCCGACACTGTTTCTTAAACAAGGTTTTGGGCAGCAAATCAACTTTAGAAACCATAAATTGTTTTTTTATGAAAAAGAAAATCCTCCAGTAGTAAAAATGATTCCGGGGTTGAAAAGCAGATCTACAGCAGAGGTGGGCACTGTGAAGAGAGCGGTGGCAAGCCACCCTGTACTACAGTTTTCTAACTTCTTAATGAGAGAAGAACCTGCAGTGAATCCTTATATCCAGTGAACATGGATGGACACTCATGGAGAGAGTAGAGGAAAATGAAGTCAGAGGCCATGGCTTAAGGGTCTGAATTCCCTGGGACAGGCTGGCTAGAAAGAATGCTCAGGACAGGCTTGCTCTGACTTCAGTGAGAGGCCCTGTCTCAACAAATAAAGCAAAAGGGAGAAGATACCAAATATCAACATTGGGCCTCCAAGCTCATTCACATGCATGCTAGAAAACATGTACACCCATCCATGTTTGAATACATATGAACACACATCACACATATGTACATACACATGTAAATATTAAGGAAAAATACAAAGAGAGTGGAGAAAACATCACAGGGTAACCCGTTGTCTAGTTTGGTCAGAGATAAGATTTCCCAGGGCACAGGTCAGTCTTCAACAGTGAAACAGGAATAAAGCCAGGGATGGGGGTCAGTATTCCAGCTATGAGCACTTCCCATGCATCTACTTTGAAATCTTTACTTTGGAAGCCATTGCTTGACTTTTGTCTAAAGCCAGGTTGGAGCTCCAGACAAGAACTTGCACAGTAGAACTATAACCAGCACTGCTAATATGGAGGAGTACATCTTGGAGTTCCCACATGGTCCCTACCAGAAAGGCAGGGAGATGCTCTTGAGGGCTTCACACAAGACTACAGTTAAGGAAAGGAAAGCCAATGCAGGATCATGAAACACCCCACCAAGAAAAGGCTGAACAAGGGCTCTAGAGATTTCCCAAGTTCTCCTAAGAGAGATTAGGAGTATCTTCCCTCCTAAGAGAAACACAAGATGCTATGATGGGAAAATAGCCGCTGCATTTCAAGGAGATGCAAAGGTCCAGGTAAGAGTGATGTGATCATAAAGCTAAGACTTTCCAGGCAGTAAATATTGCTTTACTAGGCAAAACTGCATGGCCCTTCTAAAACTAAAAATGCATCTGATATCTAGCAGTACCTCACAGTATCTAGAATATACTCACTAACCAGGAAGGAACAATTCATAATACAAAAATTTGATATTACTTTTTCCTAGGGACAAATAAAAAATATTTTGAATTAGCTTTCCTTTCCTAAAGCAAGTCCCGCAAAACATGTATCTTTACCCAATATTTAATTCGTACTGAAAAGACTCTTTTTGTCGTTCTTTGGCTGTTAGCCCAGGAAAATAAAAACTTCCTCTCGAACAACTTTAAACCCTCAAAGGTCAAAGAACAAAAGGCTCGTTCAGAAAAACGTGGAAGAGAAGCCAGAGGGCACACTTCCGGGTACATACACATTGGTGGTGAAGATGCCATAGATCAGGTCCAGCTCTGGCAGAAAAAAGGTGCCCTGCAGCTCATTGTAGTAGAAGGGCACCTCTCCAGGCCTGGAGCAGTTGAGGCGAGCCTTCATGAAGGTGGTCCAGGTATCCTCCAGAAGAAACCGCCCTCCAATATCGTTCTTGCAGACCCGGGCAGCCCTGGAGAACACTGTCTTCCCACAGTCATGCTCAACAGCGTTTTCTCGGAAAAAGAAGTAGGTGAAATTTCCGATGTCATAGGAAGACACAAAGTTTGGTTCTGCAAACAGGGAGAAAAAAAATATCAGTGCCATATTCCATTCCTTTCTTTAAAAGTCTTTTCTGGAGACTTATTTTTTCCCAAAGGAAAGATGGTTTTGTTTGACAACAATTACATACAAGAAAAAAATAGAGAGAAAATTATATACAAGAAAAAAAGAGAAAAATGAGATGTTCTGCAGGCAGCTTACCGATACATACTAAGGAAATGTGTGGGTGAGCATGTATCTTATTAAAAGATGAACAGTGTCATTCTCCTCTCAGCCATCCCAAGTTAAGCCTGCACTCAAGCTCACAATGCAATAGTGTCATTAGAAGCTTATGTATTTAGGAATATATGTATGCATGTATGCACATATGAATGTAACAACAATTAATGACAAAAGAGGCCTTGCACTTGAAAGAGAGCAAGGAAGGGTGTATGGGAGAGTTTGTAGGGAGGAATAGGAAGAGGGAAATGATCTAATTACATTGTGACCACAAAAAAGAAAAAATTTAAAAATGAAACAAAATAAAACAAACAAGCAAGTAGCACATGTTTCCAGGTCAGTATGTCCCACTGTCTGAAGATCCTTCCTTATGCCTCAGAAAGAGAGGAAGAAAATAAAGTACAGAAGACTGAACATGTTGGGGAATACTGGACTCAAAAGTAACCACTGTGCAAGACAATGAAACTTATGCACATATGCATGTTATGGATATAATTCATATGCTTTCACAAAGATTCTTAAAATGATTTTTTGAAGGCAGAAACTGAATCAAACACTCACACTGCAAGGTTGATACACTGAATTAGCTTTAGCATCATGGTTACTATGGTGACAACCACAATTGTGACAATCAAGCCTTGTTTCCTGATTTCTAGGTCGCCAAAGGAATCCACAGAGAGGGGAAATGAGTGTTGAAACAGTCTAGAAGCTTTATGGACTCATAATCAGCGGAAATAGTGGAATTTAGAAATGCAAAAATCACCGCAAAGCCTTTATTTAACCATCAAGCTTATTAGGAACTTGGGAATCAGAATTTACACATAGCATTTAGAGTGTTATCTTCTTAACTTGGGATTGAGCCTAATGACAATGGAAATGCTAACATGCCCTAATTCTTTCTTTTAAAAACTCCAGGAAGTAGTTCCACCTCTTATTCATTTACTTCCGTTGCATCTCAAATAATTCAGTAGAAATCAGAATTTTATGGTGTAATTAGTATAATCATGGCGACAACCTTTGATATTCTGAATTAATAGAAAGAGGCACCTGTATCTACAAGGCTTCACTTTTAGGGACAATCACTTTGTTATGGGCCATTCACCTGGCCCTGTACTTGACAATCTCTGATTGATCACACCATTTTGTGTTCTATTGGCAGGATGACTGAGAATGGTCTTGCAAGCAAGATAATCCTGCAGTGTTAGTAGGACACACATGGGCTCCTGCAGGAGCATAGTCAAGGTATAACATCAACACTGACCCTACTTTCAACATGTCCTGCAAACTGTCACCAATTTTCAATTATCTCTTTCATCAAAAATATAAATAAAACAAATACCATATTTATTCTACTTTTCCCTTTAGCTCCTTTTATTGCTCTTAGGCTAATTAAGTAAATTGAAGGATGCACAGAAATCTTGACAAGAATTGATTTAGTTGCTATGCCTCTAGGCACTTGGATTTAGGTTACTGTTGCTTTTACCTGAAACAGATGCATTAGAAATAAACAAACTGAATTGCACTAAAGCATGACATGGATAACAGATGTATGCACAGTTACTGTGCACTTTAGAACCTTGGAGAGACACTCAGTAAGTCAAGTGTCTGTACAGAACACAAATCAAACACAGAGCGATTTGTAAAATAAGGCCAACTAAGAATCTCCGAGAGAGAATTATCATGGAAATAGATGCCAAAATCAAAGTCTGGGACCAAAGGCAAAAGTATATTTAGTGTTTAAAGAAAAGAGTCTTCTCCATTAATAGCTTAATAGAAAAGACTCTTAACTAATTTCAGAATCTTTCCCAAACCAAGGCTCATATGGCCAGATTACAATTTGAGAGGTATATAAAAAACAAGCAAAGTCAACCACCAATACCATCATCACCACTTTCAATAGCAACAATAAACCCTGTGTGAACTGGAGAAAATAAGGGCCGAAGAGATGGCCTAGCAGTTAAAAGTGCGCACTGCTCTTCCAAAGAATCCAAGTTTGGCTTCCAGTATCCACATAAGAAGGCTCCCACCTGCTTGTAACTCCAGCTCCAGGGACCCACATATGTACATCCATACATGTATGCATATAATTAAAAATGTTAAAAAATAAACCCGATAAGTATAGATAATGTCAGGATGAGATGTGCCCCACCTGGGGCTAAGGTTAACAGTACTCAACTGGAAAGTGTGAGGCAGAATTCACCAAGATTTATCAAAGTGACAAGTAGTCACTTCTGCCATTAGTATGGGGTTGAATATGTATGCTCTCTGTCTTTAGTACGTAAGTGCTATCGAGGAGGAGAAGGACCGCAAAGGAAATGATCTGTTGGGTTTCCGCCATTGGTGTTAACAATAGAAATAGCTACTCTCTAAAGGACCAGTTCTCAAGCCACCCTGTGAGCCGTGCTCTGTGACACCAAACTCACAAGGACCAGAGAGACTGGATCTGGGTTACAGATGCTATTTCATACTGGAGGATATGACAGGGTTGAATAACTCAGCCACGTTCACAAGCCAGCACTGGGGGTGGTGAGGGAGCCAGGGACCCAAAAATCAGACTGTCTAACCTTGGAGTGTGCACATTCATTGATAGTTACAAAGGAGTGAAAAGAAATGTCATAAAACAAAACTAAACATGGCAGTATATCAGTTCTTCAAACTAGGACCAGAGGGCCAAGCAGCTCTCTCAGTAGGTAAGAATACTTGCTACGAGAGAAAGAGGACCTGAGTTCAAATACTCTGTGCCTTTGCAACAGCCAGACATGGAGTATGAGTATTTGAGTGAGTATTTGAGGACAGAGACAGGTGATTCCCAGGAGTCCACTGGCCAGCCTGCCTAAACAAAATGTTGCGTTTTCAGTAACAGACCCTGTTTCAAAAACTAAGGTGGAGAGCAAGAGAGTAAGACACTCCAGATACTTCTATGGTCTCCACAAGCTCAAATACAGACTTGTGTACATGCATAGGCTCATACTCTGCACACATAGTATACAATATACTACAACACACATACACACAATAGTAGGATTGACCAGTGCCCTTGCATGAAAAACCATAACCATGAACTGACAGTGCTGAGTAGGTTTATTTGGGTGGGTACTAGCTGAAGAAGATTTACAATAACATAGGAAAGAGGGTAAGTGTCTGGAAGGGACACTGTCCCTCGGCTCTTAGAAACATTAAGGATAAAAAAAAGGAATAGTGGGATGCAGAGGTCAGCTGTTCAAAGGTTTAATGAGCAAGGATGATGTTGAGAGTGTGTAAGTGGTGCCAGAGTTGGCGGTTTAAAAGGAACATCTACGGCTGCCCATTCAGTGCGCTTCTAGTACCCTGTCCATTATGTCTCATGCAGGATTCCCTTAGGTAAGGTAAGCAAGTTGCCCACAGCTTCCTCCTTCCACAGAAAGCCTCCACCTAGCATTTCCAAGCCTGTAGGACAATGACACATTTCAGTAGAATGCTCACATGTACCTTTCTGTCTTGTCTGAGAGAACAGAAGCTGTGTCACACCTCTAGTACCTATTATTCTCTAGTTTACTACACTGTACAGGTCGTGCTGGTATGGGAATTGAATCCATTTGGAAACACACCCTGCTGCCCAACAGTGAACCTTGGGATGGTGATGGTCCCTGACTGTGTGAGCAGCTGTTAAATCAGGAAGTGCCATTTCTTGGAAAGCAGGTCTTTTGAAACTCATCTGACATCCTGTTCCACTTCCAAATGCAATGAAAATATAAAAATAATTATAAAGTAGGCAGCTAAATATTTTCTATGTTTGTACATGTAAATCCAGAAGAAGAGGACACCAATCTTAACAGGCAGAATCACAAGATACACATAGTTTTTCTTCAATTATTTGATTTTTCTCTCTTGTTAAAGCGTGATTCACTGCAAACTAGTAGGTGTCATTCTTGAAGGAACTGAACAAGCCATAAGTCAGGCATTGCTGTCTTGTCTATGATAGACATGAGAAAGAGTGATCTGAGAGCTCATTCATACATCGTTACCAAGGATAACTAGCCTCTCTGCTGACCAGTTCAGAATAGGAAGAAAACACAGCTCCGTATGAGCATGTAGATGTATATATAAATGGAGTAGTTGTCTTTTCTCATGTGTGTGCAACACTGAATTAAATATTACAGAATTGTATGCAACACATGTTAATAATTATGAGAGCTAGCCACTGTGATGAAAGAATTATGTTACATTTTACAGAACAATGACTGTGTAGTTGGCCACTCCAAGAAGAGACTCTCCCTGTCAGTACATGTGAGTGATGAGAGAATGCAAAGCAACCAGCAGCACAGGTCAGTTTGGCCATGTAAAGTCAGACAGTCACTAGCTGAAGGAAGTCTCATAATCTACTCTTTCTACACTAATGTCCAAAGCCCCTACATGGAAATGTAGTCATCTCAAATGGCGTAATCTGGGGGATTGCTACTCAGGTAGCAGAATCACGGGAAGAAGCATTAAAGACATGAAAGAACTCTAATTTTTCAAGTTTATACAATTCTTACTAGAATCGAATCCATGAAAAAAAATCATTTGCAAGCAAATGACCACCTTGCAAAATGCATGTTGGCATGACTGGGCGTGCAGCACATGTGAACTGCAGTGCTGCTCTGGACTGAGCTTTTGGCATGTGAGATGTTCTGTCATCCCACATGATGACTGAGAGCACCGGAGGTATGCTCTGTGACTTGTGACGGAAGGACCAGTACTTAGTAAGATCGCAATGAATGATGGCTAGTACTACTGTTTCATCCTTTGCTCTTGCTGTTCCTTTTACACTAATACATTTTTGACAGAATTTCAAATAGTGAATGATCAAATGCATCATACATGCATTAAGCTTAAAGATTATGGGGACTTGAAAAGCATAAATGCAGCTAGGCCAAGTTTTACCAATGGAGGCCATTCCACAATTAGGAAACTGCATTAATGAAAACGCTCTTTACATATGAAAAACTGCAAACCACCTTAATTTGTAGGTATCATTATGAAGCTCTTTCCACATAATTTTATAGTTTTTAGACTCCTCCACTTTTTTTCCTTTGTCATAACTAGAAAAGAATGACCTGTAAAAACTTTCAAATAAAGTTTGATTTCACTTAGGTAGTTATTTAGACCATCCAAACTTCTTGCAGATATTTTGTACCTCAACTAAAATTTAAATTAAAAGTCTCTTCACCTTTATTTAGTGACTACAGTGCTTTCTCTGAGATTTCACCTATATCACAGATAGATTATCCATAGATGACACACCTCTGTGTGCACATGTATGTAGATGTGTGTGTGTCACATACATGCAGTGCTGAGGTATGTATATACAGCTCAATACTTCCATCTACTGGCTGTATCAACTTTTATTCAATTTATTCAACCATTATTTTCTCTGATTTAGAGTGGCAATAATGATACATCACTTGAAGTATCATTGTGAGCAAAGGGAATGCTTGCCAAGTGCAAGCACTCAGTTGGCAGTAATCAAAACATAGAACAAAAATTATAACTGTCTTGTTATGTAACTGAATAAACACATACATCAGTAAAGGGATCCTTTCTGTTTACATGACAACCTTCCTCATTATGAATCCATTCTGGATATGAAATTAGGGCACTGCTGCTTCCAGTCAGTCTGGGGCAATATGGCTGCAGGGACTGTGATGTACATAGAGCCTTCAGTACCAGCTGTAGCATGCCTCCCTTAGCCACTCACTAAGAAGCTCCTATATTGTCCTGATCATCCTTGGATCCTTTCTGAACAGACTCTGCCCATTTCCTGGAACAGTACAAAAAGAAGCAACAAGACAGAGCCCAGTGAATGGCTGAGATAATGTCTAGGACCTTGAATATCAATACAGCAGCATGAACTTAAGAAATAGCCAGGGGGAGGTACAAGAAGGGCAGGAGTGAGGTCAGAAAGAGCCACAGACCAAGAGTAGGGTAACTGTGCATGCCTGAATGAGGGAACAGCTTGAGGGGAGACAGCAAGAGTGGACAGGATTGGGGTGGAGCCAGTGTTGGAACAGAAGATTTGGGGCAGGAAAATAGGACAGTCAAATAGTCCATAATGCAGAGTTGGAGCTTCAGGGTCATGAACATTCAGATTTTTGTGGAATTTGAGGAGGCAGTAAGGTGGAAGCACAGAACAAGGATAGCCCTGGTTATCCTGTACAGTCACGGGACTGTCGCCACCTCAGAATGCGAGACAGAAGGAGAGCTGAAACATTCGTTCAAGAGACTTCTCTCCCCCCTCTGTGAGGAACAAGACTGGTTGCAGTGTTTACATGGGTTTGTTGATTCCAGAAGTAGCAACTCACACTCTGTGTGGCCTTCTCACTAAGGGAGAAGCACACGCCAGATCCCCAGCCATCTAGAAAACTAGACTTCTCCATATCTTGTGCCAAGAGGAGCTTCAGTATCTGAGTATTTGCCTAGACATTTCATCTCAAAGCAACAAAGCCATCTGTCAGTGTCCATTGTGTTGTCTCCCTTCAGTCCAGGCCCAGAGCCTTTGGTTGCTCAACACTACCCTTATCCCATTCCCCAAGTCACATGCGTCCAGGGCCACTAGTTAGAACTAAGTTCATGAAAATTTCTAAGTGCCTTTAAAGTGGGAAATTTCTATTTTGAATGCTAACTTTATTTCTGATGGTATTTTGCCTTTTTTGGATTTATTTATTTATTTATTAGATTCATTTTTTAAACAGCTGATAATTTAATATTCATGATCAACATGTACATATATATAATTCTTAATTGCAATTAATTGCTTAGTTGAATTCAAAGATAATGAGAAATGTTGGAATATATATATATATATATATATATATATATATGTACATAAAAGGTTCAAAGTATAACACATGAAATTTATTTGCAAGATGACCTCTGCGGCAACACTGTATGGTTGTTTTTTTTTTTTATCAATTTTTCTTCCTGACAAGCCACAGCAGAATAAGTAATTCCATATGATAGCTCTCTCTCTGTTTCCTTGTTTGATGGGACCCAAGGAAAAGCACAAACAAAAACAAATAAAGATAAAAACCACAGAGAGTGAACTGTCTAATATGTAGTGACAAGTAGACTCATGCAAGAAGCCATCCACTAGGGAAAACAAAATGCTTAACAGAACAACAGAGACAATTTTCTGTAACTCACGGAACTAGGCATCTTACAAAGAGAGATAACAATATGACTTTGAACAAGAAGATAGTCCAGAAAAAGACCCTTAGCAGTCAGGAAGGGAACAATATTAACCACCAGCCTGGGAGAAATGCAAGACTCTTAACAGGAAGCTGCTATGACTATAAGACAATGAGAATGCAGCATTCTCCTAATTTACATCCACTCTTGTAAATATCTACACATTCTCTCTTGAGAGAGATCACTCCCTCCCAACCCCCCCCTCCCCGTGTGAATGTTAATGTGGAGTTCCAAGCCAATCACTGCACACTCTTTGTGCCTTTACTGCAATATATCACCCATTCTCCTTTGAGATGCGCAAATCAAACCCCATAGGTTCTAAGTGACTTGTTGGCAAGTACAGAAACTCCCGAGACAGGCAAGGACTCTGTGGCTCCCCAGCTTTCTGACATTCAAAGCTCAGTTAGTGTCACATTATTTTCAAAAGGCAGTATCAAAACTGATTTCTTACATCCCATAAAGGGCTGTGTTAAATTATCCTGCCAACTTGTCTTCTTTGGTTGGATAATTTGGGCTCGTTACATTCTCTTTGCAATGATTCAACAATGAAGAAAATTATCTGCCTTTTCTCAAAGTACACATAGCTCTTTTCCATGGCAGTTTTGCACAGAGATATAGGTATCAGTGGAGAGAAAGCTCCAAGGTATGATGCTAGCTAGTATTTCTTAATATGGCTCTAAACAGAGGGGGGGTTGGTAGAATGTGGTAGGCAAGGGCCAGGATCTCCTTTGAAGGACTACAAGGAAGACTGCCAATCAATTGGATTTGGGATGTCCCCTCTTAGTGGATTGTTCTAACAAGCCTTTGAGTCTCCCATGTACCTAGCTTGGTAACAAGATTACAGCAGGTGTGCCAACAGCAGATTGCACACCTAAAGAGAATCTACTAGGGTCTTTCTGTACATTATAAGAACACTTATATAATTTGAAAGAATTTCCAAAATGCATTGATTCTGCATTCATCCTGATATACCCTTCTGATGAACAAGATATTCATTATACTGCTCTATGTTACATATCCTTGTTTGGTATATTTGAGGCCCTGTCATGGTGTGCTACCCAGTTTGAGGCTCAGGAATCATATATCTGAAGAAAGAGCCCTGTTCAGAGCAAGCTCCCTTTTAAACATTGTCCTAGTCATATATTAACAAACACATAGAAGACTACGGAATCTGTTATATTCTTGTTTTGTAGAATTTTTCTTTCCCTTAACAATAACTTGGGATTCCCCATCCCTTCATTTAATTTTACCACCAAACCCTTTTTGCCTTCACATTCCCCGGCTTCTACACTCTGCTGTTATTTGGGGTTTGTCAGCTGTAGCCAGTGATGTCAATCTAGAAGGTATATTCCTCACTGGAACGCTTCATACTGTGGACACTCCACGGTGGTCCCTAACTGTTCTCGGAATGGAGCCTAGTATAGCGACACTGGCTGGCCACCAGGAGCTAGTGCAGAGTTTGCAGGAAAGGCACCAATCTTTTTCAGAGGTGAGCAGAAGTTATCACCCTTTGACCTATGCACAGATCTTATCCCTCCAAGGAAATTACTAAAATTCAAGCACTGTCTTTAAAGTCTTCAGTGTGTCTACTGAAGGCTAAGTGAGCACCATAGATATATTCCAAAGGTGAGCATCATGGATACATACCAAATCAGGATGGTTCAATATGATCACCAAAAAAGTCTTGAGGAATAGAAACATGGTACCACACAGAACATGATATTTTTACTGTCAGGATGTTTGTGGAACTGAAGTGAGTACTCCATAGGCAACTACGGGAAGAATCTTGGTTTCAAGGAAGCTCAGGAATTTGCATGGAAATCAAGTGGGGCAGGCAAATGGTTCCTCAGAGGAGGTGGAAACTAGTCCCTGGGTGTTAATATGTAACATCCACACTGAGCTTCACCTTGAGTTTGCACTCAGGCATTTGTCTCCCATGTTCTCAGATAGGTGCCAAGCTACACAAACACATAACTTCCTCAGTTTACCACACAATTGCACATGCTCTTTTGGACATACCCTTTTCTTTTCTTTTTTCATACATTTACTGTTTCCTCATTTTGACTGTCACTTTCATGAAGGCAAGTTTTACAGCTTCTATTTTAAGCTTTGGCTATTAAAACACTCATTGCCCTGCCTTACAGTAATCATTTAATAAGGGTTAGTAATGATTAATATTTTAATGCATTAAAGCTGCTAAGAAATTTCTATAAACATAAATTTGTTCTAAGAGTGATTTTGGCACACAGGAAAAAACTCTGCTTTTGAAAATTATGTTCACTATCAAATACACAATTTAGTTTTCCAGATGCCTGCATAACGTTATTTGATCAATTACACTGGCTTTGATAAGTGAATACATAATGGCTGAAGCGGGGGCAAATGAGATGGGGGTTAAAAGGAATATCCTCAAATATTTCCAGTTTGAAACATTCAAATCTTGGTTTTTGTTTTGTTTTGAGGTTGGTTTTGTTATTGTCCTTTTCTTTATGATTCTAGGTTACAACTGAGATTTTGCCTTATGTAACAATTCTATTAATGAAATGTTCTTATCTCCTACTCATTTTACAAGCACTGACTGAGCCTAAGGTACTAAGCCCACAAAGATGACTCCTACCTA
Source organism: Pachyuromys duprasi (assembly GCA_028658305.1). NCBI lineage: Eukaryota > Metazoa > Chordata > Mammalia > Rodentia > Muridae > Pachyuromys > Pachyuromys duprasi. Next base: position 74,119,136 of record CM053743.1, on the reverse strand, counting down.
ACCCTTGCCTCAGGAAACTCAGAAACTAATGATGTAATCAATATGGTCAATTATCCTTTTTATTTATTTTTCCAACCTGTTCAGGTTGCTATGGCAAAACCACCAAGTGGCTTCTTATAAAGAACAGATATTTGTTTCTCAAAGGTCTTGGGGCTGAACACTACCAGCCAAGGTACCAGCATACTTCACATTGGGTGATGCTTATTTCCAAATTCATAGCTCTCACATGACGGAAGAGGTTAGTCAGCTCTCTGCAACATAGTCGCTTTTAAGAGAGCATTAATTTCTCCAGCTTGGGGACCCAGTTGTCTTGAACATTTCGCATAGGCAGGGGTAAGATTTTATACTGTGAGCTCAAGAATATAGACTATGGCATTGATTAATTCATTTATGTAAATATCATTAACCAAACACCAATTATATACCTTTGTATGTATAAAATAAACCAGTGCACAAGGAAAATTCACTCCAACGATTGCCAAATGTCTCTTTTGTTGAAAAATAGAAGCAATATGGTACAAGAGTGTGATGGCTAATGTTAAAACTTGAACAAAGTAAAGGGTCATGAGGGATAGAGAGTGAAAGACATAATTTTAAAATAATATGGTTAGGATGATGTTCCACGGAGAAAGAGATATTTGAAGAAAGATTCAAATCAAAGCAGTTCACCAATAGAAAAAACTGTTGGCTGATTTTCAACTGTATAGACAATTCAGCCAGTGAAAATTGGCAATACAGGGGGAAAAATCTTTAAGATACACCAGTATAGGCTTTGGTGATAATACAGGAGTGTACGCAGGGAGTAGGTGTGTTCAGTTGAAATGAGTTCACAAGAAAGGGCATTAGGCGGGCCTGGTGGCACACAACCTTTAATCCCAGCACTCAGGAAAGAAGGGGCAGAGAGACTGCTGTGAGCTTGAGAGCAGACTTGTCTACAAAGTGAGTTCAGGACTGTCAAGACTACACAGAGAAACCCAAAATCCTGCCTCAAAGAGAGAGAGAGAGAGAGAGAGAGAGAGAGAGAGAGAGAGAGAGAGAGAGAGAGAGAGAGAGAGAGAGAGAGAGGAAGAAGAAGAAGAAGGAGAAGAAGAAGAAGAAAGAAAAGAAAAAAAGAGGGTGTTAATGTGGGAAGTAAGTTGTTACTTAAATTCAGAAAACCACCTGCATTGTCCTTTGGGAACAGTAAGTCAACAAGGCTCCTAGAGGAACAGTGAAGGTAGCATGAATTTTCTATGAAGGTGCTCTAAAGGGAACTTGTGATGCTTGAGTTGACTGCGTTGTTTAGCAATTACTCGTGAGAGATAAATGGCAGACAGGTGACAGATGAAAAGATGATGGATGGATAGATGACTGGTAGATACACAGATACACACAGACAGATGGATGATAGATATTCCTAAGTAAAAGCGGTAGTTCTCAGGAGGAGACAACTGGGCAGTATTTGAGAATATATGCATTTATTTTTGTTTTATAAATTATGGAGTTGGGAATAACTACTAGGCTCTAGTATCAGATATCACAGATGACACTAAACAATCTCCACAAAGACGATAGCTTTTCCGTAATGAAGAATTATCTGAACACAAAAGTAGCATCAATGAGGGTGATGTCTCTCATGTACATATATAATTTGGGAATAAGGCCACTAAATTTTTGAAGGTCTCAAAATAGCAAAACAATAAGTATTATACTAGCAGAGTCAATATTACATGTTTGTGCAAACTATCAAATAAATGCGGAGGTGATGAATCGCACAGTGTGCACAGACACTGTCCTCGTGAGCTTGGCTACACTCACATGTGAATGCACTCACACACATGGGGATGACTTTTGCTAGTGCACAGGACTTGTGCACAGCAACACACATCTATGTAGCTGCCTTTGTCCATTCTCTGGCTGTTTATTTAATGGATGATTTGTTTCTTGCTTATAATTGACTGGTACTTTCTGGTAGTTTGTTTGTCTGTTTTTTAAAGAGAATTAGACAGGAGCATGGTACTTCTTTCAGGGTATAGTGACACACAACTGGGAACAAGCCTAAAACTATAGTGCTGATTTCGCATTCATGAGCTGAGCAGAGCAACTCTTATGACCAACTTGTCAGGCTATGGGTGGCAGAATCCAAAGTGACAGGACTTGGGTCCTGATGAACTCTCAAGGCATTGAATTAAACTCTGAAAATGTTTGCCTCAAAGTGATCATCACATACACTGGTGATATTTTTTAAATTGTCGAATTATTTGGAGTTACTTGTAGGTGAATGAGTTGTTCATACTGTCTGAAAATGTCTTGAAATATAATAACTTCTTGTTCTAAATATATTAAGTAGACATTAAGAAAGAATACACATGAGGCTGTAATGTGTCTGTTACCCAGCATTCAATTTCCTAGAATTCAAACAGCAACATAGAAAGAAATAGCCAAGCACTGTTCAGTGGTCTTGCCAGCATCAGCTGACACTGTGGACCCTATTATTGTGGCTTACAGTGTTGGAAGTATCCCTCCTCCTCCTAGTACTGAAGAATGTACTGCTAATTATCAGTACTAAGTGTGTTATACCCTGAAGATGAAGATGTGTTCTTCCTTATGAAGTGTGGCCATGTTTTTAAGCAATAAGTAACATAAACAAAGCAATGGGAGGTCGGGGGAGGGGAGGACTCAAGGACTTACCATTGAGCCATTTGGAGTTGTACTGGGCAGTTCGAAGAGGAGGTAAAGTGCCCAGACTTCGGTAAATGGCTGGATCTCGCCCAGGGAAATCCATGGCTGTTGCAGCATAGAGCTCCCCACTGGCTGTGAGCAGAGCTGTAGAATTGTGCTGGGGACTGTAGGGGCAGCGTGCCATGCCACTGATCTGGTCATGGAGCTCAGTCAGGTTACTTAACTGTGGGTGAAGATGAGAGGGAAACCAGTTATCCTAAGACACATAACCAACCCTTTGGCAGAGTGCAGGGAATCATATGAAAGAAGGGGGAGTTAGTATGACCTGGAGAGGACAGGAGCTCTTCAAGGACCAAATATATCAGGGTACAGGGGTCTTTTATGAGACTGTTTCTCCAACCAAGGACCATGTATGGATATAACCTAGAAACCCTGCTTGAATGTAGCAAAATAATGGCTCAATATCCAAGTGGGTAACCTAGTAAGGGGAACAGAGACTATTTTGGACGTGAACTCAATGGCTGGCTCTTTCATGCCACTGCCATTTGAGGGAGGAGCAGCCTTGCTAGGCCACAGAAGAGGACATTGCAGCCAGTCCTGAAGAGACCTGATAAGCTAGAGTTAGATGGAAGGGCAGGAGGTCCTCCCCTATCAGTGGACTTGGAAAGGAGGAGGGAGGAGATGAGGGAGGGAAGGGGAGAGGAGGGAGGGAAGGCGAGAAGGGGGCTATGGCTGGGATACAAAGTACATAACCTGTAATTAATATAAAATAAAAATGTTAAAAAATAAAATAAATAATGGAAAAAAAGAGAAATCCCATTCAATGTCCCCGTATATTCCACTTTGTCTCACTGGTAGACAAGTGTGTCCCATGTATGCTTTTGTGGATGAAAAGCTTTTCTAACTCTGACTTTAGGAAATTAGTTCTCTATAATCTTGGCCAGAGAATCCATCCTAGTAGTTATACAACTTCATGCTAGTGATACAATATGAAGCAAGATTATTATATATATGGCTTTGAAGTAGGATGTGTGAATGTTGGCTGTTTGCTACTTTAATGAAGAATCCATCTTTAATATTTATAGATATGTGAATCACAATAAGGAACTATGTTCATGGTATTAGTCTGACAAAAAAAGATGGCCCTAAGTACTACTTAGTGGTAACCATGTGTCAATATTCTGCACTATGTAGTACACATTTCTTATATCTTCCCCCCTTTTTAGTCTTGAGAAAGCTGCATGTTTGTCAAGTATCAGTTGGCTTTCCAAATTCTGGTTGCCAACTAATAAAGCAAGAGAACAGCTTTTTAAAAAAATATTTATTTATTACAATTTATTCACTTTGTATCCCCACTGCACCCCCTTCCCTCATCTCCCCTCAGTCCTACCCACCCTCCCTCTTCTCCCCCTAGGCCCTTTCCCTAGTCCCATAATAGGGGAGGACTTCTTCCCCTTCTATCTTTCCTTAGCCTATCAGGTCTCATCAGGGCTGGCTGCCTCATCTTCCTTTGTGGCCTGGCAAGGCTGCAATCCCCAGGGGCAGATGATCAAAGAGCCAGGCACTAAGTTCATGTCAGAGACAGCCCTTGTTCCCATTACTAGGAAACCCACTGGGACACTGAGCAGCCTATGGGCTTCCTCTGAACAGGGGGGCCTAGGTCCTTTCCATGCATGGTCCTTAGTTGGAGTATCAGTCTCTGCAGGCCCCCCTGGGCCCAGATTTTTTTTTTTGGCTCAGTTGTGCTCCTTGTGGAACTTTTGTCCTCTCCAAGTCTTTCTATCTCCCTCTTCTTCCATAAGGTTTCTGGCACTCTGTCCGAAGTTTGGCTATGAGTCCCAGTATCTCCTTCGATATGCTGGTGGGTATAGTTTTTCAGAGGTCCTCTATGGAGGCTCCTGTCCTGTTATTTTTCTTCTCCTACTTCCAATGTCCATCCTGTTTGCCACTCTGAATGAGAATTAAGATCTTCCCAAGGGTACTCCTTGTTGTTTAGCTTCTTTAGGACTATAAATTTTACTATTTTTATCCTATATCACAGGGCTAATATCCACTTATAAGTGAGTATATGCCATTTGTGCCTTTCTGCTTCTGGGCTATCTCACACAGGATGATCTTTTCTAGCTCCCACCAGTTGCCTGCAAATTTCATGATTTCCTTGTTTTTAATTGCTGAGTAGTATTCCATTTTGTAAATGTACTACAATTCCTGTATCAGTTCCTCCATTGAGGGACATCTAGGTTGTTTCCAGATTCTGGCTATTACAAATAAAGTGGCTGTGAACATAGTTGAGCAAATGTCTTTATTGAATGGTGGGGCATCTTTTGAATATATGCCTAGGGGAGATATAGCTGGATCTTGAGGTAGTACTGGTCCTAATTTTCTGACAAAGCACTAAATTGATTTCCAAGTGCTTTTTCGTTTGTTTGTTTGTTTGTTTTGTTTTGTTTTGTTGGTATTGGAGAATTTTGAGAAGACTCAAATTTCAATTTGGTTCTTGACTCTTAATTTAGTTAAGAAAATGGTGAAGATGGCATATGCAGTAATAACAAGCTCACCCTGTCCTACACTGTTGGAAGCATAGACCTTGAGAAGTTACATAAAGCCTTTATATCTCAGGGTCTTCATTTTTAGAAACTACCTCACAAAGTAAAAACTTCGTGGCATAGATAATGAAGATGAAATGTGTGTGATGTCACATAGTGACAGCTGCATATGGGAAACAGAGAACTGATGTGGCCACCACTTATCCTCCTCCTGATCTTTATGTTCAATAACTAAGTATTAAATTTTAAAATAATGAACAGAAAGCCTAGATGATAAGTTAAGGTTTTAAGGGAAGTTGTAATACCCATAAATTAACATAATGGTGTTTCCTAGTTATATTTCTCAGGGAATTAAATTAATATCATGAATTAAAAAGATAGCATGCATGTTTAATGTCCCTGCCATGCTTCTGCATGGGCTGTGTAGGATGAAACTCCCTGTCTGTAATACCAGATATAATGTTACTTTGCTTATGGATAAGTTTGTTCATTTAGTTTTGGCATACCTCCTATCCAGTTTATAAAATTTTTCATATATGATTTGTGATTTTATACGATTTTAGTAAGTTATAATATTTCTAGCACTATAAAAATAAGAAAGTGTAAATAAGAAGTATATGTTTATAATTGGTGCTTAGAGCCATTCATTGGGAAAATGCTGACTGAAATAGTTTTCAAAGCATACCTAAGTATGTAATATACAATTAATTTCTGTTTCTTCTTGTAAATGACAGTCCTGATTGATTAGAAGTAAACAAAGTATCTACTCAATTCTGCAACGTTACAAAAGTGTTTCCCTTGGTATACAGAAATGCATTTACAATGGGGCTTTGAAAGCATCACCTTTGGCTGCTCCTGGTATAAGTTTGTGGAAGCTCAACACAGACACATACCGAGCGGATGGTGCAGACAGGTGTAAAAGCATTGGTCCCACAGGTGAACAGACGGTCCCCGCCCACTAAGAGCACGCGGATGTAGTTCTGACATTCCTCCTGAAAAATCAAAAGTATAAGAAACATATTGACAAGTCCTGAAGGTAAGAGGGATGATGAGCAAGGATATTCTATGCCTGCCAGTCAAAAAGCACACAGTCCCTCCCAGTTGGCTAAAGGCAGCAATGAAGCTGTTGACCTTAGTGTCTACACCCAGACACTTGTTCCATGGATATGTAACAAGGTAGGTGTGGTATAACTATGTCTTCCAAACATGCATTCATTTTTAATTATACTACAAACTTTAAGTTTTCTTGAATCTATATAGAAAAATAAATAAAATTAACTTGTTTGATGCTGCTCATGAAAGTATTGGCTGCCTTAGATGGCTCAGGAGGCCTTAACACTATGTAAAGCATACCATTTGATTACCTGATACCAAATAGTCAGTTGTGAAAATACACATACAGATAATATTACATGAACTGAGCAGGCTGCATTTTTGTTTTTAGGATTATACTCACACATGCACACAGACGTACAGATATGTAATGCCAATTAATGAAAAACTGGCTATGAATCTGAATGAGAGCAAAGATAGGTTTGTTTGGAGGGAACATTTCTCACTAGGAAGGATGCATATGGGAAAGTTGATTGTTATGGGCTCAGACTAATCTAAGTGTAATATATGTATGTATAGAAGTGTTATAATGAAACCCTTTTTGTATAATTAATATATATTAAAACTACATTAAAGACATAGTAAATGTCTGTAAACAATTTTAACTCCCTTATAAGTAGCAATATAATTAGCAAGAAAGTGTTGCTCAGAATATTTGAGAAAGAATCCTGGGCTGAGAAGTGACCTACAGGTCATAGTAAAGAGCACATATTCCTACAAACAGTGATGGATATGTGAGAAAGTAGTTATTTAACAGAATTAGAGGAACCGGGAAAGAAAACAGAATGTTGCTTCAATTGGAGAACATAAGATGTCAGTAAACAGGGCCATGGGACAGGAAGCTCCCCCTTCATTCAGCACACACTGATTTGAAGCTCTTTGTACTAGAAGTTACAGTTTGAACAGGAAAACAAGGACCATAACATTTACTGCATAGCTGTCTGCTATAATGAGGAAACATGGTCTCCACTGTTCTAGAAGGGAAGACAAGGCTGCAGGAAGGTTCCTGAAAGGAAAGTTCAAGGGGAGAATATGGTTTGTTGGGGCTACCAGGTAGAGATGTGTGGAAGAGCCATGCAGGACTGCACTGAAGAAAGAAGGACAAGGGCCACACAGGCAAGGAAGATGGTCTATGTGGGCATGGCACCTAGGTTAGGAATTCCACAGGAAACGTAATATGTACTGTGGTGACAGAAAGAGGCCATCCAGGCCGGGGTAGTGAATATGCATTACACTCTGAGCGTGATATGGCCTGATGTTGTCAAAGGACTACTCAGGAATGGATCTGGAAGAAAGACAGTGTGATTAGAAAAGTGAGGTCGGCAGGGATACTCCTCTTTCCCCTCTGTGCCTGGACAAGTTGAGCTGTAAAATCCCAGAGGCAAAACGTAGCACATCAGCAGGATCTCCCTACAGGAACAGCATGGCGTGCCAGGATGCCAGGATGATCTGAATCAAATAGAAACCCTGACAAAATAGATTCAGTAATCGTGCAGCAATCCTGCTCACTGGTCACATGAACTTCACTTTCAGTAGTAGTGGGAGTTTGCATTATCTGATCTACTGTAAAGCTTGGCTCATGAAATGCAAATTGCTCACTCACATGAATTTTCTCTGTAAGAGAAGTGAGATATCAAATATACTATTCTATTTGCTCCATTGCTAACAAAAACAACACATCATAACTGGCTGAGAACAGTGAGAGAAAAAAAAGAAGCAATAGAAAGTCTCACGTTAACAGAAAATTTGGAAAATAAGTATGAATAATTGTAAATACTTGGAAACTGAGAAAGACAGAACAGTTGGAGTGAAGTTTGTTTTGCTCCCAAATGCTTTCCTGACTGGGGAAAGGACAGAAACATTCCAGTGAGCAAAGAACACCATTAAACGCATCAAAGAACCACACAGATGCCCATCCCAGGGGTGAGGAGACCAGGGCATAGAAATGGAGTTTACAGCAGAATCAAAGGGAGGACAAACACAGGAAACCAAGGCCTGTGTATGAGGCACCTCCACCTAGACCTTCTAAAATGCAGGGCTGGGTGTGCTTGATGGGATTAGTGGACACACTGTTGTGATAATGACCCTGTAATAAAGACTGGAATGGAATACTACAAACAGTGGATAGGGTGGAGAGCTCATCCATTTCAATTTGTTGCTCTTTTAATTCTTTCAAGAAGAACGTAAGATGTAAAGGAAATTTTCTTCTCAAAGCATAAGGCCACCCCAAGGAGTGAATCTCACTAGAGAAACTACACTGGTGTAGACAGCACAGGCCAAGGGGAAATTGTTCTGACTGAAAAGACCTGACCCACTGCTGGTTTCTGCAGACTTGGCAAGGGGAAAGCATGCAGGCCAGTCAATTATGAAAGCAAAGGGAACAACAGAGATAGCAAACAGGGCGCTTATGCAAATCCCCTAACCGAAACACAGTGTCAGTGAGACAGACCTCCTGAAGGCATGTCAGAAGGCTGATGGAGAAGCAGACTGTCAGCAGGGGTTTGGGATATAGATACATGAAGAGAGAGGCACAGAAAGCTCCAGTGGCTCTTCAATCAAAGAAACAAGGATGAGAGAACACGGGGGACCATTTCAAGTGCAGCAGAGGGCAATGGGGCATGTTCTGATTATTGGAACTTTGTAAGAATTCACTAGGTCTTGACCAGTTTCCCCAACTGAGTGTTGGGAAGGAAGGGAGTCATGGAAAGGACCAAGGTGGTCAGAGAAGGAGGCCAGTGCTTCATCTATCCTTCTGACCGATGGAAAACAGACACAGCCCACAGAAACCTCAGAGAGCTTGTGATGAACGGAACCTATTGCGGGTAATAGAATACATTGTAGAAGGCCCCGACTGTATGGACTCCCATTTTCAGGGCATAAAGGAGGTCAGTGAAGAAAAGCTGTGTAGTCACCAGCTGGACCAAATCTAGCTGAGTTCACACTCACAGGTGCTTTGGGCATGACGTCAGAGGTGGGCCACATCTGTGCATCTTCATCACTTCAGGACCTGAGATCACCTACGGCTTACTTAGCTCACAGCCTTCCTGGGTGCCCCTCCCCCCTTAATGATTCTCCTCCTTTTAAGTCACAAATTGCCACCTCTTACTCAAAAAGAACTGAATGTGAAAACGATCTTAAAACACCTTTGCTATTTTCTTAAAGAAAGGCTGGGCCAACTTCAAGTAAAATAGAAAAAAAAACATAGTAGAGATATTTAGCTTTGAGGCACAAGATATGTTTCAAGATTAGAGTTGAATTTAAGAATAGACAAAATTGGCACAGAGTGCCAAGGTAGTAATAGTCAATCCAGTGACACAGATTCTTGATGTTAATGTCAGCAGCGAACTCAGTTTTTTATTGGTTACCTGGACTTGCTCAGAACACTACTTGGGATCACTACTTTGAAATATGGGCAGGTGAATGGGTGGAAGACACTTCAGGGGTTTCTTAACTATTTCTCTTACAAATAAGCATATTGGAATGTCTATGGTTTCCACATTTTATCTGATTTCCCTCTTTATATTCCATTTCTGCATCGTGAAGACAGAGGACAATGACTTATTGAATTCTGATTCTCCCAATAGTCATAGAGCACATCTCTGATGTCCCCCAAAGCCAGTTGCCACTTCGCCTCTGTGGTTGGTAATGAGAATCATCTACATATGTTTGGATAATTCTACTCGACACTAAAATGGCCCATATGTGCCTGTTGCCCACAAATGGGTCAACTTGTCCTTCACTTCAGGAAGATTCTATTTTGTCTGGTAGTTGAGAAACATGTCAAGTTGCAAAAAAGACTTCCTGATGGGGAGGAACAGTTCCCACTTGGGGTCATGGATGCAATCTCTAGCCTCCAAGAAAGAAAATACATTTTAGAGGGCTTTTCTTTTGTATGATGCCGTTGCTTTGTAACATTTCATGATAGACCCCTCCCCTATCAAATATGCTCTGTTTATCAAAGAATGTGTAGCTATTCAGTGATATGATTGCCAAGCAGCACAGACCCTCTAGTGTCCCCATAGCAGAACATGAACCACTCGTCAATTCCAAGGAGGTGAGAACAAGAATAGAATGCTGAGAGCTTTATGTTACCTTCAGTGTTCCCAGTGAAAACAATGTGTCTTCCTTTTAATGCTGTATTGCCTTTATGCATGTCTAAGGTGATGAAGAGAAACAATACATATGTGTGTATCTAAACTTGTGTTTATGTATGGCTGTGCACATACATATGTTTATGATGCAATTCAGAATTGTTTCTAGCTACCCATGGTTCTAGGTTCATAGGTAACAAAATATAAGGATGTTCAAGCTCCTCATACAAAAAGATGTAGAATTTGCCTTTAAGCTGCACATATCTAACATTATGCTTTTAATTATCTGTAGATTATTTTTAGTAGCTATATACTGTGAATGCTACATAAACAGATCTTGTGTTATCTATTTTTTGGTTTTCATACAAAGTGGTTTTTTTTAATTCTTATTTTTTACATTAATTACAATTTATTCACTTTATATCCTAGCTGTAGCCCCCTCCCTCATTCCTTCCCAACTCCATCCTCCCTCCCTCAACTCCTCCCATGCCCCTCTCCAAGTCCACTTATAGGGAAGGTCCTCCTCCCTCTCCATCTGACTGCAGCCTATCAGGTCTCATCAGGACTGGCTTCCTCTGTGGTCTGGCAAAGTTCCTCCCCCATTAGGGGGAGGTGATCAAAGAGCCAGCCACTGGGTTCATGTCAGAGACAGTCCCTGTTCCCCTTACTAGGAAATCCAATTGGATACTGAGCTGCCATGGGCTACATCTGAGATCTTGTGTTATTTAAAGAATAATTTAAAGGAAAATACTTTCAGTTAAGAAAAATCATATACACACAGTGTCTGGTGTACAGAACCTGCACAAGATGCCAGTGTCTAAGGTGAAGGGTCTTAGTTCTTAAAGCAATTGTGTAGCATATAGGCATGTTGAGAGCATCCCACGTGCCTCGTTAAACTCATTTCAGGTAAAAGCGTCAAGCTCAAGCCCTCTGGCACCATGTTCCCAGGCAGAAGGTGCTATGCCTTTCTTTTCCCACTCACTAGGACTTGAGATCTTTGCAAGCATAGTTTGGCAGCTGAAGAAGTGGGACGACAGGACACAGAATGGACAACAATGCACAGAGCCTTGGATTCTAATCCAAATTCTCCCACCAATTAGCATAATAATTCTAAGAACTTAGTGTCAAAAATACTGAAATGAGATCATGAACAAGAACATTTTGAAAATTATGAAATGTCATAAAGGCACAAAGCAGCCCTTTCATTCCCTTAATAATTACTTATGTTTCCTTTGTGTAGTCCCTAAATGCCACGGGGGAGGTAGCTGAGACCAGACACAAGAGCCAGCAACAGACAAGGAACTCTTGTTAGATGCTAAGACAATTGGCTATTTGTGTCTAAAATAATATTTATGTGAAATGTATTTTGAGAGTTCTACAGTTTGATTTCAATAACACATATTTCAAAGACAGTGAAATGCAATGGCTCTTGTTATACTGTTTTTTTTTTTTTGGCATCAGTAAAAATGGATTCTTTCCCCAGCTTTAATGCATCTGATCCTTACAGCATTGCAACGATGGTGAGTGTAATCATATAGAAGTAAATTAAAACTCAGACCTTATTCAGCATGCCAATCTCAGTGCCTAATTTCCTTACAGCCTTAATCCAAGATTTGGGTAGCTTCTTGTGACCTTGACTCCCTAAATTATCAATTTCATGTCTCTGACACATGGAAAGGTGTTGCCTCTTGACCCACCAACACCAGGGGAGAAAAATTGTCATATTTACTATCCTGAGTTCAACAACCAGTTGAAGAATAATCATCTCCCTAGAGAAGTGGGTGCAGGCAGCCCCCTGCAGACTCAGCCACGTCCTTCCGCACATCATACAGTAATGGCTGGGCAGTGAGATGCATTGTGTTCTACAGCACACACAGCTTTTGGGGACAGTAGGAATGAACTGAGGTCAGTCAAAGAGCCTGAATTTTTTGCATTTTTTAAATGTCACATTTTTGCATTGTTCTTTTTATTGTTGGGAAAAGGGAGACTTTGTAATTCTGTGCACATTCTCCGAATACTCCAGCACAAGCAAATTTATTTAAATATTTGGATTTTCTTTATAAATTGATGACCATTAAGAAAAGCCTGAATTTTATTCCTCCAAAGAGTCACTGCATTTTAGGCAAAGTGAAATGTTACTTGACTTAGATTCTAGGCTCCGTCAGCCTGGAGAGCTTTGGGACATCTGAAACCTGAACTCGGGGCCTGCCCATTGATAGCATTTGTGTTGTGTTTTCCTCTGTTCCTGGAGACTGTGTTGTTTCCTTTCTTTTATGTGTCCTTGGTGCTGGGCTCCATGCCAGTGCCCATTTGAGAGAAGAAAAAGAGATGTGAACTAAGAAAAGAGGAGTTTTGGGGGCAGGGGCATTTGGCATCCTTCGCTCTCACCTCCTAGGCCAGGCTATAGGGTTGTCTGTTCTGATGGGTTAGTGAAGCTGCCATTACAGTTTGTAAGCATAAGTTCCTATTGTGCACAGTTCCTGACTTTTTTTGTTGTTGTTGTTCTGTTTTGGTTTTGAGATGGGGCCCTCAATCTTTCGGACTTTGGCAATCCTCCAAATTCAGCCTCTGCAGGAATTAGAATCACAGGCAAGGGAGGGAGCAGCAGCCTTGCCAGGCCACAGACGAAAACAATGCAGGTAGTCCTGATGAGACCTGATAGGCTAGGGTCAGAAGGAAGAAGAGGAGGTCCTCCCCTATCAGTGGACTTAGAGAGGGGCAGGGGGGAGATGAAGGAGGGAGGGTGGGATTGGGAGGGAATGAGGGGAAAGGGCTACAGCTGGGATACAAAGTAAATAAACTGTAACTAATATAAAAAATAAAAATTTAATTTAAAAAACTAAAAAAAATAAAAAAGAATTACAGGCAGGAATCAACTCAACAAGCAGCTACATACGCTAAATTCTATTTCAACAGAACACTGCCACTTAAGACTCTAAGTAAATCTACATTATGCTTAATGCAACCTAAAATAAAATATAATTTATCTTGCACATAATATATAGTGTTTGAAATTTATTTTCATTTGTTTTAATATATGTCTTAAAAATCCAACAAACAGTTGGAATTAACATAATTACCAAGATTTACCATTTTTCTTAATCCATTAAAACCCAAATCTTATGAACTATAATGGGATGATTTGGTGAGTATATCTGTTGTCCCCACTCTATTAGGAAAACTCAGTTTAGTGTATTGACAATTTGTCCCTTCATTGGATCAGGGGTGCATTACTTACTGGGCATGAATGATACAAAATACAAATTTTTGCATGAAAAATCAACCAAAGATCAAGGCTCGAGGTAAAATGTGGACTGATGCATTCAGCTGAGAAGTTTCCTAAGTAGTAATAATACACTAGAAAATGAAAACCACTTGCATGCGTTGATCAAGAGCCTATAGACTATGTTGCGGAGCAATCTCCAGATTGAACAGATCATGGTGCTCTCTTCTAAGTCACAAGGACCACAAAGAAACTAAAGTCCAGTAAGAGGCATAGAGAAAACTATTAGCATTATTGAAAGTCTGTGAACCAAACACGTAAATAGATTTCTGGTGAAATACAATAATATGCCCAGGGATAAGACAAAAAAAAAAAGAACAATTCAAAACTTGGCAATTCATATATTATTTGGTAAATTAAAGCACAGATTCCATGGAAATGTCTGGAGCAAATTTGGTTATTTTGGGTTGTGGTGCCATGGTGGGCAGAGGCAGTTAAGCTGCTAAACCTACTGTATGGAAAAAAACAGTGTCCCCCTTTCAAAGAAGAGAGCTTTCCTCCATCATCCGAAGCTCTGAGAGGGATGAGTTGAATCAAATCCACAGCCCTGGAGAAAGCTTAGTAGGCTCTTTCAATCATACAGTTTTGCTGCCCTTCACCCCTGTACCAAAGAGATCAGGAGGGCACCAGAGCCACAAAGAAACCATTGGCACAGCTAGTGTTCCAGGGCTGGGTAACTAGCACAGCGGGACAGGACAAAGACAGATGGCCACAGGCCGTTCCAAGACTGATAACTTAGGGAATGAGGGCTGGAACACGTAAACCATGCCCTAAGAGCTGAGCCGGGCAGGCCAGGAACAGTGGACATGGAGAGAGAGGATGGAGAGAAGAGAATAGGGTTCTCATGAGTGATGAGTATGGTATGGGGGTGGGGGTGAGAGTCAGAGTGGGGGTGGGGCTTAGGTCTGAGGTTAACAAAATCTAAACCCAAATCCACATTTACAGGCACAAACTCTGTGACCAGTGTCAACCCAAATCCTTTCTTGGTTATCTGCTTACTGGTACAACTTCAAGACTCAGAAAATAATAATAATAATAATAATAATAATAATAATAATAATAGAAATATGAGAAAGTCGTCAAAAGCAAAGTGAAAAGAAGAAAAGGGGGAAAAGGAAAAGGGAACCTGAAGGGAAGAGAAAGCATGGCCAGGTTACCAGCCAGTGCCCAGGCCTTCTGGAAGGCAGCATTGTGCTAAAGTTGAAACCCTGCTAAGAAAGTCCAGTGTGTCCACCACTGAGCAGTGGGGCCTGCTATTTCACTATCACTATCCCCTTCCCATGTAACGTGCCTACCTCAGCTTACTGCTCAGGGTCGGGGCTTTTATGGAAACCTATAGGAGCTCTAGGAACAGGTACCCAGCTCCTAGAGAGTGCAACCTTCTCTGGGAGGGCGAAATAATGGCATGCAAGACTCAAGAAGCCCAGGGAACTTTCAAGGTTCATGACCCCCTCCTCCAGAGGTTTAGGAGATACTCATTTGTTCATGTCTCCTCCGGAAAAGTCACACAAGAGAATGGTGTGTGCTCTGAACACGTGGCTGGTAAAGATAAATATGAGTTCTATGACTCATCCACTCTATTGAGTCTCAGCATCGCAGGGAGGCCACGGCCATGTAGAAGTCATGTCTCCAAGCATTGCTACATGTTTTATGAAACTCACTAAGCAAGTTTAGAGAGTTCTCTGCTATGTTTTTATTTATACCATTATACACTCATTTACTTGGGAGTATTTCATATTCTGGTTCTTTGTAACCTGGAGCTGCCAGTATAGCTTGGTAAATTATTAATGATTTAGCTCAGAGGTATTTTTGATGATTAAATATCTTTTGGTAGACAATGTCCCTCAATTTCTTTTCTCTACTCCTTCCCCCTTTTCCTCTCCCTCCTTTTCCTCATTCTTTCTTTTACCCCTTCCTCCCTCTTTATATCCATGTATTTTACCTTGGCTAAGTTGATGATTTATTACCACCTCTTTTCCTTCTATTCCCCTGAGATCTGCATCATTACCCAATCCTCAGATCCAAGCACTACAACCTGGGGAAAAGGACAAACCATCATACTCATTATCCACACACAGAAGAGGGCCACCTGATAGTGTTCACTCCATTTGCTGTACTGTCCCACAGGCTCCTGTCCTGAAGCCAGCTCAGTGGGGATGGCCTTCTCTGCCCCTCTGCATTTACCCACGTTCCCCCACAAACTAAAGCGCAGCCAGAATTAGAAAGGCAGAGTCACTGACAGATAAAGGGGCACTGAGGCCGTGGAGCTGCTGCAGGGTAATGTCGTCAGGGAACAAAGGACACTTTTCCTGAAGACAGAGCTCCTGAAAAGATAAGGCTCCAGTGTGTGCTACCAAAAGCCAGTTGTGTGAAAGGTCTGTGTGTGAGCACTAGCGGGCACCCCCATCCTCAACTATCCATGCTCTTTGTGTGAGAAGTTGAGAGCAGAGATTCCAGCACTCACAGAGCTGGAACAGACTGCGGGATATGCACACGAGCTTGATGCAGTGGTGTGTTGGGTAAATGTTGAATATCTGTTTAGCATGTACAAGGCCCTGAGTTGTGCCCCTGCAAAACACAAGATGATGCAACTATTTAACTACTACTGCAAAATACAGAAGAGGCAAATTAACTACTATTTTAAATAGTTTTCTTACACTTTTCTAACACTGTCATAGCTGGTTTATTTTAAATCTTATATAATGATTCCAAGTACAAATAAGGTCTTTGCTTGCTTTCTGACCCTTCATGAAATACTGTTTGCTGTGAATCATTTCCATTGAATGGTAAAACATGGAACATTTACTCTGTATGTACTTCTCACTTTGCAGGGAATCCCACTAACAGGAATCAAATGTGTGCACAGTCCTAAACACAGGTGGGGTATCATACACTGCTCTGTTCTTCTTACCTTCGATTTGCCCTTGCTGTAACAGGCCTTCTTGGTAGCTTCATCACACTCCCACTCCACAGCCTGCAAAGAGAACAAACACACCATTAGGGATTTGAGGGAAAAGGGAAAATAAGAGGGTCCCGGTGGCTAGATTAAATCATATCAGTGCACCCTTGTGCCAGCACCTACTTAGGGATAAAATTAATACCAAATACAGGATATCAAGCCACTGGCTTACACGTGACTTTAAAATGAAGACATTGAAAAGACTTGTCCTCTAAGAATCTGCTCCTTAGTCAAAATAGCAGGACATTTAGATGCAGTTACTGGTAAACAAGTTTGATTACTCCCAGGAAATCAGGATAAGCACCCACCAAAGGAAACCATGAAATTGGGGGATCTGAAGCATTCAAACCCACAGGGATTTTTGCACAGTGTGCCGTGCATCAACTATTGTAGATAATGCCATGGATGACTTTGCATAGTCTAGCTACCACAATGCTTATGAACACGCCAGCCAGAGCATGATTGGCTCAGGGATGGAGCTCTGTGATTGTTTTCCATCTCCACACTGCTACTAGTTCTATTAAGAGCCATGATGTTTAATATTTTACAGAGTTTTTAAATAGAACCCACACGGATGAAGTTAACACAAAGAGAGCCTGTGATGTCTAAGGTGATAGTTCTGGTTTCACAGACAGGGGTGACTTACAAGTTAAATTTGGGAGTTATTTAACACTAGTTTAAATACTGAATTATTGTTCTTCTCTACAATTTTGAGGTGTGTGGACTTTTATAAGGGAAGCATTTCTCCTGTTTTTTTTCATGTCTTCTTGTTGTATTTTTTTCTAACTATTAAAATTAGACTTGTGAAGATTCAGAATTAGGGGCCAGTGAAGTTATTATCAGGAAAACACCTGAGGAGCAATATCTTCAGGGCAGAAAATGTCAAAAAAGAAACACAGCTCAACCCAGTATAAACCAAAGTAAGATAATCTGCAGGAAAATACAAGCCTCTCCCAACTGCCTGGAAGAATTATTTCCCAATTCTCCAAAACTTAGGAGAATATAAGGTCAGGCTGTTGCCAACCACTTGTGCATAGCAAATGCAGTCATAATAACTGTGTGCAGGATGACTTATCCCTCTCAACAAACATGAGGCCATGTAAAGGAGTCCACAGAGAACCATCTTGGTGTTCCCCAAACAGGAGCAGTGTCATGTCTATTTATTATGATCCTGCAGAATTAAGAATGTAGTCAGTATTGATCTCTGATAAGAGAATGTGTTCATTCTGCAATCATTTTCTAGGTCAATGTTTGGTAGGGGCAGCAAAGGTGCGGCTAACCAGTGTCTGATGCAAAAACCTATCCAAGGTGGCAAACACTGCATGAACAGTGAAGAGACTACCATAGAAGTAAAAACGTCCACACGCATTGATATGCAGATTCAAAAAATGAAAATAAACTGTTAATTTTGTCTGACCTTTAATATGCTCCTTTCTTATATCTGTTTATATTTTTAAAAAAAACCCTCCCTGTTGCATCTTTGCTCTTATTT
Source organism: Pachyuromys duprasi (assembly GCA_028658305.1). Classification (NCBI taxonomy): domain Eukaryota; kingdom Metazoa; phylum Chordata; class Mammalia; order Rodentia; family Muridae; genus Pachyuromys; species Pachyuromys duprasi. The sequence goes on along the minus strand of CM053743.1, from coordinate 74,100,991 downwards.
TAACATAAAATAGAATCAATTTAAGCTGATACATTTCTTCAGCAACAAAGAACTCATTACATATTTAAGCTTATGTTATCAAAGGGGTTGATGTCCTTTTACAGAAAGAAGGGTTCAAGTTACATAGCTATGAACACATCTGTATGGTGAATCACTTCCGCTGAGGAGGTGTTCTCAATGGCTCTTGTTGACTTCTTACCTGTGGTTATACACAGTGAAATACTGGGGAACAGAGAGGCATCTAGATTAGTAAACTGCTTGTGTGAGAGCATGAGGGCCTGTGCTTTGCACTGTTTCAAAAGGCCAGGTGTGATGGCCCATGCTATCAATCTCACTTCTGAGGAAGTAGAGACAGGCAGGATCCCAGAGCTTGCTGCCCAGGGAGTCTAGCCTCATCAGTAAGTTTCAGGCAAGCGAGAGAATTTTAAAAAAGAAACAAGTCCCAGCAAGGTAGGTGGCACCAAGGAAATGATACCCAAGGTTTACTCCTCTCCCTGCCATCTTTCTCTCTCTCTCTCATACACACACCAGCATATATCTCATGCATGTGCACACACAGAGACACATAAGACTTAAATGCTGATTTATGTCAGACAGGATCCTTCCTGATCATGAGTTTCAAGCCTGCCTGGGCTGGAGACTAGTTACACTTAGTCTGGCTGAGCTAGTGGGACCATAAAACAGAGCCAAGGATGGAACCCTTGCCTATAAAGTGGGAGACCTGAGAATAATGCAAACAACAAAAAAGGGAAAATATTAATAGTCTCTTGAATAAACATAAGAGGTCTGGAGAGCAGGGTGAGCCCTGGGATTAGGGGGGAATATTAATCGAATGCAATCATTGTTGTTAGATCCCACTGCTGCTGCTGGTAAACAAACAGCTTCCCAATTCTACCCTGTGCTCAAGTAGCTTTCACATTTCCAAGATAAATATTGGCCAAGGTCCAGAAGTGAAAAGAAAAAGTAAAAAAAGACTATGAGCTTTCATAAATATTTCATTACTTTGTCTAGAACTCTGAAAAACAGTAACTGCTCACACAAATTCATTAGAGCAATATGAAAATGGGACTCTTCTCTTATTTGAAGTAAGGAGGGACAGCTACTGGAGGCATTTCCTCTCTGTCACCAGCGTGTCAACAATACTCACATCCAGAATTAATTACAAACCATGAATGTTTAGCTTTTCTGTGGCCTCACATTATTCATGGAGAGAGGGAGAAGGAAATTATATATTAATGATGGGAATTTACCAAGAGAAGATGGTAAGAAACACATGTTGTTAGGTATTACAGAACTGAATAAAAAATGGGGTTGGAAAAAGAGACTTTTCTAGATTTACAAGACAATTAAGAGTTCTGGATTCATTTCACATCATTTTTATTTTCATTCACCAAACTAGACTTTGCCTTGTGGGTCTTCTGGCAGCTATAGAAACCATGTTTCCAGGGGGAAAACCCACAGGGGTTAATGGAGCTAGCTTGCATTAGATTTTACTTCTCAAAAATTCCTGCACTTTTGTTCAAGCTCAGCTTCCTTTTGAGCTCGTTTATAATACCTTCTATTGTAAGGACCCAACCTTGGAGATGAAAGACCTTTGACTCAAACTACATTCTGCTCTCACTGAAACTGGTTATTTGTACATGTACCTTTATTTTGGAGCAAACCCCACAATTGACATAGGAAGTACTCTATATATTTGTCTTCACATTCACTTTAGCTACTTTTATACCCACTCAAACCTATTTTTGTGGCAGCAAAACAAGTGCTAAGGCATTGCACATTTCCAGTCTCAGTACAATTCAGTCTTACATGATCAATTTTTTAAAAATATAATCTTTACTTTTTGTTACTTTTGTCTTTTCTACTACAGGAGAGAAAAGAACCATGAATACTCAACATTCAATGTTCATTCAACATGTCAAAAGCAAACACAAAACAATAATAGTGATTACTTGTATACTCAATGAATCAACTCAAATGAAGAAGTACATTTATAAGAACTGAGGATTCCTACATGTTGTCCATTTTTATATGAAGACATATACATATCTTCTGTGATATTAAATAGATTTTAAAAGGTTTGCTGTAGCTCCTTACATGAAGTCTCTTTCTCATTTACTATTTATTAAATATCTACGAAGTATAAGACATTCTGCTAGACAATGTTTGATGGCATTAACTTGAAATGTTTCAAGTTAATTTTGAAAGAAAATCACTCCAAATTTTGAAATGAAAGAGTTTACTGCAAAGTTGATTGGAGCACAAATTAGCACATGCACCCTTTTCCTGGTACAGTAGTGTCACGGTGGGACATCTCAAGTCCAGTGACATTCTCAATCAATAGTTGGCAAGTCACAATGCTACAATCACATCAATAGAGAGGCATACAGGACAACAGACACTGCTGTCAGAACTACAGAAACCAGGCATGTAAGGAACTTTCAATTGTTTCATGATAGACTGCATGCCTCCTCATTTTGCTCACAGACACTATCCAGTCATGACAAATGGAGATGTGATCTCAAGAGTAAGTCAGATGTTGCAAAGAAAAAGATTGGCTCTTTTTATATACTTGTTCCATACGTATAAATCCACAGTTCTCAGAAGTATATAAACAAAGCTGTGTATTATCACATTCCACAGCAAGAGAAGTTAATTAGATGGGGACTAGCAGTGGTGTATGCTTTTCATAACAATGAAGAGAACAACATTCCAGGCAGATGGGCCCCTGCTCTTTCAGCAGATGGCTCTGCTAATTAGATACTGGCAAAAGATAACATTTTAAAAACTTAGTTTAATTACACAGCACCAAAAATTAACAACCACCCGAGGGCTTTTGTGTTTTTTTTTGTTGTTGTTGTTTTTCTTTTTTTCATATGTTTGCATTCATATTCTTATGTCATGTATTTCTGTGACACACTGGAGAACGTTACATTGTCACCACATTACAAACAAATTGTCAGGAAGTGTGAGGGCATATCTTTGTTCAAAGCAAACAAAACTGAAATGAAACTTGAAACAAGTGGGGATTTCATGGTGTGGGAGTAGATCATCAGTCTAGCCAACACTGAATAAGGCTGTCTTCACTTTATTTGCCATTCCTGTCTGCTCCAGAATGACATAAATCTCATTGTGCAGAGGTAAAATGTTTTAGTCACTTTGGGAGAGCTGTCCAGTGCTCATCATTGTCTTCATGTCTTACGTCTTATGTTTGGTTTTTGTTTTGTTTTTTTTTTTTTCATTTAGATCCACAGGATACCTGCCTACCGAATTATGTCACACAGAGGCTCCAGTTGCTTGCCTCAAAAGCATAAGGCTAGAATAAAACTTCCTCTAATTTAACCAATGTTTTCTTGTGCTTTGGTTTTAATTCTTGCCATACTAACACCAATATGAAATCCAGTGATATATCTTATTCCTAGAGATCCCATAAGTATTAAAGTATTTTTAACAAGTATACTGAGACCTAATTTTTTTTCAAACAATACCAAATTGAAGTCATATTGGCTAAATGCATAGTGGTTCCAAACATGTTGAATATTCTTTGTTTACTTGTTTTTTAATTATTAGAGATAATGCTATAATTGTCCAGGGCTGCAGGACAAACTGTGTGATTTTAACAAAATAAATTTGTTCTTACAGATTTGAAAGCTGGGTATTTTAATTAGGGCAGTAATGGGTAGCCCCTTTACACACTGGGAGGAGGAGTACTTCTCTGTCCCAGCCTTCAGTAGGGAGGAGGTCTTTGGTTGGTTTGCACTTACAACAATTGTCAGACAACAGAAGGGCTTCTTAATGGGTTTCTCCTTGTGTTGTGTTTGAAACAAAAATTGCCCTTCTTGTAAGGCCACTGGATCAAGGCCCTACACAGGCCAATGATGACAACCTTATACTCAGTATAGCACATGTGCAAGACTTATTTATCTATCTATTTATTTATTTATTTTTATATTAATCACAGGTTATGTATTTTGTATCCCAGCCATAGCCCCCTCCCTCATTCTCTCCCAACCTCCTCATCCCTCCCTCATTTCTTCCCTGCCACTTTCCAAATCCACTGATAGCGGAGGACCTCCTCCCCTTCCATTTGACCCTAGCTCATCAGGTCTCTTCAGGACTGTCTGCAAAGTCATCTTCTGTAGCCTAGCAAAGCTGACCTTCCCTCGAGGGTGGGGGAAGGGTCGAAGAGCCAGCCACTGAGTTCATGACAGAAATAGTCCCTGTTCCCCTTACTAGGGTACCCACTTGGATACTGAGCTACCATGGGTTATATCTGAGCAGGGTTTCTAGGTTATATCCATACATGGTCCTTGGTTGGAGAAACAATCTCATAAAAGAAACAGTCCCCTATGCCCTGATATATTTGGTCCTTGCAGAGCTCCTGTCCTCTCCAGGACTTACTAATGCCCCCTCTTCTTTCATATGATTCCCTGCACTCTGATGGAGGTTTGGTTATGAGTCTTATTATCTGCTTTGATACAGTGCTAGATAGAGTCTTTCAGAGGCCCTCTGTGATAGGCTCCTGTCCTGTTGCTTGTTTTCTCCTACATCCAATGTCCATCCCATTTGTCTTTCTAAGTGAGAATAGGTCCTCCTATCCTCGGTCCTCTTTCTTGTTTGTCTTCTTTAGATGTATCGACTTCAGTATGTTTATCCTATCTTATATGTCTATATAAGTGAGTATTGAAATAACCTTGAAATATAAGATCCTCTTTTCTTTCTAAGTGAGGGTTGATCATCTTACCCCAGGTCCTCTTTCTTGTTTATCTTCTTTAGGTGTACAGATTTCAGTATGTTTATCCTATCTTATAGGTCTATATAAGTGAGTATATACCATGTGTGTCTTTCTGCTTTTGGGATACCTCACTCAGGATGATCATTTCCAGGTCCCACCATTTGACTGCAAATTTCCTGATTTCTTCGTTTTTAATTGCTGTGTAGTATTCCATTGTGTAAAAGTACCATAATTTCGGTATCCATTCCTCAACTGAGGGACATCTGGGTTGTTTCCCGGTTCTGGATATTACGAATAAAGCTGCTAAGAACATGGTTGAGCAAATGTCCTTGTTGTGTACTTGAACATCTTTTGGATATATGCCTAGGAGTGGTATAGCTGGATCTTGAGGAATCACTATTCCTAATTGTCTAAGAAAGTGCCAAATTATTTTCCAGAGTGGTTGTACAAGTTTGCATTCCCACCAGCAATGGAGGAGGGTTCTCCTTTCTCCACAATCTCTCCAGCATGTGTTGTCACTTGAGTTTTTTTATCTTAGCCATTCTGATGGGTGTAAGGTAAAATCTCAGGGTCGTTTTGATTTGCATCTCTCTTGATTGTTAAGGACATTGAGCATTTTTAAGTGTTTTTATGCCATTCTACAATCCTCTACAAAGAGTTTTCTGTTTAGCTCCATACCCCATTTTTTAATTTGATTACTTGATTTGTTGCTTTTTAATTTCTTGAGTTCTTTATATATACTGCATATACTGTCAGATGTAGGGGTGGTGAAGATCCTTTCCCAGTCTGTAGGCTGTTGGTTTGTTTTGATGACAGTGTCTTTTGATTTACAGAAGCTTTTCAGTTTTATGAGGTCCCATTTATTTATTGTTGATCTTAGAGCCTGTGCTGTTGGTGTTCTGTTCAGGAAGTAGTCTCCTGTGCCAATGAGTTCTAGGGTCTTCCCCACTTTGTCTTCTACCTGATTTAATGTGTCAAGACTTATTTTTAAAATAAAGCTACAAATTTAAATTCATAGTGGGTTTGACTGGGGTAGGTAATAGTAAACTCCGTGCTGTGTCATATTTGGACTGACAATGACACACCAGTAAGGGCCATTTGTTGCTTTGGGTAAAATTACTTCCCAAATCCAATGTAAAAGTGAAATTTCCTTAAAGTTCGATGTGCTACCAAGGTTTGTTTTTTACACATTTGTCTCGCTTAGCTGTCTGTAACTCATGTGATAAGTTCAAGTACTATAACATTTTGGATGAAGATATTGTCTGGGTATCTGTCAAAGCTTCAGTCAATTCACATGATTCACTAACACTGAAACTTCACAGCTTACATCTGAGCCTGTCCTATCCTGCTACTAAGACTGTCAAGTTAAGTGCATCTTGGCTATTTGATTCTGGTAGTTTTTTTGTTTCCTTTTGCTGTGATTCAGAAAAATACATACCCGAAGCACACAAATTTGTACATGTCTAAGGTCAGAGCTATTGACATTCAGCATATATTAATCACAAAGTCCATTGATTCGTGTGTCATAGAACGTAATCATTTTTTAAAACTCTGGACCCATTCACAGCCCAAGTATTGATTTTCAAGCAGTTCGTGATTCATTGAGGGCAAAAACTGCTTAGGTGTGGCCTGCAAAGCTGGGTTGGTTTTGGGAACACAAACCCAGACTGATACTGATACAACAGCAGAGATCTGTTTCTGCATAGATGCGAGATCCTACCACTGCTATTTCACCAGCAATAATAGCCAAAGAAATCTAGATTATTCTATAATCTTTCCCATTGCCTCTGTGCACTCTGCTCCAGGTGGCTTCTAGTACACATGGCCACTGGAAGAAATCCCAATTTGGACAGCCTGGTATGCAGCCTATTGACTACCTGATCTCACTTTCTGCAATTGTCTTCCTCAAGGATGCCATATAGTCATGGTCCCTGCCTCCTTATGCACACTTATGCTCAACTATTTATAACAATATATCCAAACTTGTGTCAGAGGTAATCAGTTCCTCAGCATGTTAGAAGCCTTTTCTTCATTGGAGAAAATACCAAAAACAAGCCCTTAATCCCAAAGACAAGCAAAAGTTTTGACTTGTTTTTTTCTGTGTCCCAAGAAGCAAACTGGACCTGGACAGGAGGTTGTGTTGCTTGGTTCATTGACTTGTTATAGCACCTAGAACAATGGCCTACACACAATCAGCCAACAATGTATAGTTGCTAGAAAAATCAACAAATGGAAAATGTTCTGCACCAGAGAAAAAGCTGGCTCTAGAACACACCATCAGCTTTCAACCTTCACTATGGGCAAAAGGCACATAGGGGTTGAAGCCTGGGTGCTGGCTGAGTGGATTCATCACAAATGGCCATCAATAAAGTCCCTACTGACTATGGACAGGAAATACACAGGGACAGCTGTGTGAAGAGGCAGGAAGGAATGATCTAGAATAGGGATCCTCCCAATGACAGAGCAGAAACTTCATTCCTTAACAATGCAAACCACTCACATGCAAAAAGATGATGATAAAGATATGATAAAAATACCGTGTAAGTACTGTGTTAGAATAAATCTGCAGGAAAGTGTGAGGCTAAGACAACAGTCTTGTGTCACAGCACATGTACTGAGCATTTACATGTGCTGCACTGTTTGCTTTGTTCTAACTGACTACTCCTAAAAATATACACATTCACACCCTCAATGAGAAGTAATAAGAGCACTGAACCTCTATTATGTGTGGGTGAGAGCTGAAGAAACATTAGATACCCTTCTCCCAGGCTTTATAGTTGACAAAGTTAAGCCTAATTTACATTTTTGCACTAGTCATTCATTGGTGTAAAAAAACTGTTAAACTGTTGCAATTCTGGGGTCTCAGGAAGCACAAATGATAAACCAGGGCTTTTGGGAAACACATGCCTCTGGCAACTAACTCACTCCAAGTATGGCAACTGGACTAGGGGAGAGAAGAACTGAGAGAGACAGGGGAGTTCCCGCAGACCCACTCCTCAGCTGGGTGAAACTGCCTGGGTGGTGCTATGAAAGACAGTGATTTGTAAGCACTCATACATCAAGAAATATTACTGTCTCTAGTATAAAACCTGAAGTTATGGTGGAATAACATGGAGGCATCAAACAACTGTTATACTTCAGAGGAGATGCCATTAATGAAAGCCAGCAGTGACTCTGGCTACAGGTTCAGAGAAATATTTTTGGATCCAAAGTTTTAAATAAATTATTTCCATGAATTCAAATAAGGCTGCCTTGAAATATGGTACTGACCATTCTGTAAGCTTAAATGTAGTGAAAATCCAATTACTAGAGGAATGAGGAGATTTTGTACATGAGTTCCTGAGAGTATTAGTAGATACATGACCCAATGGGAGCTCATTCAAGCATGGAACCAAAGTACTGACATCACAGTAGTTGAGTACCCTGGACTGCTCTGCTTATTTTAATAGTTCCCAAAATGCATCTGGTTGTGGAGTCATAATTTGTAAAGCTTTATTTTTTCCTTTAAAATTTTAATTATGCCCATTGTTATGTACAGGGTAAATGTTTTAGCTGAATTAATATTTATTCTGCATCTATAGAGAGGTATCCTGAAAGGATTAAACTATGAAAACTAACAGACAGAGGTGAACTGACTAAGATTATTTGAATATCTTAAAGGATATGAATATGGGGCCTTCTAACACAATTTTTAAAAATTATCCATAATTTCTGTATCCATTCTTCAACTGAGGGGCAACTGGGCTGTTTCCAGCTTCTGACTATTACAAATAAAGCTGCTACAAACATGGTTGAGCAAATGTCCTTGTTGTATACTTGAGTTTATTTTGGATACATGCCTAGGAGTGGTATAGCTAGATCTTGAGGAAAAGCTATTAGAACATTAGAAAGCAAATGATACATTACATTAAAAGGTGTTTATCAAGATTTTTTTAATCTTTTTTTTTCAGGGAGACAGTGTCCTTTGCTTTACAGAAGCTTTTCAGTTTCGTGAGGTCCCACTTATTTGTTGTTGATCTTAGAGCCTGTGTTGTTGGTGTTCTGTGCCAATGAGTTCAAGGCACTTCCCCACTTTTTCTTCTAACACTTTAAGGGTGTCTGGTTTTATATTGAGGTCTTTGATACACTTGGAATTTAGTTTTGTGCAGGGTGATATGTATGGATTTATTTGAATTTTTCTGCATGTAGACATCCAGTTATACCAGCACCATTCGTTGAAGATGCTATCGTTTTCCCCCTGTATGGTTTTGGCATCTTTGTTAAAAATCAGGTGTGCAAAAGTGTGTGGGTTTATTTCTGGGTCTTTTATCTGATTCCATTGATCCCCCATGGAATATTACTCAGCAATAAAAAAAAAAGAAATCATGAAATTTGTAGGTAAATGGTGGGAACTGGGAAAGATCTTCCTGAGTGAGGTATCCCAGAAGCAGAAAGACACAGGGTATATACTCATTCATAAGTGGATATTAGACATACAATATAGGATAAACATACTAAAATCTGTACACCTATGGAAGCTAATCAAGAAGGAGGACTCTGGCTAAGATGCTGAATCCCCATTCAGAAAGGCAAAGAGGATGGGCATCAGAGGAGGGAGAAAACTAGGAACAGGACAGGAGCCTACCACAGAGGGCCTCTGAAAGACTACCCTTTAGGTTATCGAGGCAGATGCTGAGACTCATAACTGAACTTTGGGCAGAGTACAGGGAATCTTGTGAAAGAATTGGAGATAGTAAGACCTGGACAGGACAGGAGCTCAAAAAGGAGAGCAACAGATCCAAAAAGTTTGGGCACAGGGGTCTTTTCTGAGACTGATACTCAAGCCAAGGACCACTCATGGAGATGACCTGGAACCCCCGCACAGAGGTAGCCCATAGCATTTCAGTGTCAAAGTGGGTTCCATAGTGATGGACTGTATCTGACAGGAACTGATTGGCCTACTCTTTGATTATCTCCCCCTGAGGGGGAAGCAGCCTTACCTGGCCACAGAGGAAGACAATGCAGCCACTCCTGATGAGTCCTGATAGACTAGGATCAGAGGGAAGGGGAGAAGGACCTCCCTAAGTGGACTGTGAGAGGGACATGGGAGGGGGGAGAAAAGGGAGGACAGGGAGAATTGGGAGGGGAGGAGAGAGGGAGCTAAAGGGGGGATATAAAGTGAATAAACTGTAATTAATAAAAATAAATTAAAAATTATTCCAAGCACCATATTAGTATGTTATAGTTTTAGGGATAAGTAATATGAATCATGACTGTCTTCACAAGGTTTTTGCTGTGTGGCTTTGGTCAACACTTTTTTCACAATTCCGACACCTATCAGCACTATAAACTATTTTTTTTTAAAGAAAGGAAGTAGAAATAAACTGCTTGACCTTAATGCAGGAGTGAATTTTTGAGTCATGTGATGAGATTCATTTTGCAAAATGGTTAAAGAACTTTAAAGGAACCATGTGTAACAGGAAATCTGCAGGGTCTTTGTTGGGAGGCAGCGGGGAGCAGGTGTGGGAAGTGAGGGCAGCATGCACAGTGCGGGGACAGGTGAGGATATAGTTGTCTTATGTGCCTTTCTTTATCCTCGTGTTTTATTTTATTGGCGTCATTAGAGTGTCTATGATTTTAGGAAGACTGGCTCTCTCTCTCTCTCTTTTTTTCATTTTGTGTGATCATTTCTCAATTGAAATGTAAAGTCACCAAAGCTGCGGTCAGCAGTGTGTTTTTTATTATCATATATCCTGGCTAAATCCTAGCAAAGTACTTCTGGCATGAACTCTCGGATCAATAGCCAATATAGATGCAAATATATGATCGTTTGTCTCCAGCTTTTCTGTGAATCTTTCATATTTTTCTTTCCTTCTTCTATGACATTGGCTCCAGGAAAACAAATAATCCTTGAGATCTCATTAATTTTTCTCTGGAAATCTGGGTTGGAGTGGGCACTCTACATTTGCCAGAGTGCTCATAAAGACAAAATTATGCATCTTTACTGGGGAAATATTTTACGCTCAGTGAACCACTCAGAATTCATTATTCAAGTCTCACACATGCATATTTTGAGACACATCTTCTACAAAGATTGACTTTATTTCCAGCTTGAGAACATATCGATCTATTTGTTCTCAAGATATCTGGAAAGTGCCTCTCATGAGCTCTATATTGCCTTATTTTTAACATTTTTTACTTTCAGCTAAAAGACATGAACATGGAAATGCGTCTTCTGGTGTGTATTTGGCAATGGATATTTTCCTCTTATTTTTTAAAACAATGCATAATGGGTGATATGCTTCTGTCCAAGGAAAGTGGCACTTACAAATCTGTGGCAATGTCAAATGAGAACTTTGTGACAATTATGGATATATGTTTTACAAAGCTAATATTCAATAAAATCACAACTTGATAAATATTCAAACTTTGTAAATCAAATGAGTCAGTTATAATCAAAACACTTTTGTTATTTACTTTAACCAAATCTTTTAAAATTTATATTGTAATCTCATTACTTTTATACCAGAAGTTCTGCTACTCCTACAAGCAGAACTTTTGTTTAGAAAGAGGTTTTAAAAAACCAAAACTGTTTAAAGTAAATATATGTATATGTATATATATGTATATAAAGTGGTGATTTTTCAATATTCATGTCTATTATGCTTCAATTAACAATGCATACTTTTCAATTAAATTCATGCCTTCTCTTCATCTATCTATTTTTGGTAATCTCTTTGTTATAAGGTGGACCACATTTGATAATTGTCAAAATTTTCATCCTTACCCAACCTCCCATGAAAAGAGTTTAATTTGGGAGTATATTAATTGCACACAATAATGAATTTTTGTGTATGGCTATGAATAGTAGACTGTAAAATACAGCTATCTTAGGATCTGAAGGTGTACAACTCTTGGGCTAAATAAATGTTCCTGGAAAACACCCACGCCAACAGCTGGGATCTGAAAAGTTACTGAGAGGGCAAGGAGAAGATTTTACAGATGTGATTGGGATCCAGATTTTGAGCTGGGGCAGTGAGGGATGTAACTATGCCCTGAAGAAGGCAATGTGAACTCAGACTGAGTTTCATACAGCCATAGTCAGAGAAGTTTGTGGGGCACCCAATGCAAAGAGACAAGAAGAGGGGCCTCACAAAAATCCTGGGGAATACCGCCCAGATGCCCCCAGGGCTTTTGCATAACAACGACTATTTTTAAACTTCTGGTAAGAATGAGTTTACATTGCCATAAGCCTAGCAACTCCTAGACACTCAGATATGAGCATACCTTGAATTACATACAACCTAAGAAAGAGTTCCGCTCTATTGCAGAGGGTGTGTGTGTTTATATGACATTGACAGTGAGATCAGTAATTGAGAGAGATGTTTCAGAGAAGGCCTAGGACGCAGCGTGGAATAGAGATAAACAGGAGATGTGCTGAGGCCACTGCAGTCAGGCACTGTCAGGCATGGGAGAAGGACAGCAAGAAGGGAAGAAAGAGGAAAAGAGCATAGGGCCAGAAAAGATCTGTCCTTAGAAAACTTAGAAATGTGGGCAGAGCAAGAAAGTTCCAGTCTGACTAAAGTGAATTCCCATCCCTCCCATGCCTGGCTTTACGGGCTGGATTTGAGTGACAGGTACAACCAACCTTCTTTCACCCCTAAGCAACTCATCCCCGGCCATGAGAAACCACCTTATAACTTTTTATAAGAAAAATATGATAGGAAGGCAGATCTAATTCCAAAATGGTTAATTGAAAGACCAAACTCACACACATTCGTCACACTTTTGAAACAAATACACTTTAGTATTTGCTAATACATTGTGGCTTTTAGAGCAAATGAAAAAAAGAAAGGCACAACAAGCCAAACCATATTAATCACATGACAGGTACCGCTAACATCACAGGAATTCAAAAGAGTTCAGCACAAGACCTTTTCTTCAAAGTCACATCATAGTGATTTATTTGCTTGGAATTTCATGTCCTAAGTCAAGCAAATGAGATGATATAAAAAATGACACAAACAGGAATGAAAAATGAGGGGGAACTTGTAACTTGCCATCTAGGACATGTTGCAAAGCTAAAAAGGTTGGAATTTATGAGTGGAAAAATAAGGAAAGCAGAACAAATTATGTTTTACATCTGTGAGTCTTACATTTCTCTTAGAATTCTGAAAAGAAAATGTTACTAAATGCTAATCTTTTTCCTGCCTCCAATCTAGTCAGGAAAGGGCTGTGACCTTAGCCAAGCTGCATCACAGTCCTTAGTAGAATCTGAATTTCAGATAAAGCACGTCCCCATTACAACCCTGAAAGTCAACAGCAAAAATTCAATGCTAGGGATAAGTGGTACTGGGAACAACTCTGACTTCTCAAATTTTGACTTCTCATCACTACCAACTTCCACATCTGCATTACGGATATAACTGGACTCACCATATAAATGTGTGGAACTGAAACACTCCCATGAAGGGTTGACACCATGCTCCAAGGGAAAATGGTACAAGGGCAAATGGTGAAATGAGGGGCAAAGGACTAACAACTCGACACCATATGAGGCTGTCAGTAACATGTATCATTTATTCCAGGTTGCACAGAGAATCAAATGACTGCAAATGATACTGGTGTCTGTGTGCCCACCGGCATATCCTAGCCTCCCAGAAATCTATGGCCCCAGCCTGAGTATTGCATTCAAGTGATGCATGTAGATGGAAAAATGTTCATCAAAACTACTGTTTGAATAACACAGACCTCAGAGTCAGACCAGACTGGCTCTAGGATATGTTAACTCACATGCAATGGCCTCTTTGTCAATGAATTGCCGGAATCTGCTTGATTCCCAATTCTCTCTCATTTAAAAAAATATCCTTGAAAGGTTGGGCATGCCTGCTTTGAATGTGTTATAATAAGGAACACATGTTGCTTTCTCCTTGTAATAAAAGACAGCCAGACCCTGGCTAAGAAAGGGGATAGGGAGTTTATGTTTTCATTTCTGAGATATTGATGAAATGGCGGTGATGTATCAACACTGATTCCTTCCCCACCTAAGTTCTCAAAGTTCATGTAAAGCACAAAAGTAAAGTAAAATGAGGTCATTTTATCTACAATTCTGTGCACTTACCCAAAACGACTTAATGGGATACCTAGCTCCAAGACAAAGGGACTCAATCACTGTAGCACTATCAGCCTACGTGATGATTTACCTTCCAACACAATGTAGAAACTTGTTTTGGGAGTAGAGTCCACTTTTATTTTCTGTCTAAAGTTCTATATTCACTCAGATGTGATAGGTCATCAGAGGGAACTATCGATGGAAGGGCAGTCAGACCAAGACAGCACAAGGGAGTTCCAAGTTAAGAACCCAAGACTCCATATTCTTCCCGTGTGAATGAAGTCAGGTTACTACATTCTCCAGGGGAAGATGGTAGCCATGTCCATCCATTCAGAGTACAGAGTAGTGGTAACCTAGGGGCGTGTTAAACCTTGTTCCTCTGGCAGTAGTGGTCCTGCTTTCCTTCACACTAAAGTTTCCTCTAGGTACAACGCTGATGATCATTTAACAACCTGGGTAACTTGTGTATTTCAGGGGGCTAGCTGGGGACTCCCTAGAGACCCTACAGAGTCTTTAATAGCTCTGCAATATTTAATGCAAACATCTGTCTGCCACATTCCCTAAGTGCTACCAGTCTGATTAAGATGGATCATTAGGAAAATCTGTATAAAATTCTCAAAAATAATAAGAATGCAAATTTTAGAAAGCTAATTTATATGTCAAAATATGCTAACTTTCTTCTATATATTTCCATACAGGTTCTTATTTGGTGGCAATGATTTAATGAATTTTGATGACAGATAATTTGGTCTCTCAATTATACATGTAGAATGTTGTATCTGTGAAAATCAGACTGCACATACATATGATCAAATATCAGCTATAAGGTATTTACTGCTTTTTAATGTTTTCTTTATTTTTGAGTTCATAATATATTCAATTAAATATGATCATGTCTGCCTCCAATCTCCTGTTAGAACTCTCTCCATGTCCCACAACACACTCCCTCCAACTTCATGTCATTATCATATTGTTATTGTTACTATTATAGCTGCTAAGTCCAGTTAGTGCTGCCATAAGTGTATGTGTGTGGGGCCAACCACCATAGCACAGGCTTTTAACCAGAATTACAGTACCTGGCATGAAATTGTTTCCCATGGAGCAGGCCTCAAATTTAAACAGAAATCAGTATCTCATAACAGTCATGCCACTATTCTACTAGTGGGCACACACTGCCTGGCATATTGGTATTGCAGCATATAGGGTCAAGCACTGGGTAAGAACTAAAACCACTAATGTTTATTTAAAAAAAATAAACAGCAGCCTATATATTACCTTCAGGCACTAGGGAAACTAGCCAGCAGGAAAGAAATTTCCAAGTCTGTATGTGGTCTCTTCAGTAGGAGAGTATAGTTTTACCATGTAGTTATAGTAGGCAACTCAGGGCAGTGGCGATAGCTCTTGTGTTCTGGAGACTTCTGAGGTTTTTTTTTTTTTTTTTTTTTTTTTTTGCAAAGATTGTTGGTTTTGCAAACTATATGTGTCTTCAGTGTTTTCAATGATCCTCTTTGCACAAAGGCTTTGTGAACCTATGGCTATTTTGAACAATCTACCTTCAATGGTGTTTGAAAAAATACCATTATAATCTATTAGATTTATAGTCACACCAATATACAATCCACATGCTTAATTGTCCAATTTTAAATAAACCTATAGAATAGTGATCCGCCAATTCCAAGAGTGGTATTGGAAAAAAATCTGATGATCTCACTAATCTCATTTATAGAATTCTGATTAAGGCCACTGCCAAAATAATCTTTCTGGACATCTCAGTTAATCCTTGCATGTCCTTCAAACAACCAGGAATCCTGAAGAAGTAAATTCTTATCAAGATAAAGTAGGCTTGGCATTGCCTTTATATCATTTTAACAGTGCTAACATGAGAAAGTAAATTTATGCTTTTCAGTGACAAGTATTAATAAAGACATTCCTTTAGGCCCATATATGCTTAATTATAAAATACTAACACTATATGAAACATAAATAGAAGCTTCATCCCACCACTTCATCAGTTCTATGTCAAGAAAACATCCAAAACAGGCACCGTTAGTTATTAGAGAAAATGGAGGAGAGGGTGTGTGTGTGTGTGTGTGTGTTCCTCTTCTAACTGGAAAATGCATTCAACTAATATTTACTGAGATCTTATTATGGAGTCAAGATATTATGAAGGCCATCTAAAGACTCCTGAAGTTTAGAAATTCTCAGCCTACTGAAGATAAATAATAAATTATTCTAATATATCTTGAAAAGTAAAGAGATAGAGCTATCCTTTGGTATCTGATAGATGGATGCCAGATTCCCCATGAATATCCAAACATGCAGATGGCCAAGTCCCTATGGAAAAACAGTATCGATATTCTATGCCGCCGCCACACATTTTCCCATATATTTAAATGATCTGTAGGTGACACGTAGTAGCTACAGGGTTGTAGTAATTTTTACAGTACATTGTTCAGGGATTAATGACAAATCTGCACAGATTCAGTATAGATGCCTTTTTAAAAAGTATCTCCCACACTCGGCTGAATCTACTGATACAGATCCCACAGATAGGTAGCCTGGCTGCATTTCCTGAACACAGATCACTCTATCAGAAGAGATGGCTGAAAACAAAAACAAACTTAGAGTGGGAGCCATGTGAACAGAGGTTGAGGGACACAGCACGCTGGCAGAATAAGAATGTAGATGGGTGGTGGAAATTGGCAGCAGCCTGGGTGAGATCTGAGAATCAGAAAAATCATGTCAGAAAATCATAGATCATGTTTGTGACTGAGGCTAAGTCAGGATGGGATAGTGGGGGTATTGAATCCTGAAGATGGAACGTCATAGAATAGGAGAGCAGGATATCTCTAACATGATGTATTATAAAACCGGATTTTTAAAAATTAATTTTAATATTTTTATTTTATATTAATCACAGGTTACGTACTTTGTATCCCAGCTGTAGCCCCCTCCTGCATTCCCTCCCTCTCCCCTCCTTCCCTCCCTCATCTCCTTCCTGCCCCTTTCCAAGTCCACTGATAGGGGAGTACCTCCTCCCCTTCCATCTAACTCTAGCTTATCAGGTCTCTTCAGGAATGGCTGCAATGTCCTCTTCTGTGGCCTAGAAAGGCTGCTCCTCCCTCAAGTGGCAGGGGTACTGGGGTCAAAGAGCCAGCCATTGAGTTCATGTCCAAAATAGTCCCTGTTCCCCTTACTAGGGTACCCACTTGGATATTGAGCGACCATTTGCTACATTCAAGCAGGGGTTCTAGGTTATATCGATACATGGTCCTTGGTTGGAGAGACAGTCAATAAAAGACCCCTGTGCCCTGATATATTTGGTTCTTGTGGAGCTCCTGATCTCTCCAGGTCATACTAACTCCCCCTTCTTTCATATGATTCCCTGCACTCTGCCAAAGGGTTGGTCATGCGTCTTAATATTTGCTTTGATACCCTGCTAGGTAGAGTCATAAAAGCGGATTTTAAAGAATTGCTTAAGGGTTTTAAGCAGGAAGGTGGTATTAAGGCAGTAAATACTGTATAAGAAACGAGAAGCTGAGGAGCACTGTGAACAGCTCTCTGGGCTGAAAAGTATAAGGAGCTAAGTTTCTAACAGAATCACATGGCAATTTAAAAGGTGAAGCATAGACTACAAGAAAAGAGAAAACAGCCAGGCAGTGCTGTGCATGCCTTTAATCCCAGCACTCAGAAGGCAGAGGCAGGCAGAGCTCTGTGCACTTGAGGACAGCCTGGTCTACAGAGTGACTAACAGGACATCCCAGGCTACACAGAGAAACTCTGTCTTGAAAAACAAAAACAAAAAAGACAGAAAGATGAAAGAAAGAAAGAAAGAAAGAAAGAAAGAAAGAAAGAAAGAAAGAAAGAAAGAAAGAAAAAACAAGTCATAAGCATTGGTGGTTTTAAGCTTCTGGGGATATGGCAAGAAGCCAAGTTCAAGAAACTTCAGTGAGCCAGAAACAGATGCAGGCCACGCAGGGTGCAAGGATGCACAGAGCTGCAGTGGGCTGCAAGGGCACTGGCAAAGGCAAGTGTTGCTCCAGACAAAAGGGTATGAATCCCACCTCCAAGGTGATGTTGAAGTATTCCACCCAAATAGGGTGGTCCAGAGAAGAAGCTGAACAGGGGATAATGATGTTATTGATTATCTTCATTTTACATGTATTTTTGATTGAAAACCAAGAAAGCCCACTGATGTACATGTAGCTTTCATGTGTATTTGTGTTTAGGTTTCACTCGTGTTTTGGGGAGATGGAAATAAAGAAATCTCTCCCAGTAGCTCACAGATGGACAAAGCTGACTTCCATGTGACTGATCAGTATACAGGGTCTACATCAAGGAGCTGCCCATATGGTGGATATACAGTTAAGCCAAGAATCTTGTATGAAACTCTTGGTCAGAGAGATAAACAATTTACCTGAACATATGATATTGAGATGAGGAAATCCATTATTATTGTTGTTGCTATCATCATCATCATCACCATTTCCCCTGGAGAACCATGTCCAACCTGGCATTTGACTGTTGGATGAAGCTTTTACCAAGGATTTCTTAACATTACAAAGAGTAGAAGCTTCTCTCTGGGACCACTTTTCCATCTCTATAGCTACCCTGCCTGGGTTTTTTTTTCCTCATACTCAGTTGCTGTTTCTCAGTCTTCTTTGTCTGTGGAATGCTCCTGCATGTACCCAGAACCCCTCTCTTCCACTATTACTCTCTGGAGAGCATCACTCGGAAACGCCCCTTGGTATATCCCAAAGCATCTCAATTATTGCCTATCAAAAGCATATGTTTTTTTCTCTGTGTCTCCAAATTGTTCCTCCCCTAGAGTTAAATAAGCACCCCTTCCCCATTTGTTAACAATTAAATCCTAATTATTCTTGATTCCTTTTGTTCTCACATTGTCAGTATCCAATCTACCATGAAATCTGATGATCATAATGAAGCAATAAGCAAACCAACAGCCCCAGCTATGTCATCCGACATCCAAGTGTAATGATTTCCTTTCCAGTGTCCTTCCAATCTTTGCTACATGAAAACACTTTTCTAACTTCAAGTATTTTTTGTAGATAGAAATTAGATGATGTTCAGTGCCTTCTAGTGAATTACCACTGTCTTAGAGATGAAATCCATACCCACTGCCTTATTCACAAATCCCAGTAAGGTTCTGCTCGTTCTGTGCTTGATGCCATTCTTCTGCCATGTTAGCACAATGAGGGCACATTGCAAAATCCTGTAGATGCTTTCATCACCGCTCTCTATGCCTGCGTATGTACTGGCCCTTTCACCCAAAGGATTCTTTCCTTCACCTCTGCCTAACTTCCTATCATTCAGAAATAAGCTCAAACCCCGCATGAAGAGTGTAGCCTTCCAGCACGAGATTCTTTAGAGAATAGCAGGGACACTCCCGCCACTTTCGCATTCTTGGCAGCATGCTTATGCTCACCACTCATCAATGCTTCTCTTAATTACTGTTAATTGATTAAATGTTTGTCTGATTATACAACTTCTCACAGAAGAGCCCTGTAATGTAATTCAATAATTTATTCTTGAGCATTTAAAGTCTGGTTGCCACAGAGTACATTTCCATTAAGGCCATGCTGAAAGAATGATTAATCCGGTACCTAGAGATGGTGCAGTGAATCTGTCTTTAAAAGTGTGATGCAGAACCTGAAGACTTCAAAGTGAGAGGCTCATCGCATTCCTCTGTAGAAACACTGGATTTCAGATCTTATGTTGAAATGACTGTGGAATCTGGGCATTTCTGAGCTCCTCTTACCCTTCTACGATGTAGGAAGAACACCTGCTCTTCTTTCCTGAGCATCTGGGTTTACTCTAGAAACTCTAGGCCGATGTATCTCAGTAGGAATAGTCAGTAACTAAAAAAGTTCTTCTGTGCTCAGCAACTAAAAAAGTTAAACTAAGGAACTAGTTGGTCTACTTTTTGTTTCCAATGGACAAATGTGGAGAAATGGGCACACACACACACACACACACACACACACACACACACACACAGCTTTTCTAAGGACAGAGTTCTACTCATCTGACAAAATCGACCAGACTACTAATACACTATTTTAATTTTGCATTAATTTTCTCCTAAAATTCAATGTAATATAAACATTGTCATCTTCTCTGAAAATACATATCTGAACAGCTGCGCAGAGGGGGTTTGTGGGGATTTAAACAGCTGATTACAGTATCCTCGTGGCATAGGCAACCACTGAATAACAGGGAAAATAAATGCAATTCTCAGTACGGTAACATCTCCTCTTTGGTCAAAGGCATCATGCCTGGTTCAGAACCCAGTCTTAGAATGAGGCAACACTGCATCTCGGTGATGGGTGTGGTTTTGGATGCTTTACATATGACAATAGTGACAGGGGTATCCTGGGACATTTGCACAAGCTTCAGAAACAGCTTGAAAAGTAACAAGGAGGTGGCAGTGCCCTGGAGAGAGACATCCAAACCAGAAACCAAGGTCCTGGAGACAACAAGAAACTCATCCCAGGGTCGGCACTTTGCTCTTCCATCATAGGCTACAGATGATACCAGGGAGCAACAAAGGCAATCTGGAGGCCACGCAAGGTGCTCAGAGTCTGACCTATACGATGCTTACTTGGGCTAAGTACAGAAATGAACTGTGAAGGACTGAGAAGTGGCCCTGGGGAAATGAGATGCCAAACAAGATGCGATGTTACTATTGGAAAATATAAATACTTTCATTTATTTAAAAAGAAAATGAAAAGGAAGTTATAAACATTTCTCTCTTTACTTCATATGACTACATGAAAAAGCTACTTTGAGGCATAAGCACATTTTCATGTACATTCTTAAACTTAATGGCTCATACCACCAAAATCTTAGCATGTCATAAAAATGTTGGCATCCCAGATAAAAATGCATTGATCAGACTTAAGAAGTCTTGGGATTGGCTTTATGTTACCTAATGAAGATGGATAGTCAATTGGGCAAGATGTTGATAAGGAAGGCTTGTTGATCAATCCATCTTCTCTCTTTCAGGCTCAATAGCCAGACCATTAGCATCCTTGGGAACTTGACATTTATAAAGGATGATGGGAAAAGAAATGAAAGCACAGGACCCTGGGATCACTGTGGGTATGGAGACCCAGGCAAGGCCCAACATAGAAGGGTTAGTACCATCCTTTTGTTTCTTTCCCTTACTCCTTTATCATTGGTTGCTGGATATAGTACATAGCAATGACATCAGAAGGTCTGGCTGAGAACTTTAGACTTAGCGTCGACTAGAGTGTCTACACATAATTAGCCTGCAAAGTTGTTAACTATGCAATTACTTTAATTGTTTAAAAAAGCCCCTTTTAATACCATTATAATCCTTTATTTTATCTGTCTCTAATGTGGAAGCGCAGCTACAATGGGAGGGAGAAATGCGAACAGCTATTGGGAAGGATTTGGTTTTAATATTCACAGAAGGTCCATAGTAACAATATTTCCACACGTGCTCACTAGAAATTATTCTTTGCTTTGAGGGAGCTTTAAAAATAAAATTCCAAATAAATGCCTGTGGGATTCCAAATGACTTAAAAAGCTAAATCCATTCAGTCAGGAGGGGGTGGGGATACAGATGTCTGCCAACCCTCCCCAAAATCTGCTCAGAATATTAAGTTGCTTATTGCAGCATTTTGAGGAAGCTGGAATAATGCCATGCATTAAGAATTTCTAAAATCTTTGCTACCCATCAAAGGAATAAAACTGAATACTGGCTTTCTACTCCACACCCCGGGTTCTCGAAGTAATTAGATTGAGGTATCCTATATGTTCCTATTCTCTCTCTCTCCTCTCTTTTCTGTCTTTCTTCTTTCTCTGTGTCCCCATATGTCTGTCTGTCTCTGTGTGTGTGTGCATAAATAAATGCATATATTTGTACATTTGGAGGCCAGAGGTCAACCATGGGTATCATTCCTTAGGAGCCATCTTGTTTTTTCAGTCTCTCACAAGCTTGGACCTCTCCAGCTGAGCTTGACCAGCAAGCTCCAGTGAGATCTTGCCTCCATATCCCTGGAACACAACCAGAGTTTTATGTGAGTGCTGGGGATCAAATGCAAGTCCACACAGTTGTGCAGAAAACACTTACCAACTGAGCTACTTCCTTACTCCCAACATAGTCTTTACCTATGACCTGAATTAGGTTCCAGCAAGGCAGGAGCAGAGCACT
Organism: Pachyuromys duprasi; assembly: GCA_028658305.1. Taxonomy (NCBI): domain Eukaryota; kingdom Metazoa; phylum Chordata; class Mammalia; order Rodentia; family Muridae; genus Pachyuromys; species Pachyuromys duprasi. Next base: position 74,078,965 of record CM053743.1, on the reverse strand, counting down.
GCTCTTTACCAACAGTGGTCTGCAGGGGTGCCCCGCCTGCTTGCTCAAGCACGAGCAGATGGAATTCCCTTTGACTTATAAGCATAACAGCTGCCTGATGCAGTGGCTTCACTCAGCCTAGCTGTCCCCTTTCTCCAGTAGTCATTTCTCCTTTCACGTCTTTTTGAAAAAAGTGATCACAAAGTGTAATGATTTATCTTTTCTCAAACACATTCTTGCCTCATCTGAGCCTGTCTCCCCTGCAGAGTGTGATAAGAACTGAGCTTAGGTGGTCAACCTCTTTTTGCAGTTTCTGTTAAGCTAATTTTAAAATTGGAAACTCTCAAAGGGTGGCTTTGTGCCTAGTTTCCCTCTAGGAAATATGGAATTACAATGATAGATATAAACAAGTGTAAACTGAAGATTATTTGGAGAAACCGTGTTGTGCGGCATAGAGAAAAACAAACAGCACTAAGGTCCATTACTTTCAGCTTGGGTTCTATGGTCCCCCATTTAAGAATATTGTACATGTGCAGAAAACATTTCCAGGTCCCAGAGTAATTCAACTTGTGAGACCATCCAAGAACAAAAGAAGAGGTGAAAGAGGAAAGTAAAAGTGTGGGATGAGCATGGAAAAATGGTATAGTGGAATGAATGGGGTGCAAAGGTCTAGAGAAAGCTTCAGACCTTTCACCTCCATTTAGACACGGTGGAGTTTGCTTCAATAATGTTCTAGGTAAGTCCCAGAACTGTGCCCCTTGTTCTTGTGATTCAAACAGGGCCATTTTTATTTTTAAAAAAAGAAATAAGCATTTGTTCAAATGAAACTGCTCTGGAGTTCTCAGCTATGAAGCCTGAGAGTGTGACTGGGAATGTGGCTTCCTCACAATGGCACCTCCCACCAAGGGTTTAGCTCAGGATATACTCAGTACATCCCAAGAGTGGAAACACACAATGAGAAAGCATGTATCTGAGTTTATAAGTTTATACATATATTTGGAGATACAGAAATCTAGATGTTGAATATAACTGTTAGATAATATGCTTAACCATGCACCATTACCAGATATGTGAGCAGCTATAGAGATTTGCTGCCTTGGGCATAGAGAAGTATTTACCAGGATTCATGAAGTGTGGACAAAATCGTGTAATATTCCTTATTTTCTACCCCAGCGAGATAAATACAAATTTTCCTCATCTAAAGTTCTAATTTAATAAGTGGGATTCTTGCTATATATGCACATGACTATCAGAAAGAGAAAGGGGAATGTTCATATGTGAGCCAAGTAACTGAAGCTGTCTCTGCTAGGACTGCAAATAAGCACACCCTTCTCTGGCTGTGATGTGTGTCAAGTGCTGCCTTAGACTTGTAAGAAACCAGGAGGAGCTCAAGGTACTTCCCTTGAGTTCTCACCCTAACATTGTTCTCTTCTACCTGGTAAGGTCAGCTGGCCAAGTGGTTCTGCTTGTCTAAGGGACAAAGTCCAGTTGATTTTATCCAGGATCAGGGAGCCATGGGAGTCATTGAAACAAATGAATTACATCTCCCACTGGAAATAACGGCTAGCACACACAGCTTCCTTTACTGTTTCTGGTTGTTCTTTACGTTTTTAACCAATAGGCAGGTGTCCATGCAGGGTATATAGCCTCCCCATGGACCAGGACTTCAGTCAGTGTGACTCCTAAAGTGTTTATCTTCCCTGTCCAGGATTGGGTGTCAATACTCATCCACCTCTGTGATTTTATACAGGTGACCTCCCCCAGAAGAATGAATTGAGGGACAAGTTCAGGTGAGCTGCTGGCTCAGCTTCTTTTCGGACATTGCAACACTTCTGTCTACCTCCTCTGCATGGTCAGGATCCCCACACCAGCTCCACCAAGTCAGATTTGCCTGACAAGAATGTGAAGAACGTGGCTGGAGTACTGTTTTCATGTTGAGGTCTGGCATCTGAGAAATGCTGGGAGGAGAAGGGTAGATTTTTGTGGAGGAAGACAAAAGAGGAGTTACTAAGTTTTAACATTCTTTGCCCCAATGTGCCCCTCCTTCCCGACCACTCCTACATCCTCTGTTACCACCACAAAGCATCCATCCAGTCAGTGCACATGTCCCAATCCATGAACAAAAGGCATCAGTGCTGGTTGCCACCCTGAGTGAGCTCTATGTACAGATGCCTTATATCTGCCCCGCAGGGCATCTTAGGATGGTGGGGGGGGGTATCTGTGTGGGATGTGAATGCAGGCTGAAGGTGTCACAGGAGAGGAGGCCTGTCTGGAATTCCACATTTGCTTTGTTGTTTCAAATAACACTGAATGCTAGATTAGGAAGACTCATTTCAAAGCACTGTTTGTATGTGTGTGTGTGTGTGTGTGTGTGTGTGTGTGTGTGTGTTTCTCCTTTCTAAGTGTCCTCTAAGTAGAATGTCTATCTTGAAATCCTGTTTCTAAAGAGAACTCACAGAGACATGATTGGGTAGAGCGCTGTTATTTTTAACAATCTCTAGAGGGCTGTGACTCCACAGATTTTAAATGTCTCTGACATTATAATGATGTAATGCTTGGTTGAACGAAAGCATCGTTGTTTAGTATAAAGTTATATTAAAATAGAAACATGTATCAGGTCATTTAGAAGAGTCTAAGAAAATAGTGTTTTCTTTTTTAAGCAACCCCTTCTTTGAGAAAAAGAATATAATGTGCTTAAGAGATATGAAATAATGATGGCTATTCTTTCTCAACAGGAAAGGGTTGGCACAGTCCAACTATTTTTACTGGTGCAATAAGGAGTGAGAGACTGGTACAGGATCTCTCAAAATTCTAGCCAACTGCAGAAGAGAGCCTGAGTATCTCAACGTTTCACCTCTAGTACGGCAGAAAAATCCATCAAAATTAATGTAAACCAAAGGAGTGTTAATGTGGGGAACTAGTGATATTTGGGCCCGAGCACAAGGAGCCTGAGAGCAGATATGAAGTACCAACTGCAGCACAGAGAAAAGGAGAGAAACTTTAATTATTACTCTTAATTTAACCTCCAGACATTTCCTTAAAAACCCCAATTACACATTAGGAAGCTCAGACTCAGTGAGCACAGGTGCTTCAGTGAGCTTGTGCTCTGCCGAGGTGGCACGTGCCAGTCTCCGGTTATTGGCTCAAACTCAAGGATCTTTTTGTCGCACTCCATCTCCACACCATAAAGATGAAGGCTTTTATGGGATTTTAATATTCACAACATATTAGATCCTTGGCTTTTATAAAGCCTAAGGAGTTGAAGCTGAATCAGGAAGATTCATGTTCAAGACTAACCTGGCCTTGAGTGAGAACAAAGCTCTCCAAGGCAACTTAGTTGAGGGCTTGTTTCAAAATACACCAACTGGTTATCCAATACCAAATGGTCATATGTATATATAACATTATACAGAGTCACATATGTATGAATACATATATACACATATAAACACATATAAATATAATACCTAGTGTATACAACAATCATTAATAAAAAAGCGCTATGAATTTGAAAAAGAGCAAAGATGGACATATGGGAGGGTTTGAAGAGAGGAAAAGGAAGGGGAAAATGATATAATTATATTCTAATCTAAAATATCAAAAGCAAGTGATGTATGGGTAAGGGCTAAGGGTGTAGCTCAGTGACAAAGCACTTATTAGTTCCTGAGAGGCCCTGTGTTCAAATCCTCCAGAGTTAAAAAACAAACAAACAAACAAACAACAATTAGACATTAAGCTTTAGACACTAGAACTTTCCATATAGATGTGGATTTACAATAGGTACATGGCATCAAATTTCACCTAAATCCACCCAACTTTATGAACCTACAGGCCAGCAGACCTCGTTTCCTAAAATTGTCCCGGTTATTTGAAAACACCAGTCCATCATACCTGTCACATCCACCCTTCATCAACCTGATCAAAGCAAGTCCTTCCTTAAACAGAGCTGGTATTGATCACCCGTGCACTTTATTCCTGATTTCTGTCCCCTGCCCAGATTTGTATCTTTTGCTTATCTGTGCATCCTCAAACCATCCTCCCCTTCCCCGGCCAGGTGCACCCAAGTTCCTCCTTGAGTTTCCCAGCCCACGGACTCCATCTGATTCCTTCTCAAGTCCTGCGTCCTTCCTTCTGATTAGTTAAACTTTCGAATACAGACAGAACTACACAGCAAAATAGAAAACTACATGTCATCTGTGAAAAGGAAATAAATGAGGCAAGATTTGCAAAATATGACATTGATGCACTCTTAATTGGCTGCTGAGTACATCGAGTTTCAACATAGAAAATACTCATTTTGCTTCTGTGTACATTTTAACAAAATGCTTTTTAAATGTATCATTCAAAACCATGAATAATCCTTCAGATATGACAAGGTCTGTTACAGAACGCTAACAATGAATATACAACATCAAAATATTATTAGCTTCTTAAGAAACAGTATGATAAACTCTTTTCAAGCCTCCTAAGTCCATTGATTTGTATTTTAGATAACTGTGCTATTCACCATCCTCCATTCTTGATGAGTGTAGTAGGTTTTTACTGTTTGGTTGATCATGAATTTTACACCAATTATATTATGATTTGACCTTGGAAAACTATCAGCAGATTTTATCTGTTAAGACATGATAGATACTAAAACTGGCAATCAAATAGTTAACTTGGAATGATTCACAAATACTTCTAATTGATTAAAAACTACAAATAGGCTGGGGTTAGAAACCTAGAGAGAAGAGAAATTATAAAGCATGTTCTGTGTGTCTGAGATGCAGACAGCTATCTTATGCAGATAGCTGCATTGTGATAAGACCACTTATTTACTGAGAAAATAGTGCTCTGAAACTTCCAGACAATGAGATATAAAATTTGTGTTTTATCTTTTTTTTTTTTTGTAATGAAGTCTGAACTCTGTCGCTAAATAGTAATACTACAGTACCCCGTATTGGAATGTGAATGAAGCTTAATTACATTTGAAGTAAAAATGCCATCACAGTAACTATCGTTGTTGCCAGTAGTCAGAGTCAACACAAAAGTAAGACATACTGAGAACAGAAGTGAGTAAAAGATAATTGGCTATTAATAAGGAATTTATTTTCCTTCAACTGCAGTGAATTTCATTTACATCACACTTCATAAATAATACCTCTCACGCTTCAAGAGATTATAGCAATTTATCACAGATTTTTAAATGCTACCTAGTATAGATAATTAATCAGCAACAACAGATTGATTTGTACCTGTTTAATAAGTTAAGGACAAATTTTGTTTGTATTTTAAGCACCATGATTTAAGAAGGCATATTTCAATTTGTTCAAGAAAAGATGGCAAAAGAGTGAGTACAGTGTGAAGCTACATGA
>CM053743.1:74053244-74073129 GCA_028658305.1 Pachyuromys duprasi | reverse complement strand
CACATTTTACCTATCTCTCTATCCTCTATCTCTCTATCTATTTAGAGAATGGGCTTCAATGTGTAGCCTTGGCTGTCCTGGACTTGCTTTGAGACTAGGTTGGCCTCAACTCACAGAGATCTTACTGCCTCTTCTTTCCCAAGTGCTGGGATTACAGGTGTGCACCGCTGTGTCAAGCTCCAATCACATATTAATAAATGCAGAAGAACATCAGGAGAGAACTCTGGCACTGAAGTCTTGCTTGTGCTGCAGCCCTGAGCTGGTACCTGGAGCTGGATTTTCAGGAGTCAGTAAATGCCATTCCACATTAGATACAGCTCAGTCTTCCTAAAATGTAGATTAGATCATTAAAAATACAAAGCACCTACTTCTTTTGTGCCATCTACCGCAACCTGACATTTTAATACCTTCCAGGAAAATATGCTTCTGTGGCCAGTCGCCAGTGGAAGTCCTGAGCTTGGGCAGGCCTGGCAGATAGCACACCTATGTTGCGACTAGAAGCACAGAGAAGAACTCTGCAACCCTGTAGGGGTCTTGAAAGCTTGAAGCTGTTTGTTTTACAGTTACTCAGCTTTTGCTTCATATCCTTCACCTGTAAAAATCAGCCACTAAATGCGATCTCAGGCTGAGGTGTTGGGTTTCCTAGAGAATCATTAAACAATGATGGTGGCCTCTGAAAGCCACAATACCTCAACATGTGATCGATCTATATGAGAGGGAAAGTTTCAGAGAGAGAGATGCCCCCAAACTTGAACAGAACAAGTAAGTCCCTACTTCCTCCTGGCACAACAACTCTTTCTAGACTCTGAGTAGTGATGAGGACTTGATTGGCAACCAGGGCTTGGAGAGTGGAGGCTGGGCAGAAACATAGCCCTCACTTCAGGGCATATTCCCTGGTCCCTTGACAGCCCACGGGAGGTGGTTGTGATACACTTCAACATCTTGAGAGAAGTTTCCCCTGAACAAGGTTATAAAGTGTTGTTTAATCTGGAACTTATTGTTAGAAGAGAAAAAAGGACAAAGTAGGAGCCAGGATGAAAATGAAACTGAGTGGGTGATCTTTGTACTATGGCTCATATAGCAAATACATTGTCTGTTTTTAGTCTGTGCTCTAAGAACAGTTTGAACTTTCTAAATTGTCATTAACAGCTGTGTATGAACTGCTTTCTCCTTTGAGATAAAGGGGTATCTTTGGTTTTTCTTTGTGATTCACAATATCAGAACTATTAATCCCTTGCCCTAAGAAGATGTAAAGGAACCCCAATGCAGCCTGACACATGCCAGAGGGACAAGATTTTGAATCTGTTTCTTTTAACATGCACCTTTTTTTTCAGAGGATTTCCAGGTTAAGAATAAGGGGGGAAGCACACATACATCCAAAGCCAATCTAATTAATGGGCTTTCTATATTGACAAGTCCTGGATTGCAGGGCTGGGTTTTCATTTTATACTGTTGTAACAGGTATTTCTCTACTTGACATTGTCAAGTCCATTGTTTATAAACATGTCAAGCACAGCTTACAGCATACCATGTCTTTCTAGATTCTGACCAGTCATTCTGGCCAGTGGCTGTCACTTGTGATCAATGAACTACTGAAAATTCTCAGAGAAAGAGACCTTGAGAACCACCAGCCAGCATCATTCCTCATGGTGAGAAAACTGAATGTGTTTCCACATGGCCCAGACAGTTCACAGAGCTGTATTCAAAACTGAGGCACACTCAACCCGAGGGCCTGCTTTCTGGGTGAAGTCACACCCAGTGTCTGGGTGAAAGTTTCAAAGCCTTATCTACTGGACCAGCCTCAAATAATCCCAGAAGTAGAGATCTAAACACACCGCTCAAAGTGCAATCACCAACTGTAAAAATACGCAGTGCCTAAGACTTCAGTTACTTTGGTGGGCTTGCAAACCAGATATCTCTAAAATAAACAGCAATTAGAATATGAAAATCAAAATAAGATGTTTAGGAGAGAAAACACAAATTAATTCAGTTTGCAAAGATGACACATCATATCCATCCATCACTCCAGACCTGTATGTCATTGATCTAACTGCTAAGAAACATGATTTAAGAAAGAAACAACCCATCCATGTGATATCAACATTTATGGAATGTGACTTACTTTATTATTCTAACTCAGTTCTTCATGAACAGTGTTAGTTATGAACTGAAAGCTTATAGGCACCATGGAAACAGCCTTAAAAGTCCTGCTCTAGCTGTGTCATTACCCATGGGGTATATATCGTTATCATCTCTGTTTTCATAGAAGAGAAACTAAGTTTATTAATACAACTGAATTAAGAAGAATTATCAAAATTTAATTTCTAATATCTAATGCTCCAAGGAGGATTTAAAGTACATAAAACACAGAACAATTATTGTACTTTGTTAATGTATCTTTTTATCATTAGAGTAAGATTTCCATTTTTCCCTCTAGCACAGACTTTATCTGTACTACAACTAAGTAATTTACTTCATACAAACATTTAATTCAATCCAGCTGTCAGCTCCAGTTCAAGATTTGTTTCCTCTATACTAAAATTAGGTTTATACTGGTGGTCCCAAGTGTGGATGATTTGTCCCTCCCGAAGAAGACATCTGCCAATGTCCTCATTATTTGTTTTCACTGCTAACACCAGGAGTGGGTACCACAGAGGCTGGGTGTGTTGCCAGCAGCACACAGTATTCAGGAGAAACTCCACAACAAAGAACCAACTGGCCTGCAGTCAAAGTGGCCTGCCACTTTGAATTTGAAATTTTCCCTAGCTTATCAAATATGCCCAGTGTTATACACAGGCTTTGTTGCATCACCAAGGTTTGCCTCTTCAAGGTCAAAGATGGAGGTCTTGCCATTACACTCCTGAAAACTGACATAGGTAGAATAACTCTAGCAAGGAAAATCAATCCTGATTATCACAGTAATGATACCAAGCTGTATTCACTGGTCTTGCTCACACTCAAGGGAAGGAACTCAAGAGCTTATCCATCAAGGGCTAAATCCTAGACAAAGCACACCATGCTCCTTGGCTGTGTATAAGGTAACTTTCTAGCTGGGACCAGCCTAATTTTCTTTCATCAATTCTCTCAACTCATGCAAGTTAGTGAGTTATATGTACTGGCCCAGAGATGCTCTGTGTTAGACAGAACATGTCCAAATGATGGCATATCCTCTCCAGTCTGCGACTCTTCCTCGGTTATTCTTCAGCTCCCTCTTAATTTTAAAAGAACAATCAAACATTATCTCATGGTCACAGGATATAACACAGAACCCGCGGGCCATGTGGCCAATCATAACAAACAGCAGCATACATGGTTCATAATGTTACATACATTCACATGTACACACATACATATATAGTATGTACATAGAATATATATATAATATATATACATATATATAGTGCTTTTGTTCTTCTGAAATATATTCTCCTGCTTGAATACTCTTAGTCAAATGAAATACATTGCAATGAATATAGCAGTAATTTTCAGTTGACTATAAAACAGTAGCTAATATAGATTTCTGTAAGAAACTAATCGTGACAAGGAGAAAGTAAAGGCCTTCATTTTCATAATTTGAACTCAAACCCAGATTGGCTTACTTAAAAAGTCTCAATGTAGACACATCCTGAATGAATTATGCTTTAAAAAAACCACTATTTGAGAGTGAACAAAGAGGCAGTGAAAATGAAACTAGGAAGACTGTAATTACTTCCATTCCTTTCTTAAAAATAGTGGATTGGTATGATTTTAAACCTAACCAATTTATCAATTATTTTTAACAATCTTCTGTGGTTGAATTTTCCCCCATCACTTTAAAACTCAATAATTCTTTCTTGGGGTAAAACTTTGAGACAATCACAAACACAATGGACCTAATCACAGCCCAGAGTCGGCACAAAGTTCTCTTTGGAAAACCTAGGAAGAGTTTGCTTTTCTGTTTTCCCAGTCTTAGTTACTGGTATAACAAGATAAACTTAAATAAATGGCTGTTCCATACCAGTCCCACACATTGCTTCAATTACTGTTCTATTTTAGGAATGGGGGAGGGGAGTTCACTGTCACAGCCATGCCCTTGCATCAGGAAGCAGGACCCTGGCACAGGAAGGGGCATTCTCTTGCAGCCAGATAAACTCTGCCAGTGCAGGGTGCAGTGTCCATGAGGACCTTCACTGTCACATCCTTCTATTCCAATAATAACACCAAAGCAAAGGGAGGAGGAAGAAATTTCTGCAGCTGTGTGCTAAATTCCTAGTGCCTCCAACACAATTCAAGACTCCTCTCTGTTATTAGAAGCATTTAGACATGATTCCACAGTCTCCTTTTCCTTCCAACTATTGTCTAGGATGCCTTTTGATCCAGAAGGCATTCGTATTGTTTCTTGTTAGAAAACCTCCCTGCCCACAACCGCCACCCCTGCACTTTACAAGGCAAGCGATCCAGCTCCAGGGTGTAGGATAGCATTCTGAAAACCACACAGAAATCACTATCAGTACCTCCCTTCTCAATCTGGGTGGACCTCAAGCTCCTGACTGGGCTGTAAGCTGTCCTCTGTGAATTCCCTTGAAAGGCCTGAAACACCTGGAGCTCGGCCCTCACCCTCCAAAGAGGAATGTCATTAAGAAGAGAGTCTAGTCTCTCACCACAGTAGCAGGAAAACGAAACACAGCCAAGCCGAAGTCAGGAGTCATGAGATTCAGAACACCTAGACTTGGTGCTTCAACATGCCAAACTGAAGCAGCGTTTGGCACATTCCCATAGCAGCTGTTTCCATATGCCTGGTCAAAGTATCTGCCCTTCACTCTGTTAGGAACATGGTACCTTTGGGGCATTCTAGAACATACATCTGTAGCACAAGATGAAGACCACCAAATCCCCATCTTGAAGAAGGAAAGCTTTTCAGCCAGCATGGATAGTTAGGACCTTATAGAAATCTTGACCCAAGTGCTTTACAGGCAACAGGAAACACAACAATTAAAATAAAATGCACAAATACGGTCAGGAAAATGGAGGCCAGAGGTACAAGAAGAGAGAAGCTTATTACAGAATACTGTTTGACGTTACTTACCTTATTGTATAATGCTTACAAAGAGCAAGGTCTGCTCTACCTCATTGACCACTGTAGACAGAAAGGCACAATGCTGAGTAATATCACATTAAAGTTAAGCATGGGGAAGGCCTATAGAACCTAGCCGGACAATGTGCTACGGGTATCCTAGGCAGGTGTGTTACTTGTTTCTGGTAAAGCTGTATCTCAGATCATTACATCCTAAAGACTGATAGTTACATTCACATCACACTGAATGCTTTCTCTTTTTTTTTCATTGATTGTGAATTTATTTTCCCCAGACTCTGTCTTTCTGGACATACTAACCAGGTTCAGCAATATTCACCTGTTGCCATGTGCTTCCTTAAACAAAGGAAGCAGGCATCTGAGGCTCTCTCCACAATTCATGAAGCTCAATGATGGGAGATGCGCAAATCATGGTAGTATAGTCAGCTTCCTCGCTCAGACTTGAACAGAGCAGGGATGCTCACTGAACCCAATCAGTGATTCATTCATATCCTTCAGCATCTTCCCCATTCCTTTACATGTATAGTCACAAGAATGTGATTAAGCACTGTGCATACTGAAAGACAGGAGATGAATCTCAGCAAATACCCAAAGCAAAGCCAGGCAGCAGCAGGCAAACAACAGAGGACCTGCATGCCCCGCAGTCCCTTCTGGAGCCAGGCTAGTGCTGATCGCAGCAAGAGTGTCACCCGGTCCTGACTTTTGAACTGTTCAGTCTTTCAACACAGTTTGGTATGCTCATTGCAACCTAAGCAACTGAAATTGCTGGCTGATTACTTCTGTTTTCCTTTCTACATTCACTCTATACAATGACAGTGCATTATCCCTGCTGGCTCACAGTTCAGAGGACAAGTACCATCTACCAAATTCCCCTCCTCTCCTCTATCCGTTCTTTATACAGGCAAATGCTTACATATGCTCACACACACACAGAAATGCATGCACACATGTAGACACACACACTCACATATATATGCATACACACATACACACACTAACACATATATGCACACATGTGCACACACACAGACATATACATGCATAGTCGCAGAAACACATATGCACAGTCACACACAAATTCACAATGTGCACACACATAGAGACATACACACATACAGTAACACACACATGCAGTCACATTCATATACACATATGTGTGTTGAATGAATACAGACATCCATTTCTCTACTAGTATAATTTATGCTGTGTAGTGACTTGCTAATTAAGGTTAATTAAGGACTTCTTAATTATTAGCTGTATCCAATTTTATTTTAGAAACAACATACTATTCAATTTAGTTTATTTATGAAATAGTATTAATTCCATGACAATAGTTATTTTATGTCCCTTTATAGATAATATATAGCATGTATAATTCATACACTATAGCATTTATCTACTGGAATACTTTTTAGTGAAAGTTTTAACTAACTATGAATTAAGTAATCTAACTTTAAAGGATTTATAATTTTATTCATTGCACACATTTATAATTTATACAACCTTAGACAGAAATATCCATTTCCTTATGCTCCTTATCTCCTTCTCTAAGTCAGAACACAGCCAGGACAACAAACCTGGCCGCCAGCTATGACAAAGAGTTGTTGGTTATTAGAACTCAACCTCTCCCTCTCATTTACATATTGGCTGTTTGGGTGGCTTTGCACCATTAACAGTTTAGTCCAACTGAGATCATGCTACTTTTAAAAACTCAACATACTCTACCTGTTCCTTTACAGATTAAGTTTACCCACCCCTCCCTATTCTGGTCAAATATGGAAAAGTACTTTGAAAATAAGTTTTCCACAAACTCAAAGAAAAAAAAAAAACAATGATGCTACCCTGTCAAAAAAGCTATGTTATTTCTAAATGCCTCGTTTCCTCTTCAAAAACATTGACAGAAAAGACAATTAGCAAGTGCTATGAGACAAATTTAAAAGAAAAACATCGCATGTAAACCATCTAAAAACACTTTCAAAACCTAGGGGAAATCATACAATATGTTAATAGAATCCTAAAAGAAAAGGGGACGCTGAGCTCACAGGGTAATTTAAAGATAGTCTGATAGGAAGGCTATACACAGAAATACTCATGGGGAGAAGGAGAGAGAGGGGTCTCTAGGATCCCAAAAGGGCATTGGAGGAGGGTGATGTCTAACAGAGCATGGCAGAGAACTGGCAAGGCCTGAACCCAGAGAAGCTGACCTGTTGGGGACCATGGCAAACCTGCGGCTCCTCTGCCTGGGAAGATGGGAGGGATCAGAACCCCAAGGAGGCCACAGAACTCATCCTTTTGCTAATGGTCCTATCCAAAAACCTGGTGCAGGAACAGGGCCTTGGCCATACAGGCTACCTGGTGGAAAAGGGGGAAAAGGGACACGAGGAGATACCAGAATGAAAGGTACAGGGGGAAACTGTTCCTGTAAGTTTTCTATCTGCAAGCAAGTGCAGTTTCATGAATGAATTTTAATTTCTACAATTAGGGCAGAAGGGAGGATGATTTTTGTTAAATATCAAAATAGAAGCAAACTTAGCAAAAATTAGTTGCAGCATGAAGGTGCTAGAATGCAAGGGAGGTCCTGAGGAGAGGAAGCCAGCAGAAGCTGATGCATCTGTTTAATCTCACTGAGGACACACAATGCTGAAACCTAGCTGAAGTAAGGAAATGAAACAAATGCAAACCAGTCAGGCCTTTTAATCCCATTCTCCAAACAAAGGCCAATTCCTTTTCTCTTTTCTTTCTTTTTTTTTTTTTTTACAAATTAGAAACATTTGTGCTGGAAGGGAAATCTTAGCCAACTGACATGTTCATCAGTTGTGAGAGCTTCCAGGAGACAGGTTGATGGTGGTCGTAACACATCTTTATTATGAGTCTTGTTTTACAGATATTTCCCAAATTCTGGGCCTCACTGCCCTTCACACTGGACTTTCCTTCTCAATCAGCCTGTACTTCCTTATCAATATCTCACATGTGCCTATGGTTATGTAGTTAAGGGTACGGATGCACAGATCCACTACAACAAGGCACGTAAATGTGCATAACCTAATTACAATACACATGGTTTTAAAAGAAAGATATGAAGATAAAATGAAAGCTATTATAACATAAATGTTACCTTAGCTTCTAATCAACCAAAAGCTTTTCTAAAATCTTCATTGAACAGCATGTGATGGTGGAACAATGACTTAAAATTCTGTTTAGTCATTTGAGTTTATAATCAGTTTGTTTTGAGTTTAGTTGAAAAGGCCATTACAAGCAGATGCCACAAACAGTCATGCAGATGTCATTCCGTTGTTGGCAGTTTGTCTTAAATTACAATTAACTACTTTTCTAGAGTTATCTGCTAATATATAATTCTTCTTGCCTAAAATTGCCTAGCACATTCCAATTCTCTGTGACATCCAAATCTTTAATTCAACACTTACTTACCTGATTTTTACTGAAAACGAACTTAAGCTACAGAGAAACCTTCTCTTTGAGCTTTAAAAAACATGGGTTAAATGCATATATGAAGTATAAATTTCCACATCTGTTTAACAAGGTTGTTACCATCGAGGTACCTGTCATTTCCAACAATTAAGTCTTGAAACCTTGAAGTTTGTGATTTCTCCTCTAATCAGGCTCACTCCTCCCAGCTGCCCAGTTAGGTGATCCCAAGTGTTAAAATGATAATAAAGTGCATTAAGCGTTCTGGTGGTTTGAATAAACATGGGCCCCATAGGCACATGGGATTGGCACTATTAGCAGATTGGCCTTTTTGGAGTACATGCGATCTTACTAGTATCACTAAGGGGTGGACTTTGGGGTTTCAGAAACGCAAACCTTCTCACATCTCACTCCTGCTGTTCAAGATGGAGAACTCTCAGCTCCTTCCCCAGCACCTTGTCGGCCTGCACTCAGCGTTCTCCCCACCATGACTACAATAGGCCAAACCTCTGGAACTGTAAGCCAGCCCCAATTCAATGTTTTATTTTATAAGAGATGCTGTGGTCACGATGTTTCCTCATGACAATAAAGCCCCAACTAAGACAAGTGTTACTTCTCATTATCAAATGTCAGCCCCGCCAAGTTTAAGCATCCACTGGAAAACTTCAAGTCACTCATCACCCATTCGTGAGAACATATCAGGGGATTCCAAACTTAGCAGCTGCTAGTATGAACCTGATATATAAAATTCAAGAAGGAAACAGGGGCACTGATGACGAAACCTTAAAGAAATCTTTTTAAGATTTAATAAGCTGTCCAAAGCCATGTGTTCAGTATATGGAGGGAGTGGGAACTCAGACAACAAACTGTACTTCCTTCTGTGTGTGTTTGTGCTTGTGTGTGTGCTGGTGGGGGCCGGGGACACAGTTAACATGTGGAAGTCAGAAAATGAACTTGTGTGTCAGTCCTTGCCTTCTATCATATTGTTATACCAAATTGGAGACAGTATCTTGTTGCATCCCGGATTAGCTGGCCTGCAAACCTGCAGGGAAACTCTTACCTCTGCTTCTCACTTTACCTTGGAGTGCTGTTATTAAGAACCACCATGTCTCTGTTACATGGTTTCTGAAGTTCCAAACACAGGGCTTCATGCCTGAATGGCTTTACCCACGAAGCAACCTTCCTAGTTCCCCATACTTTCTGTCTTTCTCTCTTTTATTTTTTCTTTTATTATTAATAAAAATTACCTAGTGGCACATGAATTAAAGTTGCTTCATCTCCATACACCAGAGGGAATTACAGCAAAATGAACCCCAGCAGAAGCCTCGACTGGAAATCTGTTTTCATGGTGATTTATTAACGAAGGTTAGTGTGGAAAATCTTATTTGTTTGAATATTTACACTCAATTCCTTAGCGGTGCACAGAGTAATCATCTGTGTGAAGCACATGAATAATTGAAAACAAAAAGTAAGTGGTAGCAACACAAATCAGTGGCTTTAGAAGACAGCAATTTTACCCCAGAAACATGTGGGCATTTCTAGGTGCTTCTTTTGCATGATATCTGTATTGAGGAGTTACAGGAACCTACTAGATAACAGCCAAAGATGGGGATAAATATCTCATAATTCATAGGCATTCCCTCATAGCCGGAAACCTTCAGGCCAAAAACACTCAGAGGGGCCAGACTCTAAGGAGTGATTGAGCCACCCATACTTTGCCCCACCATGAGCAGTCAGTCCTATGGCCACGTGCTGTCCCTGATCCCCTCCGGCACCATTTCATGCCACAACTAGAAGCTAATCACGAGCGGTCATAGACACACCGCCTCAATCATAGCTAATGTTTCAAGCTCCTAAATCCTGTCTATTAGAACAGGCACACCTGGAGAGCTCTTGAAGTTTCTTTCACTCTTAGCAGAATGCATTCTATTTGCCAAAATAATTCACCTTATAAATTCTAAACCCTGGAAGACTGGAAATGAACAACTTGAAGAAATTCAGAAAACCACTTTCTTTTTTAGAAAACACTTCTACTATGTCTCTTTTACTTTAGAACTAACCATTCATCCTATCTCCTCCCATAGGGCCAGGAAAACACAATCAAACAAACAAAAAAACAAATTGTCTGTTATTTTAAATTGCAAGAGAAAAGTTATCACAGGAGAAACATGAATAGGAAATTCTGAACATGGATTCCTCAACATTCTAGCTTCACAGTGACTAGGTGTTTAATCAGTAGTTGCTTCTTTTAGCAACAATGTGAATCTAATTTGTATTTTAAAATTCTACATGATTCTTGATCTCTGGCCACAGTGTGTATTGGTAGATTTTTATTTGCTTACCTCTCAACTAATTGATTATGTTACACCTTTTGTTATTTTCCTTTCTTCATTTCCAAGATTAAGACTAATTTAAATCTATTTTTGCTCTGCAGCATGCACCACATTAGCTATAGCACATATTGCATCCACAAGTTTAAAAGAGGTTTGTCTAGTTTTATTGTAAAATTGTTCTGGAGAATCACACTATATGTATTCAAAATATTTAAGTGGAAAGAAATTTTTAAAAATTCAAATATCATTGCATGTTTCCTATGATTCTACATAGAGCCAACAGAAATGATAATAGTCTCCATTTACTGAATAATGATTTATTACACCCAGTAATACATAGAATTACTAATCTCTACCCAAGGGGATTTTACTGAGAAGAATGATGGTTAAGTATTTAAACTTTCAAATCCCACAATGCTATTTTTAGAAAGGTTATTACTGGGTCAAGAAAACAGAAAACTAAATGTATAAGGAAATGGAATCTAAAAATATCAAATGTTTCCAAACATTACAAAAATACTAGCAAATAAAAGTCATTTTTAAATCTCCATGATTATGTAGAGGCTACTAATATCTTTGGAACTGTCCAACTGATCCACAAACATATTATTTATAATATATAGCCATCCACATCAAATCGATTGAGCATTAAATGGTAAAATACCAGTTATCTGAAAGTGGTCAAATGTGACATATTTATACATAGTCCTGCTGGCACTGGGCTGAGTGTATGTGCGACAAAACTGAGTATTACGTTCAGAGTTTCCATGGAACTCTAAGACATTCTTTGTGTTCTATTAAAAATATTATTCTTACAAATGTATATTTTGTCAAAAATCGTAAGTATTGAAATACTCAAAAATTAAACACAGATTAAAAAAATAAAACAATCATCTACTAATCTCAAGTGAGCCCTCAGCACACAAACTCTACTGTCTCCTCAACCAACTGCGGGCAATTTCCTGTTGCTGAGCACAATGACCAGGTTCCTTTTGTACAAAGTGAACTGGACCCTGAGGCAGACGTATACCATAGATGATGGTGTGAAGATGAAACAGATGGCCAAGTGACTGGAGCTCTGGGGCCTGATTTAAAACCAAGGCTTATAGTCACTAAAAGGTGGGAGCAGAAGGACTCTCTGAATGTCCTGGGGAGGATGTGTTCCTAGAAGGACCCAGACTTCCGGTTCTGACTTTGAATGATGAGACAGTATGTCCCATCTAAGTGATCTGGTTTTTGTTACTTTATTACATCTTGCCTAGCAACATAATATAGATGGGTAGAAGAGTCATAATCCAATCATCGTCCTATCTTAATTTTTATCAAATCGTTCTCAATATAAAATAAAAATACAAAATCTAGTATAGCACGCATTTATTAGGTAATGATTAATATTAGATATGAGGTCTGCTGTATTTGCCACAGATTTTGAACAGGGTTTGAATAAAACTACCTGCAGATTAAAGCGTACTTTCACTTTGAAGACCTCTGGGGTAGTAGCCGGAATATGTACACAGAATAGGAGCTTTAAAGAGAGAGGATAAAATTCAAATGCTTTAAAATGGCTCTGATATATGTTATTATTGCTAATACTTTAGCAATGAACTTCTGCTCTGACCAGTGTTGAAAGGAAGCTAAAAGCCTATGAAAATTCATCACTCATGCAGTTACAAGGAGTGAAGAGTACATTTAAGGGGTCATTTAGACAAAGCCACACGCGACCTGCCATTAAAAGCACACATCGAGTCAGAAATGACTGGTGAAAGTGGGGGTACTCGGAGAGTAGCTGGACTCTCCCAGCTCGACATTGTAAAACTAAACGGACCTTGGAGATCATTTGGCGATTGGAGTTAGCCCTGTTGGAGTACAGAAAGCTGACTAGAACAGGTAAAGGGAAACTGATTGATGAACCAGATCCAGATCGGCATTATAGGGGTTAATTAATGGACCGTGCGGCAAAGATAGAGACAGACTGAAGTCATTGGGGTCTGAGCTGAAGGAAGACCAAAGAGTCATGGGTGGGAAGTTTGAGTTTAGCTGGAAGAGAGCAGGCACAAACCCAGGTCAGAGGCAAGTAGGGAGTTAAAAATTAAAGGGTACTCTGATGTTTTCAATGAAAACTGTACTTCATAGGCTCCTGTATTTGACCACTTGGTCCCTGGTTGGTGGCACTGCTTGTGGGAGGCGGGTTTTTGCTGGCGGAAGGGCATCACAAAGTAGAGCAGTTTAAGTGTTTGAAGCTTCATTCTACTCTATCTCTGCATCCTGGACATAGATAGACATATGATCATCCAGCTTACTGCATCTGCTACTATGGCAACCTTGCCTGCATTGTGAACTCCAGCCTTCTAGAACCAAAAGTCACAAAAAAAAAAAAAAAGGAAAAAACTTTTCACTCGAAGTTACTTTCCTTCATGGTAGTTTATGACAACAACAGAAAGGCACAGAAAAGTAATTAATACAACCCTGACCTGGGGAATGTTATCAGAAATAACTTCTCTTTTTATCAGCCTCCTGTCCTGTGTGGAGGTTGAGCAGGAAGTGGGGAGGTTCTCTGCAGGAGGGGTTGCCAGGAAAGCTCTGCCAGTGTTCCAAGTCAACGACTGCAGAGGCCAAGCTCCAGTGTCAACAATGGGTGTCCCTTTACGTATAGACTCTGGCCAAAGTTTGTTATTTGCTAACACTTGTCACTGGAACAGATTTTGGGAGGGAAGCCATCAGTGTGTGATACCTCTCTCTGACTTGGCTGAAAGTTTAACAAGTCCAAGCCGATTCACAGGTAAGACGTGGCATTGTTCTCTGTGAAGGTCACAGACAGGGACACTGAACCTGCTTCTTTATGGGGCTTAGCTAAAGTTGCCCAAGGAGGTGACATGTCTCCAGAGAATTTTTGAGAGTGACCAAATTTGATGACAGCCTGAGGTTCCCACATTCAGAGAGAAAAGGGACACTTGCCACTGCCAAAGACTGTTAATACAGCACCACTGCTATCTCAGAGACTCAAAAATCCTGCAGTGCCCTCTGGGAGCCCAACTCTGCCTCTCCTGTAGGGCCTGCCAGAATTTTGTTCCAGCATATCTAGGACAAACTCTGAGGCATCATTAATCAGAAGAGAATGCACCCAAAGAAAGGTCCAGGGTGGACAGCAGTTACACTCACATTCCACAGCTCTCTTGTTTACCCAGAGAATTCATCCCTCCCACTTCAAGTCTGAAGAAGGCAGAATTCGTATTGGTCCCTCTGACTTCTCCCTGCCTCTCTTATCATTTTGGCTTACTTCCAGCAAACATTTATTGCCTTGGTGATGAAATGCCACACTTCACCTCCAGGTGTTTCTCTACAGAAACATTGGCTATATCTGGAAAGATTGTTTTATGTAACAATGGCATTAGGGATGTTGCTTTTTCTACCTTATCTCCAATGGTGCATAAAAGAGTCCCTGAAACATATAGAATTGGCATTTGTGTCCATGTCAGCAAGGAGACGAAGAGGGAAAAAAAAACCTTTTTATATATTCTTGTAATTCTTACCCAAAGAGAAGATTCAAGTCAGCAGAAGTTGGTAGATCTCTACCCAACAACCAAGCATAGAGCCAGGAGAGTTCTGAGGACTGACCCCATATTATCTGCACCAGTGAGAACACTTCCCAAAGACACATTCATTTGGATACTTTCAAAGTGAGACTATTTCTATTAAGGGTCTGTTGCATAGTAGATATATAAAGGATGCAACTATGACATCATCATGAGTTAGTCTGGTAGATTTATCTCTAGTGACATGTGTCTTAAAAAGAGAGGGAGATCTGAGATACTCAGATACATCTAGAAGTTCATATGAAGGTGATGGGAGAGCTGGTATAATGAATGAACCAAAGGCCAACGAACATCAAGAGCCAGAATGGCTGAACAACTCAAGGACCTCCATCCTCATTTCAGACTTTTGGCATCTAGAGCTGTGAGAGAACAGTCCTGTGGGGCTGTTAGCCAGAGAATTTGTGATACTTTGTAATTGTAACCTTAGGAAAATATTTATTCCCTAACAGACAATGTATTCGGACTTACTTTGTATCCTTTTGTAAGACCAAACCTGCTTTGAATACAATTTCCAAATAAACAATGTTCACAAGCTAAGTATATTGCTTATGAGCTAAACGACTCCCTCAACCAATGATGAATTCCAGCAAATGAAATTCACACATACATAGATCAGGCCCAGCACTAAAGACAGAATCTGATTTCAACAGTTGATAAATTACAGAGAGCAAACTTAACGTTTCCGAATTAGATAAATAGCGCCAGGAAAACTACGTTAGGAGTTTTAATGTGAATGACTTTCAGAAGAACAAAACATATTATCCAAGCCCTTAAGCTTCCCTTTCTGGCAAGTGTTTCAAACTTCAAATGGAAACATCATGAGCCAAGAAACAAAAAAGAAAAAAAAATATATTGTGTAACTGAAAAGCACAAGTTGTAAAAACAAGATTCAAGCCCAGACAAAGCCATAGAATTCAAAATATCCCACAAGGATTCTAGGCTTGCAATTCCTAGAAACAATGGCGGTATTGAGTCTGATTCCTGAACAAACTCCACATGGTGACAGGAGGGATGCAAACTGTCTAAAACTGGTATCACCCTCCAACCCAGGTCTGCAAGATGAAGAGGGAAATCCTGATTTTAAGGGCACATTACAGTGTCATTAACAAGAACTTGTTAGAAAGCTTTGGGTCATTTATAGCACCTGGATCAGGAGAATCTAGAATACACACACACACACACACATGCGCGCACACACACACACATATGTAAGTTGATGGTGGCTTCTGTGATAAATCACCATAATCATGACGGTATGAGTGAAAGCCATTATATTATCTCACAGGGAGGAGAAATCAGAAATCAGTATTACCATGTTAAGTTCACAGCACACTGGCAGAGCTGTAATCCATCGTGATCTTACTGTGGACACATCATTCCAACCTTCCTGCAGTGTCTCTTCAAGTCTCTGCTGCATCCTCCCCTAGCTTTTTTTGTGTGCAATTCACTGCTGCATAGATTTCAGAAATACTACTTATTGAACTGTGCTTAAGGGCCACAGAAGTACCCCAAGATGCTCTTTACAACTCAAACTCATTATTGGGTTCTGATCTGGACCACGCACAGACACATTCCAGGTTCCAGGGACTAAGGTACAGTGCCTGTTGGATATCTGTTAGAGGACCATTTTCCTGCCTGTTGCAGTGTGCCCTTGGTAATACTACCAGCAGCACAGGACCCTGCACATCCTGGGAAGATCAGAGAGCAGATGCCCGTACCCATAGAAGCTGAAGCTTGTGCCACTTCTGTTAAGCCAGCTGCTCTTATCCAAATAGAGAGAAATCTCTAGCCATGACCCAGCACCAAGGCCACTCTGAATCCAGCACCTGATTTTTTTATAGTAGGGTCAAAAGGGTAATGACTGAGACAACACATCTCATTCCACACCCATTTATATGCACATATCCATTCTGTTCATGAACCTGGCTCATTGACAATAGTGCCTAGAGTAGATGCCATGGACCATCAAGAGGTGGGTCTCAGAGCAGAAGCAGAAAAACTACCATTGATGCTAGAAAAACTTAGACAAGGAAAAACCTTTATAAAACAATGCAGAATCAGGTGCTGCAAAGATTAGATATCTCAAGTTCACTTACGACCATAGCTGGGATGTTATGTGGATGATAAAGGAGAAAAGACACACACTCATTCAGCATTTTTCCCCTAGATCTGACACCTGTATGAGAGGACATGAGTCATTGGCAAACTGGAATTACAATCACAAAAAGTTTCAAACCAGGTGTGAAATTCTTGCATTTTTCATAAACTTGTAAATTATGTATCCATGTGCATATATAACAACTTAGATGAATGACAGATGATTTGGGAAATGATAACAAAGTATGAAAAAATCCAAACCATGAAATAAATGGACATGGCCACTTAACATTTTCTTTAGATCACAGCGGCTCTCAACCTTCCTAATGCTACAACCCTTTAATATAGCTCCTCCTGTTGTTGTGACCCCAACCATAAAGTCATTTTTTTGCTGTTTCATAACTGTAATTTTGCTAAGGTTATAAATCATAATGTAAATGTCTCATATGCATCCCCACTGGGGGTCACAATCACTGCAGTTCAGGAGAAGGAGAGTAAGACAGAGAAGAAAGGAGGGAAGAAATGAGGAATGGATAGAGGAACAAAAAGAGAAGAAGAGCGAGAATACACAGAGTCAACGTGACAAGATGGGTTGTTTTTTCTATTTCTTAAACATACATACCAGGTCCTAAAATATTTCCACAGTGCAGAGTAAAAAAAAAATTCTAAAAAATAGGGGTTAAGTCATTGAGGATGTAGATTTTTTTAATTTTATTTCATTAGAGTACATGTTTAGAGTTGATATTCAGTGAGAGTTGAAAGAAGCTAGAATCAAACTTTGACAACTACATTTAACAAACCCTATAGACTTACAAAAGGAAGTGTGGAAGCATGCAGGATTTTACCACCATTCTCAAAGAGACACAGAGGGGAAAGCTGAACTTGGCTGAGGCAAAACAACACATTCACAAGACAGAAATCACTTGTTGGGGAAAAATAAAGTAGACATCATGGAAAATTGATAGTATCACAAAGTATAATAAAGCCTGGGAAGCCACACAGAGATAAATACCAGAATCTTTATATTCCACACAAATTTGCTTTCATTGCTTATATCCAAACAAATGCTGAACATTATCACCTGTGAAATTTGCAATTGGGGCACACTTTTCCAGTTTATCTACTTTTTCTGATATAGTTTTTCATCTTCATTTTCCCAGGACAATTTGTAATTGCTTTTCTGTGTTTTGTATTGACTAAAATAACCATTATACTATTTGCCACTCTCCCATTCTGAACCTGTGATATGGGTGAACACACTGTCTTCATAAAGCCATTTTCAGGAACCATCTAATTTCCTTTACATTTTTTGATAAGCCATACCCATACTTTATTTTTTGCAAGGTCTTCATGGATGTGTTTCCATTATTTCATCTTAGACTTTGCATCTCTTATTGATAGAATATCTTCTTCATATTATTACTATTATTATTGTGATCCCTGTACTTAAACTATATGCTATAAAAAATGGAGTATGTCCTGTAAGTTGTAGTTCATCTATTATTGTTCACAGAACGTTGAATCTCTTACCAGTTATTTTTAACATTTTTCTTGAAATCTAGACAATACTGTTGCCTACTATGTGTAGATTTTTATTAAGTTAGAAATATCACTTAGTCCTTTGAAATTTCATTTCCCCATAAACATACTCTCCATTTCCCAAATTTTCACTACTGATCTATCTTTATTCTGTTTAGACATGCTATTGGTATCTACCTGCAACTATGTAGTGTGAATATTATACACAGATAGTCTTGGAAACAAGAGATGACCCCATTTTCCTCAAAATCTCTTCCTAGAGTTAATGTCCGTACTATATGTGCAGTCACTGCTAATCTGTCTCATGATGCTAGGTTGTGAGTTGTTTTTTTTTTCTCTCTCTCTCTCACACATGCTAATACCCCTGGTATTCACTGTCCTTGTTCTTCTAGAGAGAAGCCCTTGGTAGTTCTGTCATCTCTATTATGCCAAGGCCTACCAGCCATCCCTCCAAATCCATCCTGTATGCAACCCAGCCATCTCCATTCTTTTCCAATGGAGTCTCTACTTCCAGGACTTGATATGTTAATCACACAGTGTTCACTTATGTCCTTTCATTTTCTTTTCCTTTTTTTTTTAAATTGAAAATGGATTTTTCCCCACAAAATACATCTTGATTGTGGTTTTTCCATCCTCTACACCTCCCAGTTCCTTCCAACATCCCTGTCCACCTGAATCCATACCATTTCTGTCTCTCAGTAGAAAACAAACAGGCTTCTAGGGATAAATAATATAATAAACAGAATAGAATATAGAAAACCTGTCTCAAAAAACACAAAATAAAAGAAATATAATAATAGATGAAACAATAACTAACATATCAGAAAGAGCAAAATAAACAAGGAAGAGAAAAGGCAAGAAAAGGCACAAGAAACAGATATAGCTACAGAGGCCTACTTGTTCACACACAGGAATCCCATAAAAATATCAAACTGGAAGGTGTAATAAATACACAAAGAGCCTGAATTATAAAAGAGAATATATATATATATATATATATATATATATACATACATACACAAAGAGCCTGAATTATAAAAGAGAATATATCTATATAGATATATAGATATATAGATATATATACACACACACACACACAAAATAAAAATAAGTATGGCATATTTTTTTAAAAAATAGAAAAAAAGAAGGAACAGCCCTGACACCACACTGTGAGACAAGGAACCTCCAAAGATGCTGTTGAGATCATTTTCTGTTGGGATCTAGTGCTCAGAACAGAGCCTAACCTTAGGAGTACTCTTTTTCCTCAGTGAGACATTCTTAGAGAAAACCAAACTTCCTTTTGCTGATGGTTAGTTATTGGAGATACCTTCCAGGTTAGGGCTGAGGGCTTGTGTCTTCACTTCTCTTTTTAGCTCTAGGACCCCATCTGGTGCAATTCCCTGTAGGCCCTGTGCATGCTGCCACAGTCTCTGTGAGTTCAAATGGGCATCGATCATGTTGATTTAGAGGGATTTGTTTTCTTGCTGTCCTCCATCTCCTCTGGTTCTTACACTTTTTCTGCCTGCTTCACAGAGTACCATAAGCCCTGACAGGAGGGATTTGATGGAGACAACCAATTTATATCTGAGTGTTTCAAGATCTCTCTCTCTCTCTCTCTCTCTCTCTCTCTCTCTCTCTCTCTCTCTCTCTCTCTCTCTCTCCATAATGCCTGGCTGTGGGTCTCTGTTTTTGTTCCCATTTGATGTGTGTGTGATAATTTTCTGATGAAATTCTCCATTTAAAAATCACTTTTGTCTAAAATATCCTCTATTGGATGTGTTGGAAAATGTTATTTGAAGTCTTTTTCTGCTAACCTTGTTGGTTGG
>CM053743.1:74035802-74052744 GCA_028658305.1 Pachyuromys duprasi | reverse complement strand
TCTCTCTCTGTCTCTCTCTCTGTCTCTCTCTCTCTCTCTCTCTCTCTCTCTCTCTCTCTCTCTGTGTGTGTGTCTCTCTCTGTCTCTCTCTGTCTGTCTCTGTCTCTCTGTCTCTCTCTCTCTGTCTCTCTCTCTGTCTCTCTCTCTGTCTCTCTCTCTCTCTCTCTCTCTCTCTCTCTCTCCATAATGCCTGGCTGTGGGTCTCTGTTTTTGTTCCCATTTGATGTGTGTGTGATAATTTTCTGATGAAATTCTCCATTTAAAAATCACTTTTGTCTAAAATATCCTCTATTGGATGTGTTGGAAAATGTTATTTGAAGTCTTTTTCTGCTAACCTTGTTGGTTGGGTTAACTATGAGCATCATTCTAAATCTGTCATACAGTTCTGCTTCTTCTCACATCCACTCTGCTCCCTGCTCTGACACAGTATAGATGTAAACCTAAAGAATGGTCCTCCCCTTCATTCAGCTGGCTATGTGAGGTGTGGGTGAGATGAAGACAGGTGTACAGTCACCCAGTCAAGTAGGGACTGAATGAATCTCAGATAGATATTTGACAGTCAGTGGATGCTTTTCTATTGTTTCATTTTCCAAGGTCTCAGTTATGTGAAATTGCCTGTGGTTTGAACATATTAAATTGAAATTTCTCAGGAATTAATAAGTCTTTTAAGAAATTTTAAAATTAAAATACGATTACATCATTCCCCCTCCCCTTTCAGTCCCTTCCATGTAACTTCCACCTACATTTTTTCAAATATATTGTTTTTTACTCTTTAATTATTATTGTATAATATAAGTAAGTAAATACATATTATATAAACAAGTGAATATGTAAATGTAACCTCTGAGTCCATTTACTATTGCCTGTATATTTATTTTTAGGACCAAGAGGTCTGTTGCAAGATTGTGTCTTCTGTATATGACAGGGAAGCTACATTTACAAAATCTCAATGATATGGCTACTTAAACAAGATCTAAATGATTCCAACACCAGCATGAATGGAGAAAGCTGCATCAAGCTAGACCATAGAAGATTTTCATCTATAGGCAACTAACAGATGCTTACAGAGAAAGAATTACCTTCCCCAGAGATAACCATGATAAATGATCATATCCATTGAATTCATGCTTTCTCCCTAGACACCACCTATGACATGATTCCTCATACATGCATGAAAGTATTCTTAGCACCTGTGAGGCTGTTCACTATTTGTCTCAGTTATGAGTTAGATAGGGATCACTTGGGACCCATTTGGAGCGATAGGAAAAATATCCACATACTTCACATTATTTTGTCACAGAATATCCTTATAACTGTACAAATTATCATCTGGGTGTATGTATAAAATAGTGTGTTGTGTGTGTAAGAAAGTGTTGGGGGTGGGTATGTAACTGTGATGTACTTTTGGGGGCCAGAAGTCAGTATCAATACCTTCCACTCTCACTTTCCACCATATTGCATTTTTTTGTTAGGAGTGTGGTTGCCCTGGGATCCTTCTGTCTCAATCCAAAATATTGGCATCATGAGCTCATGTACAAGCCCAACTTTTCTGGGGGGCCCAAACCAGGTCTTAATGTTAGTACAAGTACTTTAGCAGTTCGGGAATCTCTCCAGCCAACTGTACTATTTCATTAGTGCATTTGCTAACTAGTTACTGTCTCTAATTTATGAACTAAATTTACTACCACTATGTACATCTGGAAAAAACCCTGGTATTGTGGGGTTTGTTACACCCAGGTCAGGCACCCACTTGGTGACTTGGAGTGCATTTCACATGAATAGAGGGCATTGCCAATGCTTTTCATTCACCTTAGTCCCTAAACTCTGATTTTTGTTTCTCCAACCAAGGACCATGTATGGATATAACCCAGAACCTCTGCTCAGATGTAGTCCGTGGTAGTTCAGTATCCAAGTGTGTTCCCTAGTAGGAGAACAGAGACAATTTCTGACATGAACTAAATGGGGCCCTTTGACCCCCACCCCAAGGGAGGAGCAGTCTTGCTAGGCCACAGAGGAGGACTTTGCAGCCAGTCCTGAAGATACCTGATCAACCAGGGTCAGATGAAAGGGGAGGAGGTCCTCCCCTATCAGTGGACTTGGAAAGGGGCAGGGAGGATATAAGGGAGGATAGTGGGGTTAGGAGGGAATGAGGGAGCAGGATACAGCTGGGATACAAGGTTAATAAAAATGTAACTAATATTAAAAATAATAAAAATATTAAGCAAAAAAAGAATATACTTGGAATTTATATCCTCAGAATTTCAGTAACATGCAAGATTAACTGTATGCTGTTTTAGTCTAGGAATTCTACCACTGGACTCACATAATTTCAATGTTTATTATCTCTTATAAAAAGAGGTTTCATGTGTTCACAAAGCATTAGGGCTTCAGTGCACACTGTCACCTTACTGCCCTTGTCAATATATGGCTCCTCTTTGTCAGATGCGGCTGTCTCATCAAGGCTTAGCTTCTTAAAAACCAAAACAACAACAAAAAACAACATAGCTCTATCCTGTTTTAGTTTCTCCTGTAAGGCAATGGCCTTTAAATCTTTTCTATTGCTCCAGAGTGACATATCTGGTGAGAGCCATGGTGCTCACTGGCATTCGGTCTTCTGTCTTGCACTGACTTGCTGGAGCACAGCGCTGAATGGCATGCAATGTGGTGCTTTTAATTTGTGTCATTTCGTATTCTTTGCCCTGTTTCGCTTTCTTCTGAAGTAATTACTTCTGCGTGTTATCTAGCCCTTTCAGGATATTCTAGTTTACAGTTTTTCTTATGCTATTTCCAAAGACAGGATGCTTTCTATTCTTAAGAATCTTTACATCTATTATCTGTTTATCACCTATCCAGGCACCACCCCCCATCTTTCCATCTGACTACACATATATCTGTGTATGTGCTATAAATGTGAAGACTTCTTAAAGGCTGTACATTCATGAGTGTGTGTGTGTGTGTGTGTGTGTGTGTGTGTGTATATATATATATATACATATATATATATATACATACATATGTGTATGTATACACACTCACATGTTCCCTTTATTATGTTCCTAGAAGGTTCCACTGTTATATAACAGTTTTGGAATTAAATTACTTGCTGCCAAATAGGTGATCACAGAGTTTTTCTCTCTATTCTCTTCAATTCATAGATATATTTTTTGAAACTCAGATATATTTTCAATTTACCCATTTATTTAAATGTTGATTTACTTTTATTTTAGCAAAAGGCTGAATAAATACTCCAAGGAAAATATTAGCATATTCTCTTAAATATTTATGTCCATATTTGGATAGAATATACTATTCTCAGTAGAGAATGTCTTCATGCAAACTTCACTATGTATGCTCTAAAACATATTCACATAAAATTTCACTACCACTAAAATTTGAAGACATGACTGAACTAAAATAAATTGCTCAGTCAACCCATATGACATAGTGTGGTATCACTTGGTGTCCAAGTTATGGTTACTATTGTGATAAAACAGCATGACCAAAAACAACTCAGAGAGGAAATGATTTATTTCACTCACTGTTCCATTCATTATCAAAAGTAGTGAGAACAGGAACTCAAGTCAGTAACCTGGAGGCAAGAGCTGATACACAGGCCATGGAGGGGTTCTCCTTACTGGATTGCTCATCAGGAATCACTCAGTCTGCTTTCTTGTAGAACCCAGAATCATCAGACCAGGGATGACAGCCCAACAATGGGCTGAGCCCTGACCTATCAATCACTAAATAAGAAAATGCCCTAGAGCTGGATCTTATGGAGGCATTTTCTCAGTTGAGATTCATCATTTCAGATGACTCTTATATGTTTCAAGTGGACATAAAACTAGCCAGAATACTTGGTAAAAGGCTGATACACTAAAGACAGTGAGACTGATGTAAATAGATTGAGTGTTTTTATCTAATAAAGAAGTAACATACACACCCCTAAAGCTTCAACACGGGCATGGCAGGTGTCGTATTTGACAGACATGCTATAACAGATAGTGCCCAGTACTGCTGTATCTACAGTTGTTCTGTCCAATTCTGTCATGGTTTTGAGTAAATTTAGGATGACAAATGACTCAGGGGCTCACAGTCATCACATGAGGAGTTTCAATCAATTCACTCTAAAGAATGTTAGGATGACATAACCTGTATTTCCTCATTTATTTTCCTCTGGAGCTTCCTCTTTCACTTTTTACTTACCCTCTAGGTAACTGGAAACATCCAGCTTTCAGTATATATAATCTTTTATCCAAATAAGAAGCCTATTATTTAAGTTAGAAACATTGGAGTTTCCTGGTGTGCCAGCTATGTATCAGCATTTGAAGATGAGCAGGAAAATAAAGGAAATGGAATCAGGGCAGAGAATTCTAAACCTGCACATCCTTCAGCAGCTATGTCAGGAACCAGACCATTTATAACACGAAAATAGAAATGTATTTAGATAACTGAATGAACCATCCATTTATCTAGTGCCTGATGATTGTCAGAGAGTATTTGCTATTGGCTTATGGACATTTCCTGACTTCATTTCATGAAACTAAATGATATATACAGCCGAGAAAAAAATCATGTATCTTCCATTTATTTTATTTTTTATTTAATGTTGCAGAAATTCAAAAAATGATCAGGAACAAAGACATAAAATGCTTTAATGTTTTAATGATGGTTTCGTTTTTGTCTCTGTTTTGAGTTTGTTTGTTTTGAGAAGAAGATACTCTCTGTGTAGTCAGGGTCTAGAATACTGAACAAACTTAAATAACACCCCTGAAAACCCTGAGCAGTATTCATTATACTGTATGATCTGGCACCTCACCCAGGTCTGTATATAGAGCATGGCACCCTGTCTTTGTCTACTTCAGCATTGTTTGAGACCAGCCCCCTCTTCTAGGGAGTTACTCTTGGCTGATAAAGGTCACTGCACAGGAAAGCCTTGCCACTACATCTCCAAACAAAACAGGAAGTAGGGTTAACGGAGGGGTGTGAGGAATTGCATGTGAATGGTTGCCCTCTTTACCTTAACATCATGAGCTTTGGATCTACTCATGATCCTCAGTTCCTTGTGTGGTCTGGCTGAGGGTGCACTCCACCTCTGAACGCAACTTGGCCTGTTCCCTTTCTCAGCAATATTCTCCAGTTCCTATCTCCTGAATCTGTACCTTCAGTAGACCACACATTGTGAATCAGAAAGGGCTTTATGGACCCTGACCTTGAACTCCAGTGCAGGAATAAAGTTATTGTATAATTTAAATGCCAATTATTGTACCAGTAATATCTGGTTACAGTCCTTGTTCTGAGAATCTCCTGTCTCAATTTTGTATAAACACTGCTCCCCAATTGTCTCCTGATGTGTCAATAAAGAGGCTTGACAGCCAGTCCCTAAGCAGGGAGAGAATAGGGTTAGACTTTCTGCTAGCCAGGGGTGAAGGAGTTAGTGGAGGAAGTAGGGGGTGGGGGGTTCAGCCAAGGGAGTGTTCCAAGAGACATCAGGAGAAGGAGCTGGAGCAGAACACTACAAAGTGCAAATATCTCTGGGATGAACACTGGGAGAAAACCAGATTAGCTCAGAGGGTTAAGAATAGAGTAAGAACTGCTCAGCTATTGTGCTGTGAAGCTTATTAATAAATATAAGAGTCTCAATTATTTGTATGATAGCTAGGTTAAGAGAGAAACTGCAAACACTCCAGTTTAAATTACAATTGCAAATTCATATCTGTAGTCATTAGGAACCCATGGTCAACAACAGGCACTATCACAAACATTACAAATAAGTACAACACTAGGGAGAGGTGAAGTGGCCACTTTTCCTTTGAAGTCCTCCATAGCCTGGCTGAAATGGAGTTCGAACACACATGAAGTGAGCATGTTGATGGAGTCATGTGTGCTCTGAGTCTGAACTACTCTGTAAGATTAAAATGTCACCCAAACATCTCTACAACTGAGATGCTGCTTTGTAACAGCTGAACATGGAGTAGGGGCTCAATAAATGTGTCATCATTCTTACTGCTGTGATTGGCATCATTATTTCACCATGGATTACATTAAAACTACCAAATTAACTACCAAATTAACACCACATTAATAGGGACAGCTTTCTTTAAAGACACAGAAACTGGCATCATTCAGGCAATGCCTTAAGGGAAAGTAAGTAGGATGTTGATTAAAATTCCAGGGATGACAAGGACTTCATGGATAATCCATACTTCTTGAGTCTCCTCTGCAAAATGTACTGTGGAGGTAATTGAGGTCCAGACAGTTTAAGTGGCTTGTTCAGGGTACCATGCCTATTAACCACAAAATGTCAGAGACGTGAATAAATCTGTTTGGGTACAGTTAAAAAATTCAAAAAGGTAAGTAGAGTAGAGGAAAAGAATAGAGAAATACATTCTTGGAGTCCACTTTCTTCTCATCCCTAGTTGTGTTGGTATTTCCTAATCATATGTGATGACTGTATTTTCTGTTCATTCTGGAAATGCAGAAAAGCTACATTTCCCAGCCTAGCTGGTAGCTGTTTGAGAATATGGGACCATGACATAGTAGAATGTGACTGAGAATGGATGCCCACAGAGATCTCTAGTCACTCATCCAGGCCACTCTGAGAAGGGCATGGGTGAAGATGGGGACGCTACCCACTAAAACTCTGTTTCCAAACAGCAACATGAAACAGAGACCCTGAAAGCCTTCCCTGGACTGTCGAACAAGGAGAAATGAGTCTTTTATGTGTGTTCAGTGAGTGAGGAAAAGAGGTGGTCTGGTCATGGGAGTTCACCCAACTTGGTGATCATATTCTAGAACCAGTTAAAGCTTAGTCAGGCTCTGTGTAATGCACACCTACTTATGCTCAATGGCAAATCTACTAAGAAGCTACAGAGAGAGGGAATGGAAAGTATTTGTACAAGCTGGAAGATGCAACAGTGCTTGGCAGGAATCCTGATCAGTCATCTAGACATAAGAATGTAGAAGCAGAAGAGGAAGGAGGGGCCATTGGAGTTCCAGTCTACTAGCCAAGGTCTTCATCAGATGCTACAACTATCATGTAAGGGAGCAAAAAGAAACTCATCAACTGACACTGTGTGAGAAAGTGAAAAAACAACAGAGCATACACCCCTGACTTGCACTGTAGCCACTCAGTTCCTCAGTCAGAAAACACTCATTGAAATCTTGCTATCACTCAGATATAAGAATAATACACATTTTCTTAAAAGATTAAAACATAAATCCTTCAGGCTCTAATTATCTATTCGGGGACAGATCAAGTCCTCTGATTAGCAGCCACAGACAGCCATGATTGCATGCTGATGAGATGCAAATGAGCAAGCACAGCTCTGTGTACTACAGCTTTATGATGGAAGTGCCTTGGTTCTCTGACTCTTGAAAGGATATAATCAAATCTTTCTGCTTTTAGAAGACTAAGATTTTAAGAACACATGATAATGAAAGACAAATGGGAGATAACACTTGAAGCCATGATTTCTCATAGCCACAGGGGAGGTCAGGTTCTCCCAACTCAATAAATATAAAACATAATTTAAAAAATTAATCAATGTGACTATCTCATTGGAATAATTATTCTAAATTATTAATTAGTTAATCATTCTTTAGATTCTAGAGCAGTTCCAGCTGAGGGTAGTTATATCAGAGCATTATGACCCATTATAGTATATGTTATAAATTGGCTTAATTCATTCTTAAATTTAATCTTATATTAATAAAAGGAGGCAATTTAAACCCAAGAATCACATCATATTCTTTAAATATGGTTACCAGGGGCTTAAACATGCTTTGGACTGTGTATATTAAGAAAATCTAAAATGATGAATTTCCTAGAGTATCACAAATTTTCCAGATGCAATCAAGTAATAATCTTCAGTTTGTGGATCATAAATCTGACTTATTCAAAATATGTGGTAACTGGATTTGCAAAACAACTGGCAAAGGTGTTCAGTGTTGCCAGTAAGCCATGAAGAATGAATAAATGCATTTCTGGATGGGGAGTTGCTTTGCTGTGCAGTATAGGACATATATAATCATGACCATGAAAAGTGTCCCTAGATGTTGTCCTATACTCCAGGAGGAAAGAACTGCCCATTTGGGAACAACTGTCTTAAACACTGGCAGAAGTTAAAAGTCAATTCCCAATCAGGGATACACAGAAACAGAAATTAATACCTATCTTAGCTTCTGACAATAGTTTCTACAATAATGACTTTGGAGTTAGAGAAATCACAACATTTCACATTTAGAAGTCATAGAGAGAGGCCAGCAGTGAGTTGGTACACTAATCTTTGTTTCTGTGCTTGTCCTTGCTGTTGTGAAAAACAGTTGATGAGTTGCTTTCTTCTGGAATCCATGGGGCATAAAATCAGATTCTGAATTCTTTCCCCAAAGGTGATGAGGGATGAGCTGAACTTTCCTTTTGTACTCTGCTGCACCTGTCCAGTGGGCTTCTACCAAAGGCTGTGGAGCAAGACCCCAGACTGGCAAAGGTGGTTAGCAGTGCCCATGGAAGCTGCGTTTTTGTATTTTTCTGAACGTGTTTTTCTTCTAAAACAAATGTCATCATTGAGGCAAGAGCCGACGTGATGAGAGAGTTTTGAATCTGTTATTACAATACAAAGCAAAAGAGTCAGAGTCATATAATGGTAGACTCTTACTATGCCTGGAAATTACTGTTCTTCAACAGGCATGGCTGAATAAAAGCATGCCAGGACATCTGCCTCCATCACTGGGTGGAAAGATGACTTGTAAACGATATAACACCAATGCTGGATTATGAAGTCACTGATGAAAAACAAGTTTTATTTCTGTGATTAAAAGAGGCTCTTGGGTGTTGCCCTTTACATGTACACCTGACTGAACTAATAACAAACAATCCACCCATAGCCCCTTTGTGGCATAGGGATATGTGAGTATTCCTCTGGTAACTGTGTAGATCTGCATGGAACACATCATTCAGAGCAAGGCAAAAAGGGACTGCATCCTAATCTCTGCTAAATGCTTTCAAAGACTGCATGGCTGATGCCACTGTTGACTAGTACACTGATGTCCACATGGGCAGAAATATCTGCTGACAGGAAGAAATTGTTTTGTTTACTGTCCCAGCAGCTTGCATCAGGTCTCGCAGGAAATGTGACCTCATAATGAAGATTTTCATTGTGTAATAATCACATAGAATCCTTAGAATTTCATCAAGAATCCACAAAGCTAGGTCACCACCACTATCAATGTTTAACAGACAACATAAGAGTTCAGAACAACTTCTCCCAGCTGGAGTTTCTCAGACTCTGTAAAAATCACTAAAGAGAAGAGGAGAAGAACATCATTCCACACATGCTGGCTCAGTACTGATGCTCATCCGAAGTCAAGACACGGCAGAAATCTGAAACAGAGGGATTGCACAGAAGAGTATAGAACATAGAAAATAGAGGGGCCGATGTATAGAGGACAACATTTAAGAGTCAGTAATCGCCTGTTCACCTAGTCCTGAGATTTCCACAGAGCTGAGAATAGACATTTTTCAAGTGGTTCCTTCTGACCATTTCTGAGAAGCCTATCTCATATTCCAGTAACAAAGTACAAGTGGCCAAAATCCTCTAGGTACAGTGATGGCCACCAAGCCTGAGGACCTGAGCTCTATCACTAGGACCCAAATGGCAGAGACAGTGAACTGACTTCCAGGGGTTGTCTTTGACATCATCAATTGTCATGGTGTGTGCACTAATACCCCATCCTCACACAGAAATAAATATACTTTAAATAAAGGTAAAAAAAAAAAAGAATAAAACACACTGGATAACAAGGGATTAGAACATCAATGGCAGTTCTTCGGATGTGGCCATCTGCCTGCTATCCTAATGCAGTGAGTAAGCACACAGAGAGAAATGAAGCACAGAATGACTTCTGTGTGGAGTGCGCACTGGTCAGAAATGAGAGCTATACTACTGAGAAACCCCTCAGGACCACCAGCCGACCTTCCTTGAGATGATGCGATCCAAAGCAAAACGCTTGAAGTGAGGATAGAAAATCCCATTATTTTTGTAAATGAAAAAAGTGAGGTTGAGATAGAGCTTGCAAAAGAACGTGGAAACAGCCAGTGTTTGGGGAACCAAGAAATAGCTCAGCACCAGCAGAAAAGATAGAAGAGTCCAAAGTGATGGGAGAGACTATCACAAAACGCATCGTCCTTCATGGCCACAGAAGGAGGCCATGATGCCTAGCAGTAGCAGAGGGAGAAGAAATAACACATGACAGCTGCAGAGGAGCCAACTTTATTTGCATCCGACTGACTTTTTCTTTCTTTCTTTCAAATTTAGTGTCCCCCATGGTCTCCGTTCTCCTTTTTTTAACATTGTCTGATTTTTTTCTTTTTTTTTTTTTTTTTTTTTGTCTTTGGAAAGGAGAAGAGAAAACTGTTAACCTGAGGTATGTAAATCAATACAGATACTCTCTAGGAAAACATAATCTTTGTATTAAAAAAAACAGAAATCGTAGAAGTTATAAATATCCTGTTCCTCATCACAATTGCACTGTCCAGCAGAAGCACTGGGCCTCTGAACATAGCCAATTCAGTCAAAGCAGGCTAGAGACATAAAATGTACACAATCCTTGAAGCTTAAACAATGAATTCAGAATACCTCAGCCACTTTCGATCCCTGGCAATTTTAGGCTATGGTGATTATATGATTATAAGATGCACTATTGAAATGTTTTCCCATAGTTCTTTTTTTTTCCATTGAGGATATCAGATAATATAGAATTATCTAAGACTTAATATCGAATTTTATTTTAACTCTCTTGTTCTCTCTCATTTGTGTGTGCGTGTGTATTGTTTATTTGTGTGTGTGTGTTATGTGTATGTGTGTGTGTTAGTGTGTGTTTACCATGTGATTCCTAAGATCAGGTATTTGGGTTCAGCAACAAGTGTCTTTATGGGCTGAAACACACTCAGGTCTCTCAGACGATCCATTTATAAGAACAATGAACCCTTTGTTTCTCACTGCTCATTCCATTATTGTTTTTGTTTGTTTGTCTGTTTCCCTTAGAAGTAGTAATTTAAATAAAATAGAATATTCATAGAAATCAACAAGACCTGTTTCCTGGGGACACATGAGAAACCAATAGTGTTGAAAAGAGTTGTTACTTTTATCTCATGTAACACTAGGTAAACAGTAGACTACAGTCCTACAGACACAGACACAAGACAGGTACAATGCACTGCTTGGCATTGGCAGCCAGCGCCCCTAGGGCTAGGGGGGCTGGTTCCTATTACCAGAACTGTGTTTTGAAAACCACCATTCAGATGTGACTATCTTCCGCATTCCACATGAGCACACTAAGGGTGCGCTAGGTGGCTAACTGACATACTTCACTTTTTCAGTAAGGGTGTTCACTGCTGTCAGCCACCTACATGTGACCCTGCCATAGGTTGTCCTAGGAAAGGAAGTAATGACCGAAAAGGCAATTAGTCTCTCCTTGCCCTTACAACATTCCCATTCACAGCTTACTAGTAAC
This sequence comes from Pachyuromys duprasi, assembly GCA_028658305.1. Lineage (NCBI taxonomy): Eukaryota > Metazoa > Chordata > Mammalia > Rodentia > Muridae > Pachyuromys > Pachyuromys duprasi. Next base: position 74,041,233 of record CM053743.1, on the reverse strand, counting down.
TGTATGCCTGGAGCTTTCTGCATTTTTTATTATATAAAGTCAAGAAATGTTAAGAATATTTGTGATATTTATTGCAATTTTCCCATTAATGTGGTATCAAGGTTGCCTTTTCATTTTGTGTTTGTAGCAATTATATACATACAACTTAAGTTGCTCAAGAGTAACTTACAAAACATGATGCCCCTTAAAGTGAGAAAGGTTTCATTCTGGCTCACAGTTCAAAGAACTACATTCCATCATGGATCAAGGCAGGGAAGAATTAAGAGTAGGACCAGGAGGTCAGCCAATCACACTTGGTCCGCAGTCAAGAAGCAGGAAGTACAGCAGGCTTAAAAAGCGCCATGCCACTCCATGTCCAGCCTCTAGCCCATTGCTGTGTTGCAATGCCTTCAGGGAGGCCCCACCTCTAAACATTCCACAATTTTATCAAACAGCATCAGTGGCTGAGACACAGGAGTCCATGCAGGGACACTAGATATTCACACCATGGCAACCCTACATATTTTGTTATCATTTCCCAAAAAGCAAGAACATTCTCTTCTACAGCACTTACGATCATAATTACACAAATCAAGGGATTAATATTTGCATATTTATTATGATATAAAGATTCTACCTGATCTACTGACTTTCAAATCGTTGAGTTGTCTCAAAAGTGTCACATATAACATGAAAAAGAGTATGTTTTTAAGACTAATTTTGGAGTAAGTACTGCACTTGAAAGACATGTTTATGTGATTGATCTCTTTGTGGATGAAGAAGCTCTTTACACATACACACACACACACACGACTGCAATATTTGAAAAGTCAATGCCAGATGTTAATTGTGGCTTGAGTGATGTTTTCTGTGAAGGGACTGGTTATAAGTTTTGTCAGTTGTTATGGAAACCCTGCTGCATCCTCAGTACAACATGTGGTCCATTGCTACTGAGGTAGTGTTACACTGCTTGGTTGTAGGTTCATAGTAGGGTTCTTTACTGTCAAGGTGCAAGTTTTCCAAGTGCAATTAATAATTTTTCAGTGTGACAGCTGCCAAACCCTAATTTTCTATTAGATTTTTTACCTTCAATATTTTAGTTGGCTTTTTAGCCTCATCTTTATTTTAATGTTAACATATGCTCATGAATTCTTATCTGATTCAATGTTCACTAATCTGCTACTTCTACCATCTCTTGGCATTCTTTTTCTCTCTTCTCTGCAGTGAGCTCACTCCCAGATGGCTCCTGGGTCCTGCCATACATCAGTCTTTGAATACATGTCCTGTCCTGACACAGCCCCTGCAGTCTGACCTGATGCTCTCCTCCAGGTGCTAGAATCATCACTTCTCCAGGACGCACAGGTTTCCCAGAGTGGTGACTTTAGTTTGTAAATTGTGCACAAATTCTTAGAACTTAATGCCTCTAGAGCCTCTAAACCCTGAGAGCTAGGAAAGGAGGAAATAAATAAGTATGCTTGTTTCTGTGCATGCTGCATTGCACACACTTGCACACCCACTTATTGCCTATGTTAGAGTGTGTGTACATATTCATGCACAATTCTGTGAGAGTCCATGTGTTCATGCACGTGTAGGCATGTGGAAGCCAGAGGACCACCACAAACAGAATTCACCTTTGATTTTCAATTTGAGGCAGCATCTCTGCTGGCCTGGAATTCATCAACTAGGCTGGACCCTAAGCACTAAGCCAAGGCCCAGGGATCCATCTGCCTGACTCTACTTCCCTACCATTGAGATACAAATGCATACCACCACACCTCCCTTACCACATCAGTTCTTGGGACTGAAATCAGGTCTTAATGAGCTATCTCCTCAGCTTATAGTCCATGTTCCACAGATGAGATCCCAGGTACTGTATGATACCATGAGAGCAGAAGTGAACATTTAATATTATATATTGAACATTCAATGATCCATAGTTCATAAGATTATAATAATTTTTACATGTGTTTGATTTTTAAACTGTTGCTTACTTTTCAATACAATTAAATTATATATTTACAAATAAAATATGATTTTATTCCATTCATATATATATACACATAAATATGAATAGCTTCAAGAGAAATAATCTATGCATTACCTAATACATTTGTTATGATTCTGTGGAGAAAATGTTTAAAATCTGCCTTCAACAATTTTAAAGTACACAGTACAGTTACTAAAACTATAATTATCAAGCTGCATAATCACCCCTTAGAGTTATTCCTGATGTCTAACTAGACAACTAACTGATGTGCATACTTTAGGCACAGTCTTGTAATCATTTCCAAGTCTTCATTAGCCACCATTCCATTCTCTGCTCCTTTGAATTTGTCATTTTTAGATCTACATTTTAGTGATGTTATTCAGTCCCTGTATTTCTGAGGCTGTTCTGTTTAACTTAAGAGGAAGTGTGTCTGTTGCTTGTGTATTATTCCGATTGCTTATTCATAAATTCATAATTTTAACAACCAGTCAGCTCAACTAAAAACTTTAGTTATGAGCTAAACTGCAGTGCTTGGATAATTTGCTATCCAACATGATAGAACTACTGCAAGGATTTATTTATTATGAACATTTAGGAAGCAAACCAATACACAACTGTTGGATAACTGCAGCACTTCCTCTCCTTTGAGTGACAGCAGTCATTCTCACTCAGATAATATATGGTTGAGGTAATCTGTATCTATTTTGCCAATGAAGAAACTGATAAGTCTAAAAAGCCTAGAGAAGGTGACAACTCCAGGGGTAACAATGTCAACATTAGCTGATTATGGGGTTGTCTTATTTTAAGACACTGGCAAGTAAAAGATATTAAATTCTAGTTCTAATGTTTTGGAATGTCCACAAGCACTAAGATTCTACACAGAAAGATTCAAATTCTTCCCTGTCACTTCTTAGAGCCCAAGACACTAGGATATTATCAAAATTGTTCCATGCTTATTCTTCAAACTGTGCAAAGCCCAGGGACTATAACACAGTATGCAGAAAGTTGGGGGACACTGGTAGGGGAGACATTTGTACTTTCCCCATTTTCCTAGAAGACTCTGCCTGGCACACTTTACTAAAATACTAGAGGAAGCCAAAAAGCTTTGGGGATCAGACCTGCCCCTAAAATAAACACTCAAGCATAAGGTTATCAAGCTCAGTCTCCAAAAGCAACAAATACATTTCATTTTTAGAGATTAATGTTTTTTCTCTGCTCTATATGGCTTTTTACCCATGTGTTCATAGTTATGTAATGATAAACAAAAGGAAAAATGGTGCTTCATAGCTAGATGTATCAAACTAAGCAATCAACAACTGTTCTAACTAGAAGAACGACAGGCACCCAGACCTCGAGGGATGTCCCTTGTGCTGTCATCACCCAAGGAAGAGCAATAGGATAATATCTAGGGAGTGAAGAGCCTTCATGCAGAAAGAAATGGTAATTGAGAATTAAGGGAGGTGGAGACTCCCATCAGAGAATGCAGCTATGAGTCCTGGGCCTGACCATTCAGGAAATGAATCCTGATCACCTTGATTAACAACTACATGCTCTTGTCTTTAGTTTCTTGGGATGGGAAATGAAAGCTTAAGAAAAATAAATTACACATACCTGGATGAGAGACAGATCCTCAAGATGTAATCTGAAGAGATAGTTTCTGAAAAATACAAACAGAGAGCAGATTACCTTTAGCAGATCTCAAAATGTTAAATCATCATGAGAATGGCAGGTAAAAAGATGAGTAATACAACCATCTAATGGATAATAGGCACATCTGACTTACCAACAGATGTGTCTGAGACTGCTGAGAGAACCATGGCCTGTGCAATGTTTAGATTGGAGGCAGATGCAAGCTCTCATTGCCTCTCAGCATTGATGTGAATCAGGAAGAAGACATGGGCATTTTATTCTGAAACTAAGTTTAACTTAAGAAAAATGGAACACAACCCCTCTTCCCAGTTCTATTCTTACCCCTCTCCAACATTCACTGGGGAGACTCTTAGACTCTGAATTTAATCTGTGTCCCAACACTCTGCCTTGCTGATTGGGTGCAGCTTAGAGGCGGAAACTCATCAGTTTGCCCAAGGAAACTTAAAAGTTCAGTCAGCTTGCGGATCATATGTGATACAGTGATCAAAAACAAGATAACTACCAATTTCAATAAATAATGTGCAACTGAAATAGCCAAGCAAAGACAAAGGAAAATCTAAATTTCTTATGGTAGCTTTTGGGCAGCAACTGATTGGCTTCTGCCACAAGTGAATCTTCTGCCTCCAGAGGAAATCATGAGAACCTCAAGAGCATCAGGAAGATGAGGCACAATGGCAGCAGAAACACCATGAGAAGAGGAGATAGTCCATCCAAGTATGTTCCAATATGCCAGGACAAAATAGAGCATGAAGAAAAGCTGACCTCAAGAGCTGAAATAGCTTGGTTTAAGCTTACTTCTGTGGCACAAAGAGGAAAAATAATCCTTGAGAGGACCAAGAAACAACCCTGAAACTGTAGGTAGAAACAGGTGGGTAGATCACGGAGGAAGAAGACATCCAATTGCGTAGGAACTAGAGGGGAGCAAGGGTTGTAGTACTGTCATGGGTATGGCACATGGACCACCGAGTGCTGCCAGGGTTCTCAAGTGGTTTCTGAAAACTGTTCAATTCACAACGGCAGCTTATTCACTACACATTTTCTGTATCTTCAGTTGATGTCTTTATATACTGTCGCAGAAAGTTCTAGAATCCTTGGCAAGTTTATGCCTTCCATTTGTAACACCAGACTTGGAATGCTTTTTAGGAAAGGGAACACCTCAGGTGGGTGCCACAAAAGACCAGGTTTTCAAAAGGAATGTCCTCTTAAGAGCATAGAGTGGACATCCTGCATACATGGAAAGGGACAGGACTATGGGAACATTCTGATTGGCCCAGCATGTCCTCCCATGTGGCGACCCAGACCACAAGATACCCCCAGAAGTTAACCTTGGAATCTAAACACAGTTGAGAATTTTAGGCAACGGGCTTAGAAAAGGCACTAGAGGTAAGGCCTAGCCACACCACCTCCACTGCCTCTCTAAGGACTTAATATACTTGCTGCATGGGATCTCCCCCTGGGTTCTCCAGCTGCAGAAGGCTTCCCTTCCATTATCACAGCAGCCTGTGAGCTAAGACTGCTTATGCAAACGCTAGGACTGTGAAATCGAACAAATGTGTCAAGAAAACTGGATGGCTGTGCTTCTGTCTCCCTGCCTGTAACATGAAGTCGATAATCACCTTTCACTGGGGAAGTTTTGACTCCAAACATAAAACAGGAAACCATGACTGGCCCTTTGTAAGCACATAATTTGCAGTGCAGGTATCTAATTTATTTTTGGAAGTGACTGAGAGTTCCCAACACATTAGAGGGCTCAGCATACGCTCCACTGGCACAGGAGAATGGTGGTGGGTCCTGTCTTCCCCAGTTGCAGAGCAC
>CM053743.1:73960152-74035302 GCA_028658305.1 Pachyuromys duprasi | reverse complement strand
TACACAGAGCCTCCCTTCATCCTCACTGGTTCCTTAAATTCTTCTTGAAACTACCTGTGCCTATTTCATTTGTGCAAGGGAGTAGGATCTGCACTTACGAAATGAGAGAGCCAAAGTACACAACCTATCAATGTACTGAAAAATGGATAGAATTTTTAAGTACTCTTAATTTTTTTTATTTTTAAGATTAAAATACAGTTGCACACAAGTTCCCCCTTCCCTTTCTTCTCTCGAGATCCTTCCATGTACGTTTCCCTTCTTTTCTTTCAAAATTATGGCTTTCTTTTCTGTGTTGTTGTTGTGTGTTTTTATTACTAAATCACATTCTCTTTGCCAAAAGAAACCATGGTGTATACGGGTAGGGCGGCTCAGTGAAAAAGTGTCTATTGTGCAAGCATGGGGATCTGAGTTCAGCGCCCCAGCACTCCTGGAAACAGCTGGGTATAGTGCTACCGCTCAATAGCCAAGCAGTTTGTGTATTTTGGTAGGGAAAGGGTGGAGACAGGAGATTCCTGGAACTCACTTTCTAGCCTAACCAATTAGTGAGCCCTGAAGTCAGTTGAGAGACATAAAAAATTAATTAGAAAGGAAAAAAATTAGTTAGAAAGGAATTAAGGATGACTTCCTATGTTGGCCTCTGGCCTTACATATTCGTACATACACACATGTTATACAAAGCTAATAAAATAAAATGAATAATTAAATAATATTTTAAGTGACTGATATAATGAGCAATATAGATTCAAGAGCACCTGACCATTTCTGTAATTTGTACAGGAAGTTTATGCTCCAGTTCCATATGCTGAAGCCTTGATCGCCAGGTGTGGCAGTGTTGTGAGACAGAAGTACTGTTAAGAGATATGGTCCTATAATCAAAAGTTACATCACTGTAGAAGGAGATACTGGGGCTCTGGGCAGCTTCTGTCTGTCTCTTTGCTTCCCAGCCTATTTTCATGTTAGTTTATTGCATTTCTCTAGGGTTTTGTTTGTTTGTTTGTTTTGTTTCGTGGGGGATTTTGTTTGTTTTATGTTTTTGTTTTGAAGGGCACAGTGTGGTAGATTTTCTTAAATGTTTGTTTAATAAATAATGCATTACAGAAACCCCAAGAAAGCTCTCATATTCTGATGGTTCTTTCTATACAGCAAATATGTAACATTAGACTTTGTGGTCCTATTTCACAATACCCACTGATTTGAAGGCAATTTTACAAGATGAATCCCAAGTGAAATGTTGATGAGATTCCTCTAATCCCCTCGCCTGGACTGCAGGATCTTAAGAAACATTTTGAACCCTACTAACCTCCAACCTCTTTCTCAAACTCTTTTTTCTCTAAGCATAGCCCTAAGACTACTTTGACTGCACAAAAAAATCACAATCCTGCTAGGCAACAAGAAGGACCTTAAATCTCTCAAGACAGTTTGATCTATTACAGTTTAGGTCAGTGACCTATGAAGTTAAAGGTTACAAAAAGAAAGAAAATCTTCGAAAGGGAATAAAAAATTGATACTCCCAGATGTTGGGCCACTCACAGCACAAAGTAAGATCTATGTTCTCTGCAAATGGCTGCTCTCTAGGGCACTGCAGAAGACGCAAGCACTTTATCTTGTGATTGTGTGAGTGAAGAGGTAGGAAAACAATATATGTGAGGTCCAGGAGAAAGGCCACCACCCTTTCCAACATGAGAGAATAATGTTTTGGGCTCCCAGCCAACCAGAGACGCTAAGCAAATGTTGCTCTTAGCGTCTATTTCTCTAATGGGGCAATTTGGGAGAAGCTCAAAGCTTTAAGTATTCCCATTAATCTTCATAACACCTCTAGATGTAAACAGGTAGTAATGAGGGCCATGGTTATTCTTCAAGGGAGAAAGGCATCGGTACAAAAGATTAAGATGTTAGACTGTAATGTGTACAGTGACACAGTTTAAAGGAACTATTCTGTTTCCATATTTTCTTCTCATTATAGAAATAAGAAGTAGTTTGCTAACTACTAAACTTGGTTTGGTTTATAGCTATATTATATAAAAATATGAATTTGTATCTTAGTATTTCTGGAGTAAAATTATACATTTCTTCCCAAGGTCTTGGAATAATATTAGACATTGTACATTTAAATGTAATAAGCCAGATCACTTTTATGAGTAATGATATTGGAAGAGTCCACAGATGCAGACGAGTAATTCAAATCACAAAGCCATTGCCTTTAGCAGATGTCAAATGACAACATTAAAGCCTGTTTACCCTTTTCCTGCATAGATGTCCAAATTGGTTTTCTTGGACTCTACTGCAACTTCTGTCTTATTGACTCTAGTATTGAAGAAGTCATGAGTGGTTCACGTCTCATCCCCAGTGACACATTAGCAACACGTCACAAAACATAACACCCATTCTCTGAGAGACCAGTGCAATCTTGAACAGATGAAGTTGAACGCTGTCATCATGTAAAAGCACGACAATTCAGAAGGCATTAAAGAAAAGGTTGAGCAATCAAGAACTATTAACTGAAGGACTGAGTTCACCTAGAGACACCATAAAATGTAACTGTGACCTCCATTAATTATGAAAGACACAGGTGTTTTCAGATGACATTCTTTTAGAATAACTCAATTGGTCTCTGATGAATATGACTATAAGAACAAAGGCAGCAGTTTGCTCATAATTGAGAAGACAATGGTTAAGGGAAGAAGACATGGGCAATGCCCTGAGAGAAAGAGAACCTGAAATGCAAATGGGAACTTATAAACATGGTAATAGCAATGGATTCAAGAAACTCTTGCTATTTAACAGGAGTTTATACTGAGGTTGGTCATGGAACAACTTGAAGAAAGAATACATTTCATATAAATTATCACAATATGAGGAAGTCTGAGAAGGTATTGTTCAATTAAAACTTTGCCTGGCGTGTATCCAGGTTAAGATCATTCTCCATGCTTCGGCAGAAGCACATTTCCATGAGAAAGGCTGTCAGCACCCTGCCAGGACACTGCTTCACACCATGGTATTTGGCAAGATACCCAAGGTTTCAGCTGTATTAACAGACGCGAAGGTTTAAAAATGGGAATCCGTTGGAAGCTGAAGAAAGATGGCAGGTATACAATGCAAAACACAATATGATCGGTGAAAAATTAAATGCAAATCCTTAACAGATCAACATTACTAACAATCATAAGGGACATGAAGGAAAGTTAAAGGCACGGCTCCTCAACCTGTTTACAATGTCTGTTTCTAACTCTGTTTAATAACTGTAAGCTAATTCTAAAACAACTCTATGCTTTTTGTGGTCAGAGTCATTCTAGAAAACATTCCTTCCATGTGGTTTTTCACAGGTGTTTAACAAGCTAAACACAAATTACAATTATGTCTTAAGTAATATTTTTCCTTTTTTTGGTTATTCCGTGCAGTTCTGCAATGTATATTGATCATATCCATCTACCACTTCTTCCCTCCAGCTCCTCCTAGTACCGCTCACTCTCCCAACCCAATGTCCTTTGTTTGTCTGTTTGCTTATTACTTTTATCAACAACTCCCTGAATACAATTATCCCTGTCTACACATGCAAGGGGTGTGGACATCCATGGGAGCATGAGCCAACACTGCATCAGATCCTCTGACACGAGTGGGGACTTAGGAACATATGTTCATATGTACATAAACAGTACTTTTCCCCACATTATATTTATACAATAGGTTTTTAATAATGTATATTTTTTGATAATGTATATTTTAAATATGTTAACAACTGAAAATTTGGTTATAAGATCAGTCATGATTATTTCTATATATCTTAGAAAATTCTGAACATTGGGGGTGAAGAGATGACTCCGCATTAAGAGCTCAGACTGTTCTTTCAGGGACCAATTACATATGTCAGGTGATTCACAGTTCCCTGTAAGGCTAGCTATGTGGGAATCCCAGAGCCTCTTCTGGTTTCTGTGGGCATTGTTCTTACATGTACTTGCAAACAAACTTGTAATAATAAAGTATTCTTGATCATTTTCATAAAATATTTTTAAATATATTATTGTGGCTGGAAAATGTTTAAGTAGTTCTTTATTTATTTTCTGTTTTCTATATCTAGTACTCATGTATCATATTAGTTCATTTTCTCTTCTCTTCAATGTTTCTCTTTTCTTTTCAAGACAAGGTTTCTCTGTGTATCCCTAGCTGTCCTGGAACTCTCTCTGTACACCATACTGGCCTTGAACCCACAGAAATCTGCCTTCCTCTGTCTCCTGAGTGATTAAAAGTGTGCACTCCCACTGCCTAGCTTGACTCATCTTATTTTCTTTCTACAAAAGGATATTTCAGACTGCCTCTGACATGAACTTAATGGCTGGCTCTTTGACCTCTCTGGACCCCGAGAGAGGAGCAGCCTAGCTAGGCCACAGAGGAGGACATGGCAGCCAGTCCTGAAGAGTTCTGATAAGAAAGAGTCAGATGGAAAGGGAGGAGAACCTCCTCTATCAGTGGACTTAGAGAGGGGCAAGAAGGAGATGAGGGAGGAAGTTTGGGATTGGGAAGGAATGAGGGAGGGGGCTACAGCTGGGATACAAAGTAAATAAACTGTAATTAATATAAAAAATAAAAATTTAATTAAAAAGGGGTATTTCAATTGAACCCTTAAAAGTGTCACATACTAGATATAAGTTTTAAAAATAAAACTTATGTCCAGAAATCTTAAGAGCACACTGACAGGTTCATAATGTGTAACTAAACACAGCTCAGTGGTGGAGCACTTGCCTTAACATATAAAAGGCATTAAGCTCAATCCCTCCAGCTAAAAACAGAATGAAAGGATGAAAACACAACTCAGTGTTAGACCACTTCACAGCACACTTAAGGCCCTGAATGGACTCTCCAGTCCCCAAGAGCATGACGAGACTAAAGGAAATGAAAAAGGTCTTGTCAGACATTGTGGTACAGAATTCCAGCAACCAAAAGGATTGCCGAGTGAGTATCAGGCCAAACTAAGGTACAAATCAATTCTGCTACAAAAAGAACAAAAAGAACAGCGTGAGGCAAACCCACACTAATTTTATAAAAATAACAATAAAAGGCTCAGAAATACAGGAGTAGTATCTTATTTAGCAAGAATGAAGTGATGAAGGTAGATCCAATGCTTACAAGAAGGAATCCAATATTATTAGCAAATTTCACAGATTAAAAGAAAAATCAGAGAAACCTTGATCACAACCACACCCTGTTGTTGGCTAATTCTTCATATTAATGAAAGACTTTCATTATTCATTTTAAAATTTAGATAACTACATACATGTTAAATAATTCTTTGTCTATTATTTAAGTAAACACATAAATATATAAATAATTTGGCCAGCTTTATTTTCTCTAAACCTAAATACAGAATAAAGGAACTGAGATTATTTTTTTTCTATTTAAACATTGCAGAGGGCTTGAGAGATAGCTCAACTGTTAAAATACTTAACACAGGAGGGTGAGGAGAGAAGTTTGGCTTTCTAGGATCCGTGGGTCCATGCCTACTGGGCATAGCGACCTATCTATAGTTCCAGTATATGGGTGGCAAAGACAGGATCCCAAAAACAAGATGAGTAGGCTGGACTAGTCCTATCTAGTAGTCTTGGTTTCACATGAGACTTTGCCAAAATGATGAAGAAGATCACTGGACCTCAGCCTTGGTGTGCTACTTATATTTACACACATGTGCACCCATACACATTCACATCATATGCACACATGTAAAAGAAATAACAAAATAAGAAAAGAATAAGAAGCACATGGTTAAACCAGACCTGTATAAGCACATTCTGCTAGACCACATGAATTTTCAGAACCAGCACAAAGAATGTTTAATTTTAGAAAAGTTTTAAGTACACTGGTATTTAGTAAATGTTAACAAAGGATAGCAAAATCATAAGAGAAAGAAAGAAGTGTGTGTGTGTGTGTGTGTGTGTGTGTGAGAGAGAGAGAGAGAGAGAGAGAGAGAGAGAGAGAGAGAGAGAGAGAGAGTGTGTTCATATTTGTGGTAGCACACACACACACACACAATTAGCCATAGGTCAAAGCTGGATGTCTTTAAGAGAGGGCATTTTTAAGAAGCATGAGTCCACAGTTCAAATTAATCAATCAAACAGACTATGTAGAAAGAAAGAAAAAAGAAAGAAAGAAAGAAAGCATATGGAAGGTAAAGATAATTATTATTTTTTTAGATTGAGCAAGGCAGACATGATCTTGATCAGGAAAGGGTGCTCAGGAAGAATGAACTCACACCAGGACAGGAAGTGGGAAGTACAATGGATTTTTATCCTAACTCAGGTGGTGCCTGGATCTTTTTTTCTACTGGCTGGAGTCCTAGCTCTTCTGCATTAGGATTATTCAATTGACTAATCCGAAAAGAATTAGCCCACAGAAAATGGAGGAGGAAAGGGAAAGGGGTCACTGTTCCACACCATCAATCTCCTAGAATAAAGCTGTAAACAAAGGTTTTACTGGATAGAGATGTATGATTAAAACATTTAGATAAAAATTTTACAAGGTATGTGTGTAAGGTGGTAAAAGATTTTAATTTCTTGTCCTATACATAAGTTATTGATAGAAAAGATTCATACCTGATATTTATTACAAATATTTCTTCTTTAAAAACGCACAAGCAAGCAAACAGAAAACCCATTCCTTTCTTCAAACTTTCTTCTTCACCATGTTCCCAGCTCTCTCATTCTGTCCTGTCTTGGAGTAAGAAGCTGCAGTGATCGGGGAGTGCCAGTGTGGTAACAGCTGACTCAGTAAGCCAGAGTCAGGCCCTCATACCAAGAGTTAATTATTGCACTTAGCTCAAGAGCAAGTCACCCTGAGGACTAAATCCACAACTGGTCTTGAATTAATTCTGATCACCTGTATGGTCTTAAACACTCAGCAGGAAAGTGTAAGAAGAGACTAAAAATATTGGTAGCAATCGAAGGGATGCCACTCCCTAGACGAGTCTACATGCAATATTACATAGAAAAACCACATCTCACTAATATTGCCCAGATATAAAACTTCAAACGTTGGCTCACTGAGGCTCCTGAAGCCACAGGGAACAGACCCACCATTGTTTTAACCTAAAAGTTAAAGGATGGCTCACCTTAAGCCGTGCTAAAGAAGTAAAGAATGTTAAGCACCAATACACTTAATACCAGCCCTGAGGAGGAAAAGAAAATGTAATTAAGTCCCAAAGTAAAGGTGCAAGAGAGGTCAGACAACAAAAAGAGGTAGGAATGAGCAGAGGCACCTCTTTCCTTCTCCAGCTGCTTCTCCTTAGTCATAACTAATGACACACAGCATCCTCCTGGACATCCCCTCTGGTTTCTCTGCATGATGGGGCCACTGCTTCTTGGATTCATTTCCAATCACTGATTTCATCCCCTTGGTAAATGTTACTGTTAGTTTCATAAGCCTGACTAAAATTGAGTCTTCAAAATCAGGAAGAGCTGTGTCTGCTGGAAGGTGAACTGTTGATCCTATGAGCATTTCTATGTTTACTTTTAATGATACAGTACTTCTGGCGGGGTAAATCTTGGGTAAAACATTAAAGCAAAAACATGGATTATAGCTACCTGAAAAACAGAGAATGGCATTAGACAATTTTGGAAAAGTAAACTTTATCTGAATCTAAAATAGCCCCTCCCCACACCTTTATTAGAAATAGAAGTATATTTGGTGAGGAGCAAGACACGTGTTAATTAAATTGAAACTTGCTTTCATATTTAGCATAGTCTTATGAGAGCAAGCACTCTCTTAAAATAATTCATTGAGAGGTCATTAGGGATGCACAACTCCAGTACCCTGGCTTCCTATGTAAACAAGCCAGAGCCAACTTAAGACCAAACATAAAAGGAACCCACTCTCCCCACTAGAAACTGTCATGGCACTCTAGGAACATGCAATTCAACAACTGTATACATTGCTACTTATACAAATGTCTTTTCTCATCTAGCAGGCACACACAGTAAAGAAGGAAATTGTTGGTGGTCTGTGATAGCCAGCGCACAAATCAGTGACTGTTTCCTGTAAAGCCATAGTTTTGATGTGTTTAAGATTTTTCACAGTTCTGAATACATAAAGCAAATTCCACCAGAAGGAAAGTGTGTGGATCTTTCCTTCTCTTTTAATTTTCATTTTTGAACATGAGGAAAACAAATGAAGTTATTCAACAAATACGTTCACTGTGATTTAAAAAAAACAAACAAACAAAAAAGCTAAACAAACAAAATAAAATCTAAGCCCTCTCTTGGAGGCACTCAGGTTTAAAACTGAATTAATTTTTTTGATAAAATAACAAAAGAACGAAACAAAAACCCATGCTAATTGGTAATCTATACTATTTTTTTATGGGAGTATAAAGACCTATCAGCGATCTTGAAAAATGTTTACTGATTAGAATAGTGATGCAGGAACTTTTTTGCATGGGTCTCAAGTATGAGTTGGAATGACTGAGTGTTTCTGGGTCACATGTACAAGGTGCACAGCTATGAGGTCAGCTGTGTAAGGTAAAGCAGTACTGGCTGGTGCTCACATGAAAGCATATGTTTAAGGTGACTTCCACATATCCAGCATCTGTGTACTTGGTGTACTCATCATATTTTTGTTTTGTGATAGATTTCTCATAAAATTAAAACCAAGTGTTCCCAGAAAAGTGAATCATTTGTTATCTATTGTGAAGCATTATCGGATGCACCAGTTTCTGGGCCTCAGTCTCACCATCTTACACATAGAGAGGGTGGAGGCATCTGGACTGCGGATGAAGGTTGGCGTGTGGGCACTAATAGGGTCCATTCTGACTAAAACACCACAGGTTACAAATAAGAGCATAATGGGTATGTCACTATTAAACTTAAAACTCTTAAAACTGAAAGTCAGAAGTTAAATATGGAAAGCAAATAATTAAATATGAAAAGCATTTCTATTTGTTTTCTAACAAATAGAATTTAGGGAAAAACATCTTTAAAACAAGATGCACACTGAACAGTAATTTTATGTAAAATAACACCTTGAGGAAAAGTTTTCCACCATAGCCAAAAATCAAATGGCAATGTCTTCCCTATTGCTCTATGGCAAAGGTGCTACAGGAGCTTTGAAGATACATTCTTTCATGACAAGGGCTCAGCATTTTGCATTATTAAATGTAGCTAACTTGCAAATGACTGGCACCACATGCCATGCTGTGTGCATCAAGTCAGCTGGCATATGTAATCATTAGTCAAGTTCAACACGTGGCACAGATCCCTGTGAATCTCCATCATCACTTGCCACCCCTTAGATTGAATCCAAGGCACAAGAAGAACTCATTTGCAAAATAAAAATGTTATCACCCTTTCTTACATCTGTTGCCACAATTTTATCTACAGCAAAACTGAGCCTTGGAGCTTGTGAAGTATTATTACTGCCATTCCTTTTGCAATTATCCACACAAAACCCATAAGCTATCGCACATTCTTTTGCTTTGACTTTCCTTTCTTCTTCCATTCTATGAAATTGATTTTGGTAGGTTTTGTGACGAGAGGCATATTGCCACCCGAAACATATTATCCTAAGAATAGAAACACATGCAAGTCAAACACCACAAGCAAATAACTGAAAGGTGAATTGTGGCTGTCTCTGCAAGTGTTGATTTCCTAACATCTTACTGCACTTCCCACATTTCCTTAAAAGGAAGTTGGCCAAGCGTAATGGCTGCAAAGATGAACATTATTAAATTTTAAAGAAGCAGGAGAAAACCAGGATTTGAACGCCAATGCATTTAATTTTATTTGAATGTCAACGCACACCTTGGAAATGACAGGTGGACGAATCCTTCTAGAAATTACATGGATTCTGATTCAAATCCCTTCTGGTGCTACACAGCACAGACTGTCTAAAGAGGTATTTTATGCTGCTGCACAATGGGCTCCCCTTATCAAAGAGTGCTAAGGATTTTTAACTGACTCCAGTCTTGGGATATAAACATTGCCGGTACAAAGAGCAACTGGCCCAGATATGTTTTGACGGTATCTAGTGCTAAATGATGAACAAAATAAAGGGATCCCATCCTGTTTTCCACAGCTCATATTTAAAACCCTTACTGGTTTCTGAAAAACACACATGTTATCCAAACTTGTCTTGCTGGGCCTTGGCTTCCCACACTAGGCCTGGGCTATCTTTAAAGTTTCCTAAGTTATCAGACTCCCTCTCAAAGGTTCTGAGCCTAATACTGCCAAATTTCCTAAATGAAATTTCTGCCCTCTTCCTTCTAGGTTACCTGTCTGAAAAGCCCATGTGCATGAATGTGGATTCGTGTGGAAAGCGCATGCTTCCTCACACTGCAGGCTTGTTGGGAGCTTGTTAACAGAGCAACAGTTTGTCATGTACTATTTTGTTAATCTGTACAACAACTGGAAGGGGTGAAAATTATTATATCAACTTTAAAGATGAAAAAAGAAATTATGTCCAGGAGCAGGTTCTGGGTCTAGGAGCTTGGGAAGCCTAGCCCATCCCTTCCTTCCTCATTTATTCAATATCTCAAATGTATTAGACATTGTCTTAGGAAATAAAATCCAGACCTGTGTCTCCAGGGTCTCCAACCTCTAAAACGCCTGTTTTGATTATTCGAAATTCAGTGAGTATACGACATTTTGCCTGTGTTCATTCTTGACACCATGCTACGCTACCCACTCAGGCACTGGTCCATTCTCTCCCAGAGAGCTCAGCTTGGAAAGCAATGCTATGGAGACCCACAGAGTTGCTCAGACAAAGAGGGTGTTTTTCTATTGAGAACCATCTCTAGCTGCTACTGCACCCAGACCAGGCACAGGAGACAGCCTGCCACACTCTTCAGTTTATTCTGTATCTTGTCATATCCCTTAATAGAAGCTAGTGTCCTGACCGAATGTCAGATTTTTCAGGCCTTGAGAGATGGGGAGTCTCTGGAGCCCAGCGAATGCAAAGCCTTTGTTAAAGGTTTGAAGGATGAATGAGGGATGCAAGATCAACACTGGCTGGGTCCTCTTCCCTTTGGGTCACAGCCAAAGCCTAGCTTTGAGATACACAGCCTTGTCACCTTCTCATGCTAGTTCCAGATGTAACTATCTTCAATAAACCTGGGATCACTCTAATTCTGCTTTCCTGAAGTTTTCTCAAAGATATATGAAGGAACAAATCAAATCTTAGTATTAGGCTCGTTACATAGTCTGCTCTCTTTAGGCCCATACAAGGGGGAAGAAACTATGCTATATTTTAGGGAAACAAACAAATAAAAGGTTTTACCCCATTTGTTAACTAGGAAGAGGGTGATACTTGTGACGAAATAGTACAATACCCTCAGCAGTACAGTCAGAATAGTAGACCCCTGGGTACTGATGGAACCACATAACACAGGAAATGTGGAGGTTCAAGACCAGTATTGAGTCAGGTCCTTCTCAACAAGAAGGATATTTATTCCAGAGAAGAAACGTTTGGCATGGGTTGATGGAAGAGTAGCCAGTATTACAGGAAAAAAATTAAAACAGGTCACCGAGGCAAGAACGTACACTGCACAGCTATAGGAAACCCAAATAATTCCACAAGCCTGGATCATGTGGGGAATTATGAGAGATACACATGAGATACCAACGCAGAGTGTTGGCAGTCAAGCCAGAGACCCAACTCCTATCCAATGGCTCTCCCAAGGGCAGCCATTATATAAAGATATGATGTTAGCTTTGCTTACAAAAGGAGAAGAGAAATGTAGAGAATGGGAAGCCAGTTTAAAACGCTTGCAATGTACAGCCCACTCTCTGAGTGATGGAATGTAATGAGATCAGCGTTGGAAACTTCTTTGTCCTATCAACAGTAGCTGGTGAGGAAAAAGACACTGAGTCTCGCTCACACCCATACTCTCCTCACAACCATCCAAAGCGGCACTGTGATTCAGGCCCCTTCTCCTCACTCACTGACTGTTTCAGCTACAGACCACACTACCTACACATGGAGGCACACATTAGGGCTCTCAGGGCCTCCAGGCAAGCTGTGGTATTTAGAGTCAGTAACTTCTCATTTCCTCCCCAAACTCTGAAACAGTATCTGAAAGCAGATGATGCTAGCAGACATTCTATGTTTAACTAGAAAACACAGAACACTAAGGTCTGTATAAGAAATTTACAAATCTCCAATCTACAAAATACATGTCGTGTTATTTAGAAATGCATCTGATATGAAAAAGAAACAACACATCACTGCTCCTAGTGCCTTCCTCGGGTTCCAGAAAAATTCATATTTACACGTGGCATGTTCCCAGGTGTAGGAATTAGACACATTTTCAGAGGAGACATCAGTCAGCCTGAGGGGGACAACTCTTAACTCTGTGGGTTGGGCTCCTGTGTCCAGCACAGACAGGTGCAGACCCCATACAGGAATCTGTTGCCCTGAGGAGAGACGTGCTATCTTTCTTGAATTCTCAGCTTCCTGGAAATGGCCTATTCAAGGTCACAAAAAAAGTAATGGAGGGTGTTTAGAAGCACAGGAAGGTCTCTAGTCTCTAGACCTCCATGGAAGAACATGCAGATAAGTCAACAACATGTTTCCTTGGGTCACACTGACTGGGCTTGAAACTGGGGCTCACCTTCCCCAGTGCAGACGCCCCTGGACAACAAGTTCATCTACTTACTGCCTCACTTTCCTCACCTCTAAAGTAACGTCATTTCCACTAAAATAAGAACAGAACCCTGACAGAATGCTCCTCTGGGATTCTGGGCTGAACAAGTCCATGAACTCCGAACTGAAGAGTTGCTGCAGTAGGGAGGGGCTGATCCTGGCTTGCAGTGAGGTGCACTTCTGCTCCCTGTCGGAGGAACTAGCACACGACAAGAGCATAGCACTGCATTCTTAGAGGAAACTGCGTTATTCGGTACACATTGATTTCATCCAGGAATACCAGGTGTCAAGCACAGATGACAGCGAAGTCAGAAAAACGTCTGTGGAGGCAAAATAGAGCATCTCTCACCTTGCTCCGACGACAAGTTCTTTCTGCCCGGGGTCAAATGTTAACCTCGAGAAATCCACGGCATTCTCCGCTCTGAACTCTCGTAACCAGGGGCCAATTTCTAAACATGAAAGAAAAAAAAGAAACAAATAAAGAAGATAAAAAGTAATAAATAACCTGCTTAGAGGGTGACAGAGAGAGCAGAGTGACAAGGACTTGGGGGTCCCTTGGTGTAATCATTAGGTGCCACTAGAGGCTTTTTGTCAGGACATCACAGAATCCATACATTAACCTGAAAAACACAGAAGGTGGGCACCCAGGGAAGAGCAACGTGGACATCATGGCTTGGTTGTTATGTACAAGCCATGTTGTCCTTTGACTGAAGGATAAGGATCCACAGGACCCGTGAGAGGAATAAGGGAATGGGAAGGACAGCTTTCTGTGAGACTTGGGGTTGAGGCATGCACACTCATTAACCCACTGGGCTTGGTACCAGGGTCAAAACATGCACACCTCTGCCTCTTTCAAATGAGTGCTTCCATTCTGGGCCATTCAGATTTCTATATTGGCCCTGCAATTAGACTCGTTAAACACATTTGGTCCTTTATAGATGAGAAATCTGTGGCTACTCCTAGGACTCATTTGCATTATTTCTTTTTATTTTATTTTTTCATTATTTTCTGTGATGATGATGATGATGATGATTATTATTATTTTACAATATATCCTGGCTGAAACCCCCTCTCTCAAATCCTTCCGGTTCCACCCTCCCTCCGTCTTCCCCCTCTATCTCCTTCCCCTAGTCCACTGAAAGGGGGAGTTTTCCTCCCCTGCCATCTGCCCATAACTTATCAAGTCCCATCAGGACTGCCTGGATCCCCTTCCTCTGTGGCCAAGGAAGATCGCATTGCCAGGGGCAAGTGATCAAAGAGCAGGCCACCAAGTTCATGACAGAGACAGCCCCTGCTCACCTTACTCATGAACTACATAGAGAATGAGCTGACAATTGGCTACTTTGCAGCAGGGAGCCTAGGTCCTCTCTGTGCATGCTCCTTGGTTGGTGCATCAGTCTCTGCAGAATCCCCTGGGCTCAGGATTTTTAGTTTTGTTACTCTCCTTGTGGGGCTCCTGTCCCTTCCATGTCCTTATGTCCCTATCCTGCATCCCACTTCTTCCCTACCACTCCCTGTTCTCTGCCCAACATTTGGCTATGAGTCTCACTCAGCATCTGCTTTAATCCCCAATTGGGTGGAGTCTTTCAGAGGACCCTCTTTAGTAGGCTCCCATCCTGTTCCCTCTCTTTCACGACTTCTGGTGTCTATCCTATTTGCCGTTCTGAAAGAGATTTAAGCTAAGGGAAATCAGGAAACAGCCACTGTAGAGTCACAGCCCCCTCCCCCACTACAATCACTATTAACTCATACTAGAAGGCCTCCAGCCCTGAGTCTGATTGTGCTGAAATGACACCATTTGCAGAGCGACGTAACACTATTTCTGAACCATGGCCCATTCCTGGCACTGAAGAAACATGCAGTGTGCTGCTTGCCAGTTTCCGGATACCTTCTCCTCTTCCTTGGCAACCAACCATATAATCGGATGTTCTTTTTCATTGAGTTAGTGTTTGAATGATATCATACTGACTAAATGGGCATTGCTAACTGTCCAACCAATGCTGTTACTGGTTTAAAGAAAGGCAATAATCTCTTTCAATAAAAACTGAAGATAAAAACAGACCCACTGTGGAAAAGGCTTGTCACATGCCATGTGCAGCTGAAGGTATAGCTTTATGGGTGGATAACAAAACATCTTCATTATCAGCTACTGGAGAATTGATACTGATTGAATGTTATTTTGGTCTAAGCTCATAAAAAGACTTGTTTTGAAATTTTAATGTATATGCTATCCCAGTTTCTTTTTGGCATTTTACACACATTTTTCATGTTTACCAAATTAGTGAAAACAACTACTCATTTATAACTATGTAAATACAAGATCAGTGCTATAAAATGATATTGGTAAATGATCCCTCTATAAACTTATAGTGCAGTTAGGGCAATAGTGTTAATGTCTCTATAAACATAAATATAATTTATAAATGTCTATAGGGCTGTAAGAATTCTACAGCTATCGAAAGGAAAGGTTGGTGGGACCAATGGAGGGGAAGAATCCCCCAGAATCATGTCCTAGAAGAACAGACAAGGACACCACAGTGTCCGTCTGTCCCTACCTCATCTAATAATCTGTTATCCAATACAGAGACCACACTTTTTTGTTGTCCATTTTAAAGATGTAATTTCTGTTTATTTTATGTTTATTAGTGTTTGGCCTGCATGTTTGTCTGTGTGACAACGTCAGATCCCCTGGAACTGGCATTACAGAGAGGTGTGAGCCTCCATGTGGGTAGTGAGAATTGGACCCAGGTGCTTTGGAAGAGAAACCAGTGCTCTTCCCTGCTCTAAGCCCCCTCTCCAGCCTATCATTGAACCGTCTTTACTCTAACATGAACACTGAAGCTTACCTCTAGCCCTACCTCATCTAGGCCCGGAATTCAACATGGGAGACCATAGTTTCTCTCTGTATACTCTAACAGTACTTCAATGATGGGAAATGAAAACCAAAGCTCTGGTGTCTACAATGTTGAAACGGTGCCTTGAATGTGTTAGCCATTGAGGAAGGTATACATTTAAAGTCTAGAGATGAGTGAGTCCATTCAAGAGTTGATGAATTTAGAAAGAAGAAGGAAGAAGAAAGTAACAGTCGTTGGACTGAAAACCAAGATGTATAATTACACATAAACTTTAGGGAAATTCATAGACAGTCTATGACATTGGGGCTTCATAACAGATGTCACAAGAAAACTTACAAGTTTTCAAGTGAGCAGTTAACTTATTGATCAAAGACCCTGGAAATAGGAATAAATCACTGACAGAGAAGATGCTGTGGAAAGCGAAGAGAGTAAGAATACTGGATATTAAAAACACTGACTACCATGGAATTTACTTAGCAGCCATGAAAACAGATGTGAGACGTGCTGGGAGGGTCTCATTAGTCAGACTAGTGATCAGAGGTGAGACCAAGCAAGAAAAGTGAAACAACAACAACAACAACAAAAAAAAAACATTTGCAGGTTAAATTAAGGAGTCAGTGTTTAGGGGCAAGACTTGATTTACTAAAAGATCAGGGAACCGTAAGAAAGTCACCCACTAGAGCAGACAGGTGGAAAGTGGACAAGCACTTGAGAGTTAGGTTTCCGGTCTGAGGAAGAACAAAACAACAGCAAAACAATGGTGTTTCTGAAAACAATCTCAAGAAGTATAAAGAAGCTGAGTAAGCAAAGGAAAACAAGTATAGTGGTCAGTTTTGTTCAATTTCATTAATTGAAATTCAAATGTATTCCCCACCCCACACACCAAAAAACTCAAACTGTACATTTAGGGCAACACATACTCAACATCAGCCAAACTGTGAAATTTCTTAATTTTGATTGTTTGTTGTATTCCTCACCAATGTTAGTCTGCTTCATGTCTGCATAGCATACACCCTTATTTCTTACTGAATCTGTCAAGATCCTTGTGAGAATTTCTGCACAGGCCAACCTCTTCAACTTGATCCTTGAATGTCCAACCATAACCTTTCAGTGTTCTGTGCAGGTCAGAGTCACGAGGCAATATCCTTTCCTGGAGACCAGGGCTCTGATTTTTCCTAAATCCCATCTCTTTAAATTTATTTACTGCCTTTCCTAAGTCAGCCCTTTCCCCTTTAATGACTCCAGTATAACCAAGTCACTTTATACAACTCTATCTAGTGTCCCTATTAAAGACATGTTTTAAAGCTTATTAGTTGCACTAAGTTGCTATTAAAGGCACATAAACTAATTGCATAATGATCTCCAACATATGGCATGCTAGAGAAGCAACAAAATTAGGTTCATGTGCATTATGACCAAGTCCATAATGAATAAAAAATGTAAACATTTGTAGAAGTTGTTTCATACAAAAAGATAAAGACTCCCATCTCAGTTTGAAGTTGTAATTACCATGATATTCTAGATGGTAAGGTGGGATCAGTAGCATTATAAGAGAGGAATCCCAGCAATCAACTGAGAACATACCTTAAATTATGTTAAAGAAATGTATATCGTATTGCAAATCAGGCAGGTGTGTACATACAAGCACACATAGAAACATACCCATATATATGTACACACAAATATATATACACACATCCACATACAAATATACACATGCAGATACACACATGCATGTGCTTACATGAAACACAGGGAATTGGATTTATCTAATAAATATATGAATGACACAGAGATTCTAGCATCACAAACTATGCAGTTTACGTTCATGATAACAGATGTCAATAAGAGTGGGAAATCATTATCAATATTGCCTTTCAAAATTCATAAAATGAACTGAAACAGACTAAGTGATGTAGGGCAAAAGAAGAGACTCTGTAGCCTGGACATTTGGTAGAAAATGAGCTTTACAGTTGGTCAAAAAGGTAAAGAAGAAAGTCAACAGAGAGACGGCCCAGAGCCCTCTCTGCATTGAGCATATTCGGGGCTCATCAATATTACTACACTCACTGCCGCAGAGAGCTGACTTTCCTCCTTCCTCCTCTGAGATTGCTGGAAGATACATATGACGGAAGGGAACTGAAATACAACAGCTAACAAGACCTTTGCTGGGACATGAAGTGACACAAACCTTGCAGATTCCAACTGAATACCTCATGTATCATTTTTGACACTTGAGCACCCTGGAAAACCCAACCTTTCCACAAGCATAATTATTGACACATGTCATCTGATAATGATTTTCCATCACAAAGCCAGGTGTGTTGATCTATGAGTTCTTACAGCAACATAAGCCTCACACACAGTATTTTGTCAATGTTTTATGAAAAGTGCACAAATTCTGCTTTTAAATTCTGCTTTTAAATGAAATGTACCTTGTACTTTCAAGAAAACTATTTTTATCAACATGAGTGAAGGTTAATAAGCTTGATCAAAAACAAACGGTAATTTTAAGCTGCATACTGACTTAGACAATGCAAGTCCCTGATCCTTCCTTATAGGGGAGAGATAAGTGGGGGAACTGTTACCTCAAACAGACAGAACACATTCTAGAGATACTCAAGAGTAATAACGCCAGGAGTGGGGGACTTCGGAAATCTGAAAATACGGCCACAAAGGGATTCTGTTGCTGTGGAGCAGCTCTTGCTCCAAACATGACAGTGAATCCAGACTGGGTCTGCTTCAGCACTGACTCCCCACAGCCCAACTTGGCTTGATTTGTCAAATGGATAAGGGTGGATAAGGACTGGCATGCGGCAGCTCCAATTTTATCCCTCATTCTTTCGCTCTTCAGTCTACTGCGGGACAGAGAAAATACTTCAAAACATCTATAGGGATTTGAAATTCAGACTGGATCAGACTCAGAATGTACGCTTAGTGAGGACTGGAAATGATAGGAAAATATTTTCCAAGCCACAGACAGAAAGCAACTTGCATCAGATGAAGGAGTTGAAGCAAAAAGCAAAACCTACTGTTTCCATGTCTCTGGAAGCTACCTGTATCACTTTGCCATTGAAGCTATGCATGGAGAACCACACAGCTCCATGCACAACCACCAGCTCCAAATTAGCTAATATATAATCTTAGCAGGATGGTTGGCTTTAGGTTCTGTTGAAACAGCTCACCACTTTAAATCTCCATATTTCTCCCACTGCTTCATCATAGGTAAGAAAATTGAAGCAAGGTGAGGGGAGTCATGCTTAGATCAAAAGCCCATGACATATAAACTCAACTAGTCACGGAGCTGTATTAAAAAGCTTCCACAGACACAAAAACTCAGAAGCACATTTCCAGAGAAGCAAAACAAAAGAAAACCAGCAACCACTTCACTTCGAAAGTAAATGTATTCCAATTGATACGTTGTTAAGCAAAATCAATACCAACTTGGTTTTCAACTGCAGACTAGAGAACAGTGAAATGAAACCACAGAAAGCTGGATTCACCAATTCAAGCTCTCCTTCAGCCTAAACTCGTGCTCTGCTTTTGCTATTGTCAATATTAATAATGATTAATATATCAGTTAGGATCTGGGCTGGGGGCACTTTCAGAGCTGGAAAACTCACACAAGTCTGACAATCTCAGTTCTTCAGATGCCCCAGATGCTCAGAATCCACATAAAAAGCCCACACATCAGGGCACAGATCTGTAATGCCAATACTCCTACAGGAAGGTAAGTACACACAAACACACTACACACACATACACACACACACAAAAGCACACACGCCATTTACCATTTCCACTGTCTATGTTTTAGGATCTCAGTGTTTGGTTAAGTATTAAGGATTAAAATGCCAACCAAGTACAGATCTGTTTTAGTGAGATGCAGAAGGTTCTATGATAAGAAGGCAGGATTGAATAGGTTGGACCTAAAAACCTATGCAGTCATCCATGAGGACATGGTGTGCATGTGTCTATGTAGGGGGGAAAACTAGGCATCATCCTCAAAATGGGAGAGCTGGCTCTTGGCTGTTATCAGCACAGCAGAAGCTGAGTGCAGGCTGGAGTACACAGAACACTCTGCAAAGTCTTTCCTTTACTCGCTTTTTCTTAAGGGATAAAAAGACAATGTTCCCTCAAAGATAGTTAATACTTTTTCAAGTTAGCAAGCCTCTGTTTTCTGTGAACTTTATCAGCAGCTTCAGAGCATGACACAACCCACCCTATCAATATAATCCAAGCTAAGATTATGATCAAAAATCAAGGGAGTGAAATGTTTTAAACCCGTAACTACGATAAGATAGCAGGTCTGTACTGGTTTGCTCTACTGCTTTCTGCTTGCTAAATGTTAGCCCTCTTTCCCTGGTGGTCCCTGTTTCTAGACTCCATCGAATGTCATATGCAAAAATCAAGTCTCCTTGGAGCAGCAGTCAGTGCTCCATGACAAGAATCGCCCCTAAAAATTACACCCACAAGGACTTCATTCCCAGGTTCTTTAGACATTTTTCTAATAGACTGTAAAATATTTCCATCCCCAAACTTTATGTGTCTTTCTATCTAGCAGCAAGTCAAAACAAAAACATTTCATCAGGAACCAACCATTCATCATATAACCAACTGAGGGGGACCACTCTCTGCGGAAGCCACTCTTGACACTCTCACTCTGAAATGCCATTCATTTTTGTCATTTCTCTACCTGTATGACAAATACTTGAACTATCCCAGAAATAAATGTCAACAGGAAAGTTTCAGGCAACTGGCTCAGGTATTCCTGAGTTACACATGGTTCCCTCAGACACATCTGGGGAGAAGTAATAATGGAAAGTTCTCAGAAAAATGCCCCAAGGAACACCTCATCAGTGGGGCTCACCTTTTAGTCCTCCTACAGTTGTCAAGACCTTTGCAACTTTTTGTTGTACTAAATCCCTCCTAGCCATTTCCCTAAGATGAGGGCAGGGTGGTCATCAACTGGCTTTCATTGCTGGTAACTCTCCTAAGGAGTTGAGGGAATCTAATGCCAAGCAAGGTCCTGAAATTGTAGGCTAGAATTAGCCTGAAATCACCACCCCTCCCACGTGAAGCTAGTGCCCAGCCTGCTCTGTCTTAAATTTGTGGGTCTGTCCTACAGAAGGGTCTTCATCTTGCATTCTGACCCATAACATATGACTGTAAGCTATAAAACCTAATTGCAAAAAATCTCAGTGTTGTGCCAGGGGACATTAAAAAGTAATTTCCTTTAGATTTATGACTTTAGAATTACAAATGCTGTTAATATGACTAAAATCAGTAAAATGAACACTCTCTATGTAATGGGTACTATCTTTTCTTGCTTTCCCTCTCCCATCCAACCCCCATGCCAGGCGTAGCCAAACAGTCTGCTGTGTAAGCCACAATAATCTTCTGTCTGAGAAGTGCTAAGAGAACCAGTCAGCTCTCAGTAATGACAGGGATTGCAAAAACACAGTTTGAAGACTTCTTAGTTCACGTAAGCAGCCCAACTATCATTCCTGCCACACTCATAAACATTGTCAGAACTCAGGGTTTGGTTTGGTTTTTCTTTTAATTCATTGCTTAGGCTATGGTGCTCTCCTTCAGGCCCTCACACACTTTATGCTCAGCTTCTTTTCCTTCTCCCGTTACCTGAAAAATCACATTGAAATGTAATATACCACCTCTGCAGAATTCAGAAGCAAGTTATGAGAACTCAAGAGACATGCCACAGTATTAAAAGAAGTCTCCCTACTTGGAGAAATGTCTAATGAGTCCCAGGGTGGCCTCTTTGCAGAAGGAGAGATTCCAGGTATACACAAAAACCAGAACATGTTTTCCAAAAGAGGCCCACAGTTTCCCCAGAACTTTCACTATGACAACCTGCACCAACATTCCTTGGGAGTCCAGTTATTCCTTTATGTAGTAGCGAATACTTATTAGGGCTCTGCTTTGTGTAAGAAACTACTGCAGTGACTGTAGTTACAAAGTCACATTTATAATTTAGCTTCAAAAGACTAGATATACGCACAAGAAGATAAGCTAAGGAAGGTATTACTGGGCCCTATGAGGTAAAATGAAGGTAATAAATGCTTTAGTTCAGCTCTATCCTAAAAAAAAAGTTATATATACCATTTGGAAAATTTTGGTGAGCACATTAAAATGCTAACAAGTAGGTAAATTAATTCCTATACTTTAATTCAATTTACTTAGAATATTTTGATGTTACCCAAAGAAAACCTACTGTGCTATTTTTACTGCTTATTTATAGCTTTGAAGTTCAATGTGTATATTGTCTGCTGGGTGGAGAGAGCATGCTTATACAGGAGTTTGAATTGTGTACGGGTACACATGTGTGAGGGTGCATTTTAATACTAGAGAGCACTCTTGGTTGGTTTTTGGTAGGATTTGTACACGCTGTCTCTTAAGGCAGTCTTTCACCAGGATCTGGGGTTTTCTGATTATGTTAGGCTTGCTGGCCAGCCCGCCCCAACCATAGGCTCTCTTACTAGCACTGGGATTAAAACACACACTGGCAAGCCCAGATTTCATGGGACTGCCAGTGACAAACTCGGGCGGGTCCTCACACTTCTGCACCAAACCCCTCAATGTGTTTTCACAGCCATAGTGGTGGCATCTCAAACTCTCAGTTCCTGTACATAGCTTCTGTCTTCCCTGTGGCACAACACACGAAAGAGATTGCAACAGCAAGCTTCCTTAACAACATAGAAGCCTTGTTCTATGGTTATATTACAAATGAACTAGGTCTCCTCTGAACCAACTATCACTGAGACCAATGCAACTAGATTAGAGGATGATCTACTCTCTACACACATTGTTGAAACTGCGTGGTCCTTTGAATTATGGCAAGTTTGTCCAGAAGCTAATGTGTAGAAATTTACACGTGGGGGTAAATTAATCAAGTTATATGTTGTTTCTTAACAGGCTAGACTCATCAGGTCTAAGGGGCTCAAACCAAATGCACTGAAAAAGAAGGCAGGTTTTGACCGAGTCCTTGCAATGTCCTGTCTGGTGTGAGGGTTTTTGTTGTTGTTGTTGTTGTTGTTGTTTTCCTTTAATTTACCTGAGAACATTCATCTGTGTTATTTAGTCTACATTAACAGTGGGAACATGGTTGTCTTTGGCCCTGTTAGCTCATTATGACCTCTGGAGGGGATAGAGAAATATGAACTACATCCATCTAGCAGATGCTCCACTCCCAGTAGATAGATCCTAAATGAAAATAAGGAATAGAAAACTAAGGATGAGTCTCTCTGATTGGCATTTTGTAAACAGTTTGTCAAATGTGACTTCAGGGGGAATGTAGCTGTGTGTATAGAATTCTATATGGACCAAATTGTCCATAGTATCTCCTGGACTTTATCAGATGTGTCTGTGTGGGTTAGTGAGTGTCAACTTGGCACAAACTATGGAAAGAGACTTCAGTTAATAAAAGTCCTCCATCATGCTGGCCTGTGTGCACATCTGGGGGGAAGTTTTTTTTGTTTGTTTTGATTGTTAATTGATATGAAGGGGCACAGCCTACAGTGAGCAAAGCCATCCCTGGGCAAATGGCTTTCAGTTGTGTAAGAAGAATGACAGAATATGAGACTAGAAGCAAACTGGTATGCAGCATTCATCTGTAGTTTTGCCCTCTATTCCTGCTTGAGATCCTGACCTGACTTCCCTCATTGGTAGACTGTAACTGTGATGTGTAAGAAAAATAAGCCCTTTCTTCCACGAGTTGGTTGTGGTCATGATGTTTATCGCAGCAATAGAAAGCAAACAAGGACTGTATCTTTTCTCTCTAATAATTTTAATCAACATACCATCAACTTAGGAAAATGTATTTGAAGGATTAACAGTTTCTCATAGTATTGTTAGTCTATCTAGTCAACTATCAATCCTGAAAGACTTGTAAGCCTGTTTAGGCCATCCTCTAAACATGGTGCATAATAAAAACTACATATGTATTTCTGAATTGCATTTAAATACCATTAATTGGTTTAAAAGAGTGAGATATATAAACAAATTCCTAGCTCACTTAGGTGGCTATTTAAATGATTAAGAAGAGATCTGAGTTCACTTAAATAGTATCACAATGAATATTATCATGTTAATGGAAACAAGCCAGATGCAGAAGGTCAACTACATGTTGAATTAGTTACTTTTCTGTTGCTGTGATAAAACACCATGATCAAGGAAACTTACAGAAGGTAGAGTTCATTTGAGTTCATGGAAAAAAAGTGATAAAAGTCCATCATTTTCACAGGCAGGCAGCAGGCATGGCAGCAGGAACAGAGGATGGAGCAGCAAGCTGAGAACTCACATCACGAAACCGTGAGCACAAAGTAAGAACTCGAGCTAGAAATTCCTGTCTTTAAACTCTCAAAGGCAATATCCAAAGACATACTTTCTCCAGAAGTGTCACAACTCCTAAATCTCCATAAATAGTACTACCAAGTGAGAGGATAAAGTGTTCAAATACATGACCTATTGTACAAGGACTCTCTTGTGTATTGTATGGATGTCAATTAAAAACCTATGCCCTATATCCAAGGCAAAAAAGTAGGAGGTAGAACATCCATCAGGCAGAAAGGATGCTAGGATATATATAGGCATGAGGAATTCAGCCAGCAAGATGTGAGGAGGATGAATGCATGGTGCCTGAGCTCAGGTAAGCAGCCACGAGGCAGAATGTAAATGAGTATAATGGACTATTTTAAGTTATGAGCTACTCAGAGAAGAACCTAGCTATATGGCCTAGATATTTGTATAATATTTAAAGAATTAATTAATTGTTATTCCGGGAGCTAAGGGATGGAGGAAAAACCTACTACAACATCCTAGGAGAGACATTATCATTCAAATCACCATTAGTATTTTCTCTCACATAAAGGATCTAGGTTTAAATGTAGAGAAAAACTATGGTATATAAGAAAACATCTAAAGGGAAGGAAAGAGGATATGAAACTAAAGCAAGACATAAAAGCACAAAGTCTCAATATCATACATTTTCTTTCATGGGGATCTTCTTGACAGATAGGTTACAGAGATAGATAGATGATAGGTAGATAGATAGATAGATAGATAGATAGATAGATAGATAGATAGATAGGGATAATAAATGATAGCTAGCTAGCTAGATAAAAAATAGATTAATAGAGAAGAGACTGATAGATCATAGAGATGATAGATTGATAAATGATAAATTGATAGATGATAGAAAGAATAATAGATATAGATAGATAGGTAGATATGTAGATGAAACCATGCACTTATATTTGCATATATATACATACACATGCATGCACGCACACATACACACACATGGCATCGACAGCATGAAAATAATATAAGGACTATTTGGGAAGAGGAAGGAAACCAGTACGAGAAAGAAAGGTAGAGCTGGAGAGATGGCTCAGAGGTTAAGAATACATACTTCTCTAGCAGAGGATCTGAGCTTGGAGTAACAATACAATACACACCAGGAGGTTCACAACCACAAATAACTCCAGCTCTAAGAGATCTAACACCCTCTTTTGGTTTCTAAAAGCACATGCACTTGTATGCAGATACCCACACACACATATACACATTATTTAAAACATCTTTAAGCAATCTTAAAAAGAAAAATAAATGTCATAGTGAAACATTTTATGTTGAACATTTTGAAATATATAGAAAAATAAATAATTTAAGATATTAAAAAAAACATATGTCTGAGGTGGCTAGTCCACAGGTTTATGAGACAACAGGTTGTGTTTAGACCTGAGGCTGCCATCTTCTTTCCAGGAGGTGATAGATTCATGACTGAAGAACAAGGCAATGCCATCCGTCCTGTGCTTAGCGGCATTCTTTAACACTTCTCATCCACAAATTTATATAACTCCTGTTTCAAGAATGGCAGAAGATGGATTTGAAGGTTTATTTTTACATCAGACAGTTGCACAAAAACCAGTAAATTATCAACAGACGACAAAAATTAGCACACACTCCATTCCAGTATCCATTATTCTATTGAGTAAGTACCACTAACATTCAAATAAAGAGAGCCAGACTGCAGTCTGTGAGAGATAAATCTTCCAAGAAAACTGTAAATAAGCACAGTTACACCCATTGCCATGTATGTCCCAACCCATTTTGAAAGTCACACAGACAGAAGAAATCACATTCCTGGATCTGGTGGCCCTGTGGACCTCCCAACATATGGACTTACTCAAATGTAACCAATCCCCAGCTGCCAAGCCGCACCCTGGGCTTATCCCAGCCTTCTTTGTTCCCCCCGTTCATGCTCACACCAGTGCTTTACTGTTCAGTGACTCTCACAACCACCTTTCACTTCTCTCCCATCACGCCCCCTGAAGACCACTATAAAACTGATGGGCTAAAACATTCTACTATTGCTACTGTCAATTGCTACTATATGACGTGTGAAAATGTGCAGGTATTTGGTGATTGGGGCTCACTTCTAACTCTATAGTGATGCCTTGTTGTGTGGGTTTCAACAAGCCCTTATGCATATTAGTTATTAACTAAGGAGTCCTAGTTCTTTTCTTTAAATTAGTTTTTTTCTTTGTTGCTAAAAGATCAAATATGTGTAACAATATACATACATATTCTCAATAGTACGTATATATGTAATTCATACATAATACATATATATATATATAGGGAATATATCAAATATGTGAAACAATATATGATCAAAACAATGAAAGATCAAATATGTGTAATAATATATGTATGTATGTATATATATATATTCTCAATAATACTGCATGGTATAGATGTGTATGCTTTTTGGGGTACAAGTTAAAATAGTAAATGTTTGGGGCTTTGCATGTGGAGTCCTCTTCTACTGTAGTAGAAGCAGTCATGACATTCTATGAACATGCTTCTCTCTCAGTGACTCTCACTCACTAAGGATTCACTATAGATTAGTTCAGAAAGAGCCTCCATCATCAGACGTGTATAAGTTACTGCTTACCATGTGGCAACACTGGCATTGGCAATTGCAGAGAGCTTTATGCCATTAGCTTTAGAGAGGCATTAACATCTTTTATCAGAAATGAGAAAGACGTGGAAAGGATCATTCCCCTTTCCATAAAACAAACGAAGACGATGTGGATCATTCTCAGCATTCACACACAAAATCATTTGAAAGCTCAGCTAATTACGACCGTTCCACTTCATCTGGGAGAAACCAGCAAGCTGTCTGGGCTGCCAGCTTGGTCACTGATATCTGTAGTCCCATCAGCATGGCTTGCTCTCAGGCTTGCATGGTAGCAGCAGCCCCAAGGTAAACACCCCAGGTGCTTAAAAAAGTTCTTTTTTGAACATGAAGCATAAATCTGATATTTACAACTTCAGAAGTTTTATTTCCAGTAGAAGTAGGTTTCTGCCATGGCTTAGCACCCCCAAGAGAGCTCTCTGCTTGCCCTGCTCCTTGAAATCACTGACTACCACAAAGAGGTCCACAAAGAGATGTGAAAAGGAAATGAAGGTTTTTTTTTTCCTCTGCTCTTTACGTTTATTTTGGCGAATCTGTAGTTGTTTTCATTTCCAGGTATTAACCTGACAGGCTCCATAAGCCTGGCTTTGTAACAGCCAGTCCTCTGTCCCAGCAGGCCACACAACCACTCGGAGGACAAACTAGTAGCTATGTTTATGGCATGCCAGAGCTCCTTAGGGTGCTGTGAATTCAGCATCACAGTCTTATTCCAAAGCTTGTGTTTTGTGTCTTGACAGGCTCACATACTTATGTTCTGACATATCCCAGAGGACTTCAGGGACTTCCCAGCCCTGAGCTTCCTCTGTATCATATTTATCATGGTCACTGCCCCATCCCACTAACATCTGTTCAGCAGACCAGGCCCTGCCAGACACAATGGCTGGACATCATTTCCACCTTTCATGCAGTCAAAACTGACCAAATCTATGCTTGCCATCCCTCTGGAAACTTACAGACAATGCAAGGAAATAAGTAGAGGATACTATTCCGATTGCAGCCTGAAACTCCCAGTAAGAGGGAAAAATCAATGACAGACAGTAAATGCCACAATGGCAACAGAGCAGGACATGGGTTCGTACTGTGACCCATGGATGGATGCAAAACAGAGTATAGACAGAGGGCCACTTCTGCAGGTGACATTTAAGGTGGAATGATAATTGGACAGAATAGCTGCACAGAGGACTATGAGAGGTGATTCCCGGAGGTGCTTCTTGGTGAGTAGATCCAAAGGAAACTGAAAAGTGGAAGAGCATACTGAGATAAGTTAGAGAAAAGATGACAGGCTGGCAAGAAACGTTATCTTACAGGCCAAAGTAAAAGGCTCAGGTTGCTCTCTATGACAAAGACAAAAACTTACTGCTAAAAAGTTAGGCATTATTTTGACAACAAAAATATGGTCACGGCCGTAAATACTCAGTTATACTGTCGTTACCACAAACAACCCTGAGTGGCTACATCTGAGTACTAAACAAATGAGATTCATGGTAACAAGCAGTGGGTTAGTCTGGCCTTCAGCTCTGTATTTGCCTCTAATTCCTGTTGTAAGGCCCATGGGAAGCCAAGGCATGCGTGTATGAGGGGAGAGAAGACCTAAGCTGCATGGCATTCTCAAAGGTGATGATGGCTGTCCTGTAGGGCCCAGTCACTGAAGACAGAAGGCAGGAGGCAAAACACCAAATATTATGGGGAAGATGTGATGGAGGGGAGTATGTATAGGGGGTGCCCTGGGTTAAATGATTAGCCATATGTGGGTGGCACACAGGCTTTGTAGTACAGCCTTTCAATCTACAGTCCCTCTTCTCAGATGTGGTGACAAGCAAAGAACAGGTTATAGGCACAATTACAAGCGGCCCACTGGGCAGAGGTATTGACAGAGTAACAAGAGAATGCCTTCCTTTTAGGGGCTCCAGGACAGATGCTCTTTCTCACAGGACAAACAAAGTAGTTTTCTACAAGTCCCAATACGTATAGATGACTTGTAGGTACTGGCTGCTTTTGGAACTTGGGGTAGGTGGACATAAAGAAAAGATTACATAAATGCCAAGACCTGGATGGTCTTTACTAAGGTGGCACACAAGCTGCTCACAGGGGCAGGTTCAAATGTGAACAGAGTTGGTGGGACAGGAAAACTGACATATGTGTCACCGAGTAAAGAAAGAAATGAATATAGCAAAGATGAATAAACAAACCCCATGCTCTTCAGTAGAAGGGTTAGATTATTCTCTATAACCACCTACAACTTCTGCAGTCCTCGGAAGAACTTCAGAATGAATAATCACCACGGTATTGATCTAAGAATTAATCTAATTATTTAATCCCGCCCCCGGGCCAGTATGTTATTTATCTTCCTATATGTATTTTCATGCTTCCAAATTAGATCCTGTTTCTAAACATAAAAATTCCAAGATGCTCCCTCATCCAAATTCGTTCCCCAGAAGCCACATTGCCAGGCAAGTCCTCAGCCACATTTACAACTGTATTTTTGCCCCCCCCCCCGGGCTACCTTGGAAGGCAGGTTCCACTGGTGGTAATTAGATGCATAACTAATATCTGTTGTGAACCAGTAGCTAGACATTTGTAATGATTTGCTCCTGTCTTTTAGTCAGCCAATTTTCTGTACATAAACAAAAATAAATTGGGAGTTGAAAACAGAAACATTGATTTCTGCCTACCTGTACCACAGGGTATGAAATTCAACAGATAATTTTTTTGCAATTTAAGGGAAAGACAAAGGGGGTGAGGTGGGCTGACTTGTTGATTCTTTGGATTGCAAATCAAACCCAGAGAAGAGAAAGAGAGAAGAATAAAATAACTCCACACAGAGTTACAAGAAAGCATAAGCGGAAATGAACCCCCATGGAGTTCAAAGAGACTTGTGTTTAATCAGACAAAAACAATTTTTATAGCCTCAGGAACCCATGTGGTGTGCAAGGAAGCTGAACCACAGGATGGATTGGGCATGCAAGCCTGGTTGCATTGTGCTATTTTCTTCTTCCTTTGTTTGCAACTAGTATCCAAAGAAAATCGCAGTACAAAACAGGTCCCAAAGCAGATCAAACCCCCTAATTATGATTGTCATGAAAACCAGCTTCATGTTATAAGCCCAATTACAAGTGGCCCATTGAGCAGAGGTATAGACTAACAACAGAACACCCTCCTTTTAGGGGATCCAGGGTGTCACTTGCTCTTATTCTTTCAATGACTCTCTAGTTGGACTTGATAGGGCCTCAACGCCACTTACCTTCCTGAAGGGTGGGGGAGGCAGAATTAGCAAGGTGGAGAGAATCCCTTACTTCTGCAAAAGCATTCTCCTCCTGATCCCACTCACAGACAATTCTATTTCTTACCTGAAGGTCACATACATGGCCAAATCCCCATCTCATTAATTATAACTCTTGGCAAGCCATTAAAAATCTCATTTCATTTTACCATTCACCCTCCCTTTAACTGACTTTCCATAATTATAATTCTATTTTTGATATACTAGCCCTATTAAATTTAATGCCATACAGAGATTTGAGAACTCCTCAAGTAAAGATGAATTCTGGATTGTCTGTACTGAAGACTAAAAGAGAACTTGTGTAAGACTGTGACATGGGCAGAGCTGCTGTGCTTTCTATTTTCATACACTGAGGGAGGAAAGCCTGGTTAATTACATATGGTCAGTATGGTAATACAACCCTTGAACAAAGACTATAATTAGCAAAAAATTGTCTTCACAAACAGAACCAAGTAAGCTGATGACTCCAGTCTGTAGTTGTTATATTTTTTTCTCTTAGCAGTTATAAACACTTCTATTTTTGTTCTTTTCAAAACATAAACATAACTACAGGAAAAGATGTCTGGGGCAAGGGATCCTTGCCATGTATCTTTACCCTTGCAGGACAATGAAGAGCTCCTTTCCAAATGCTAGTTCTGTTAACAGGATCAGTTACTCAAAAGAAGTTGGGATGAACTGTTATCAAGAAGTAGGCCCCTTACCAACTACATGAAGGCAAAAGGCTTCAGGGGCATGACCTCCTGTGATGATGTAAGCAGCCAGATCCATAAAGGACAGACAAAGGTTAATGCCATGAGAAGGACGTTGCCTTTCATGCTCACAAACGTACACGGCAAAAGTTATTTGAACATATGTTACATGGTCCAGGCCAGATGGTTAATGGAGAAAATGTCTAGTCTCTTTTTTAAAGTGATGTTTCTAATTTGTGTTATTTGGTTGTTGATTATGAGCACTGCCCTGCCCAGGAGTTTCAGTTACCTTGGACCTAAGACATAGATGATCCCAGACATATTTCAGTGATATTCTACCAACATGCAAGCACCGTTCTATTGTTTCAATTCTCTTACATATGCCTCTCCACCATCCTGCCACAGCAGTGGTTTCGGCCATCTGTATTTCCCATCACATGCTGGGCACCTCACTGAAACCAAGAATCTCTTCCTTGGTGCTGTGGACCTCTGACTCCCAAACCCCGTAAAGCTGCCTCAGCATCTTTACATATGAAACCTCCCCAAATCCTATACATATGGTTTCTTATGCCCATTCCTTCTCACTGTTACCCAGTGTATGTTTTGTTCAATTATATCAAGCGAATTGAGCTGGGAGACCACCTAGAGATCCCGTCACCTCCATTTCCTTATGGTGCTTTATAATCTATTGTTCAGACACCTAGGATGGCTTTTGAAACAGAGAATATACAAAAGAGAGAGAAAGACCCTCCAATACCATGGAGTACCTAAGTCTTGTCCTACTGGCCCTGGAACACAGGATCCAATTTCTCTGTTCACACACATGCCATTTTCACTAAAGGTGAGAGGGACTGTCATGCCAAGCTTTCACTCTCCTGATGAATAATAAGATAAATAATAAGACTGCCACAAAGCAGGCACCCAATACAACTGCATTTAAAAACTGTCTGTCAAGGTGGAGAGATGGATCAATGGTTAAGAGTGTATAGCTCCCTTGCAGAAGGCCTGCTTATGGTTCTAAGAACCCAAGCTAGTCAGTTCACAACCAACTGCAGCTCCAGCTTCAGGGGACCCAAAGCCCTCTACTTCCCTCAGCAAACACGGCACTCACATGCACATTGTCCCTGCCACATTCACCTCATATATGTACATAAAATGAAAGCTTTAAAGAGTGAATGCACACCATCTTAATGGCTAACATATGAATACATGTTAATGACGTGGATGAGGGGGCACACATTAGCCAGGAAGTGCCTGCTGTATGAGGACAGAAAGAAACTGAAAAGTAAGGCACAGCTTGAGTGTTGGACGAAAATGTTTCCAATGAGATTTTGGAAACTCCTTTCTTGTCATTTCACTCATTATCTGTAAGCTAGAAAATGTATCTCTTGCCTTAGGCATAGAGGTGTACCAGAGCTGTGCAAGGAGCAAATGTATGACTTGAGCCTTCTTGCAAATATTTTAGCCCAGAAGAAATGGGGATTGGAGTCCTGGAAACCCAGCAGGCAGGCCTATGCAGGTTCCCTAGCATTTAAGCACACTCACCTTCTGACACACAGCCCTGATACTCCATACTAACATCCTCCACTATCCTCTAGAATGCCCTACAATGGCAGTTGCTGTCCACCACAACTAAATGACTGCTGGGAACCTGGACATCAGATGCACCAGTATTCTTTTCCTTGTCCCATTGATAGTACACCATGGGATGGCGGGCAGATTACGTCTCCTGGTTCACATTCTCAGCTACCTAATTAGAGAAAAGATAGTCACTGGGGAACAGAATATGTAGTCACTGGGAGATGGAGATGGAGTGTGGGTGTCTTTGTGTGTGCCTCGTAAATTGTAATTTACACGGTGACACAAGGATTCTAGAACTAGACCCCACTATGTTTCCCCCCTGTGTGACAAGGTAGCCTAGGAAGGGGTTTTCCACTGTGTAGAGACTTAAGCTGAGCTGGTGACTGGGCTAGCATGAATGGAATCAGAAATGACTCAACCCTTCCTTTCCTGGAAGTTTCTATGTAAATCTTTAACCTATAAACATTATCCCTCTGCTATTAATCTTAGCCCATCCCTTTAAAGAATTCAAATTGTTAGTCACAACTTCTGTCTTTTATGTCTTGCACCATACTGTGTTGCCTTGTGAGGCACTAAAGAATTCACATTAGCATGACCCTTTAACAGTTACTTCCTTGACAGTAAAGGGGGGAAATGAAAATATGAAAATTATGTTTTAAGAGCAAAGGGATAAGCTAGCTTCAGGATTAACACCTTGGAAGTAGAGGGCAACAAACAAACGAAACCACCTTGGAAATAAGAACTATGTTAACCTGAAACTTTTGTATTGAATAACTCGGGGGATTTTATTTTCCTAAGATTATGATAGTAGGTTTCAGAGTTTCTGTGAATTTCCTACATTATGGATTATGTAGGATTATGAGCGGATGTTTG
Organism: Pachyuromys duprasi; assembly: GCA_028658305.1. NCBI lineage: Eukaryota > Metazoa > Chordata > Mammalia > Rodentia > Muridae > Pachyuromys > Pachyuromys duprasi. The sequence continues at coordinate 74,002,404 of CM053743.1, read as the reverse complement.
TTTGTAATTTAAGATGAGCCCTAACTCAACTTTAACACGGCAACTCTTGGGATTTGTCATCATTGAGCCTTCTGTGTATTTCAGTGAGATTCCTTAAATGAACCTCCATTCACCCCATGTCAGGGCATCCTGCCTCACCCAGGTTGTTGCTCATTCTTTGAAGGGACACTCCAGGCATGCAGAAACCCTGGAGTTAACAGAGGGAGCAGCCTCTAGAGAAATGGGGTTTGCGCCTCTACTGACACTGACAAGGCACAGCAGGCAATCTGGTGAAATTCGCTATGGTGCAGTCTGATACGCATTTAATATTCTAAAATAGGTAAAGGTATTTCGCCAAGTATGCATGACTGAAGAAACTAAAGCACTCTAGTAACGAGAAAGTAAGTTAAGGAGTAATAAAACTTGTTAGTAGCATTCTCCAAGAAAACAAATTTTTACTAAGTTCTGCCACGTCTTATAATAAGACAATAGCTTTCAAAGAAACACATCATCTTCGAAACTATACTCCTGAGGAATATCGTTCAGGTTATGATGAAAATAAAAAGCCGTTGCATCCACCTGCAGGTTAATCTACTTCTGTGAGTGCTGCATGATCAGACTTCCCAGCATTTCCTTACAGCTCAGAAACTTGTTTTCTGGGTCTGTTCTCATCCACATCTGCTGTGACCCTGGTTCTGGCCATGATGATTTCATATGTGTATTTTTTATATTTTCAATCCTGTTCATGGCTGATCTACCACAGTGATGTCTGTCACTGATGTCTCCTGACTTTCTTTCCAAGTCATGCACTGCCCCACAAGCTAGATGGGTCATCCAACTCTTAGCTCATCACCACCAAGTTCTGTCACCATGGTCCCAGATCCAGCCATGGAGGCAAACACTAGAGGGCGAGCTCTGACCCCATGAATGTGCTGATGTGGGCTTGGTCCTCCTGTCTTGAAGGGAGGGTGCTTGTTCAGGTTCACTGTGGGAATCCAAGGAGAAAGCTCAGTGCCCCTGTTTCTCGGCGAGTGATAATTTCTAATTAAGTCAGCTTCCTATCCTCTTCCTAGGAAACAAATAAGAAGATCTTCTAAACTTCCAGTTTGCAGACAGAACAACAAACTGTGGGTTTGCATTCTACAGAAGGGGATGAGTTTCTGCTCTCTGTGGACACCATAACCCCAAACACGCACACACACTCACATAATCACACAATACACATGCATACACACAATCACACACAAATGCACAGGCACACACATGTTATGCTGCTCTCATTCTCTCCTCTCTAAACATGTTTTAAAGTTTCAACAACCAAAGTCTTTGTAATTATGCCCCTCATGAGTATTTCAGGCATTCCTCCGTTATGACTCACAGGTCTTTCCTTTCCATGGTTTTAGGCAACTCGTTACATGTTTCTTTAGGCTGTGACTTAAGAGGCTCCCCAACTGTCTTGCTGAATATTTTATATAGGAATTGTCTCCTCTGTGCTTCCAATCAATTTTAGAGTCACTAGTACATTATGCCAAATGGGTAGAAGTAATTAATCCCTACACTAGTCCATGTTTTCATGTTGGTGGATAATAACACTTTAAATCTCATGTGAAGGTTACATGGTTTTACACCTTACTTCTTATCTTATAGCTGATTCCTTAAAATAGAGTATGAGCTATTAGTAAATCCAAGATAACAGTTTCGTCTATATAAAAAGGAAACCAGAAAAACTACAGTGTGTACATCTTGCCTACTCATCCTGATTTTGAGATCTAGCCCCCACATTTCCCAGTCCCTTAAGCATGTTCCCATGCTGGATAAATGTCAACTATAAGGTGATTTCTATGGTGCCTAGTGAAAGATAAGTAGAAATAGTTACTCTTCATGCAGGTACCCATAATGCCCAGCCAAGAATTGCTAGGCCTCCTGAAAATAATCAAATATTTTTGTGACCCCTAGGAGTTTCCCTATAACTGTCTGATAATGTGAGTAAGCTTATTTTTAGACACAATAAATTTTCCAATTCAGTTTTTAAAAATTCATTTATTTCATGTATATAGAAAATTTGCCAGCATGTGTATCTGTGCAATGCATCCCTGCCTGTGGAGGCTGGAGGATGACATTGAATCTCCTGGGATTGGAGTTATAGACAGTTATGAAATACCATGTGGGTGCCAGGAATAAAATCTCTGCCCTCTGGAATTGCAGTCAGTGCTCTTAACTGTTGAGTGTCTCTCCATCCCAGAGTTTCCGCACTTACACTATTTGAAAGTTCACCAGTGAAGACTGTGGTACTCCAGAGCACAATGGACATTCATGAGATTTCATCGCCACATGCTCAGCACGTATAACCCGATGTGCTTATGTGGTCAGAGAAGCTTAGTCTCTGACTATGAAGGGAGCAAATTTTTCAGTGTGTGAATGAGAACATTCAGCACAAAGGAAACCATCATGGCATACTGAGAGAGGCTTTTTGTTTTGCTCTATCTGATGAAAGTTCCTATCCAATCCACACCCACCAAAGGCTTAATGTACAGATGATTGAAAAACAAACTGAGCAAGAAACAGATTGAGTCATGAACTGATCTGCATATTACATAGTTAGGTACCATTTCCCCACCTACCGCAAAAGGAAGGCAGGGTTCACGATTCTCATGTAGAGCAAGAGTAAGTCTGAAGCAAATTGCATGAATAAAGAAAGTTCCAGAAAGTCTAACAGTGGGGCTACCCTAAAAAATGTATCCCCAGAATGCAGAAATGTTTTAGCTTTGGCCAAAGTGATGGAAAGAGCCACCACTGCAGAACAGCATTATACATCCTTGGGGAGATATCTTCCGCTCACATGGAGTGTGAAGTTCTGGTAATATCAACTGGCGCTTCACAAATGTATGAAGGCAGAGCAAGCTAGAGACTGAGAATTACAAAGCAAGCCACAGAATACCATCCAACTCTATCCTTCCCACCCATACCCCTCAGACAATAGTTGCATGGCCCTTGCCAAGAGCCACATGCTGCAAAGGGTCAGTGGCTCTGTTGCAGCCAAAACTATTTATAATTTGTGCACTGGGTGGCTGAATCAAAGAAAAACAAAAACGGCATCTCAAGAGACCAGGGGGAAAAAAGGAGCATATGGAAGTAGGGAGGGTGAAGCAGGGTATAGCTAGAGAAAACACAGTATTTCATTGGCTGATTTAAAATTGGTTGCTAAAAAAAACTCTGGGATGTCCATGTTTGGCTCCAGAGGAAGGGAAGTCTTAAATAAGAATGGTAATGATAAACACGTGCAAAGTTCACTACAGACTTTCCACTCTTATTTTCACTCTGGGTAAGTTAAATTTTTTCATAGCAGGCATCTTTAATAACCAACCATATAAATTTATTATTTCCATATGTCCTTTTTCTTTCCTCTAATTCCAAACATTGCCCTCAAGAGCTTTCAAAAGCTGACTTAAATCAGAGAAGACAGTGAGTAATTTTGCATAAATACCTTGAGAATAAGAAACACTTAAAAAAAAAAAAAGAAACTTACGTCGTATAAATGGTGTGAATAACACATCTGGCCCCTAATGCAAACTTACTTTGTACCCTGAATGTAATTCTTCCTCTATATCTATACCTATAAGACCTCAAAAATGTAGGTGAGATTTTTCTCATACAGATCTTTCTTGAGAGAGCATCACATATTCACAAGGATTATCCCAGTGGAATTTTAAAGCTTTTCCAGTGAGAAATATCTCACTTTTAACATACCCCTTGAGGGAAAAAACAGCTTAAGAGGTTTCAAATAAACAGCTTATCAACATCAAACAGTATTTAATCAGATCAAAGATGTAGTGTGATTTAAGCTGTAGAAATGGTAAATTACTTTGTATTGGCTTTAACATTGTTTAATTATAATGTCCACAGTTTCATGCCATGAGTTTCTTAAGAACATACTTAGCCATTCTCCAAGAGTCAAATTTCCACTATCCATTTCACAGGGCAGAGAAAATCATCCACAGATCATTCTCTTCTCCCCAGCTGCTCATGTATAACCATTGGAATTTCCAGTCATTCTGTACTCATTTTAGCATATAAAACAGAAGAATGGGAAATTACTGCTTTCCTTGTTGGTGTCTCACATTTAGTTAAGAATCATCTGCTTGCCTTGCTTTCTGAATCTGGTAAATAGAGTGTCTTGTTAGTCATTTAGCAAAAAGTATCTGAAGCGGTCTTCTCAGAAAAGATACTGTGTGAAAAGGTACAGTGTTCTTTACAGACCCACCAGGGTTCAGATACAAAAGGAGAGACGGATGTATTTCGTGAGGCCCAAAGACACTTCCTAGGGATATTCACCAAGCAGGTACACCAGAAAATACACAAACCAGCACACAGGGTTGTGAGAGAAGCTGAGGTGCCCAGAAGTTTTCTTCTTTGATAACAGAAATCAGTTTGTTAAACAAACAGGGCTGGTACTTAGTAATGCTAAATAAAGACCATTGATACCCCCAGACAGAAAAACCAAGATGAACTATGTTGCTATGATATTATAAAGGTGAGCACTATGCAATGATGCTCATTGCAATCGTGCTAACTGGGGCATGATGGAAGCTTCATGAACCCAGAGCCATCAATTTTCTTACATTAAGTTTTGCTTTAAATAGTGCTTAAGTTTCTCAGTGTTCTGGTATACAAAAGGATGTACCAAAGGACTGCCTCCCCTGTCACTCCTAAGTGACAGGCTTACTGTATCCAGAAGATGCAAAAATAGTTTCTCCTATTCCTTCTTACCAGACACTTCCTTTCCACTTGCACCTCAAGGCAAACATCATAGCTCTAACTTGTAAGTAAATTATCCTGTTTCTGAGGGAGATTTTGCTTATGCTCTCATTTCAGACTTGAAAGAGATGACGAACAACATTGATGATGCCCCAACACCTGCTGATGGCTGGCTCCAAACGCTTCCAGCAGTCACCCGAACTTGAAATGACAGTAAGAAGCAGGGCTCAATTCCACGTGGACTCCTGAACAAATTACAGAGCTCAAGACCTTGATGACACTGTTGAGATTATGATCTAACCATAGACAGCCGGCCTTTCATCCAGTTAGGGGGCCACCCCTATGCTTGTGATAGAGATTGCTGCTAAATCACTTACATGTGGACCACAGCCAAAAGAGGTCAAACTGATACAATAGCTTAGAAGCCAGAGGGCATTCAGGCCAAGAGTTTCCAAGCCTTACTGCAATAATGAATTAAAATATATGCTAGTACTTCAATACTGTATTCTTTGAGGCTAGATAACAAAAATGTACTAATTTTAGAGTAGAATGTAAGCCTCTTGGTATATGCAATTAATTTGAAAATGCATGTAAATAAAAGAGCAAACAATCATTTATATACAAGACCTTAATTTTCTACTAAACATTTGTGACAAAAATTACAGAATCAACAATGTTAATAAAATAGCAATTTATATCTCATTTATCAACATAGAATTGTACAGTGTTCATAGCTGAGGAGCAAGAGATGAGGAAGCTTTATTACAGACAAAACTTAACTTTGCAAATGTCCCTTAAATTTACTTTTCTGAATTTAATATCAATAAAACCATCAAGGTGGTCAGACCTTTTGATAAAATTGTGGCTATACTAATGCTTCCTCTAAAGAAAGCGACAGTAACAGTGAAAACATCATGAAGTTCCCTTTACATCAGAAGAACCTGTTATAGCAGAGCCATAACAACCACTCTTCCTTCTGCCCAGTCCAGAAATCTGTAAACAGGAATCCTGACACTTTCCATGGAACTCACTCAGGAGATGTCAGGACACAAAAACCTCTACCCTAACACTGAAAGAGAAAAAGCCCCCGTCAACTCTCACTGAACAGCTCTGGTGGAAGATGTCTAAGTGCTGAATATGGGAACAAGCAGTTGATGGGTATTTAATCTAACTAAAATTCAATACAGACGGAATGAAGTCAAAGTAAAGATCCATTATTCTAGTGAGCAACAGTGCTGTATTCCCGGTAGCTGACAGCAGTCAAGGGCCACCATGTTTGTCAGTGTAGACTATGGGCACCCAGGGATCACAGAGATTCTGTTAGCTAGAACTGCTCTACACAATTAACTCCTTTTCTTAGCTACACTGTTACTTTATTAGTTACTTTTCCCTTGCTCTGATAAAACACAATGAAGCAGCTTATAGAAGTAAGAGTTTATTTTGGCACCGGTCCAGAAGGATAAAAGTCCATAATGGCAGCAGGTGCCTTGAGTTCACACTTTTTACCACAAAAAAGCCAAAAGAGGAAAGCAGAGGTGGGTCATGACCATAAACTCCCAAAGCCCTCTATGAGCAATGTATTTCCACCAGCATGGTAGCACAATCTCCCTAAACAGGACCACCAGCGAGAGACCACGTACTCAGAAGCCTGAACACACAGAGAATGTTCTAATGCAAACCACCACGTGACCCCACTCAAAACTCAAGGATTTGGGAACTCTGAAGGTCTACCTACCAAGAACTCGCTCTTCAAAGCAAAGAAAGGATTGCATGTTACCACCACTGAAAGTCACCACTGAAAAACAAAACGATCGCTGTGTATGTGAATGTGAACGTATGTGTGTACGTGTGTTCACATTTGTGTGTATATATTTTACAACTATTTTGATGAGTGTCTAGCCTGATTACACATTTTAAGTGGCATTAATGAGGAGCAAATAATTTTAATTCTGCTGAAATCAAATATATCAAACTTGTTGGTATGGAATTTTTAAAAATCAAGCTAAGAAATCTTAACCTATTCGAAAGTTTGAAATGTTTCTCATGTTTTTCCCAGAAGTTTTATGATTTTAGTTAGTTAAGTCTATAGTTCAGGGGACAATGGTAGGGCTACCGCTGGGATACAAAGTGAATAAATTGTAATAAACAAAAAACATCTTAAAAAAAGAAAAAATAAATCTACAGTCCACATCAGTTAAATTTGAAAATTGTTTTAGAATTCATAGTCTACTTAATATCATAAGTATACATACATGAGGCCATAAATGTATGTGTATATGTATATGTGTGTGCTCAGTTTCCCACCATTGCTTTGTTAAGAAAATACCTTTTTTGAATAAATTACCACTGACCACCATTGAAAACACATCCATGGCTCTTTTTCATGTCTTTTGGCATTGTCTCACAATTATCCTTATGGAATCTGTTACACTGTGTGTTAAGAGAAGTGGGCCCCCACATTTTTTAACTTAAACACACAACCACTATATTTTGGTATCATAACAAGGTCAGAAAAATTAATCAGCCACGCTGCCTACATATGTCCAAGGAAGTTTAGGAAGCAGCACTTAATTTCTGTAATGAGAGTGTAACAGGTTTTTATCTGATTTTCAACAATATATGGCTATGATGTGTGGAGTAGTCTTGCTGCTTGAAGTCTTATCTCATGCAGTGTGTGCTCATATCTATGCATTTATCCCTGTTCAGTTGTTTGGAGAGCTTTGTGATTTCACTATATACAATTTGCCCACAGTTTCCTAAATGCACAATTTTAGATGTTAGTGGAAATGGTTTAAGTTGATTTTCTAATAATTCCTGGTATCATATTGCAGAGCAATTGAATTCCTTATGTTTACTCTGTGCCTTGAAATTATGAAAAGCTCATTTGCTTCAAAAGCTTTTGAAAAGTGTCAATTAGGATGTTCCACATAGGAAATCTTTTAAAGCAAATCTGAGCTTTAATGTCTCCTTCCCAATATATTTTCACTTACTTAATTGTGACTTTGTATTTTGTTTGATGGTAACAGAGAACACTGATACAGAAACAGAAACTGCTCTGTGGGGCAAGCACTCATTCCATCACCTTGTGCATCATGTTAGATTCTGAGAGTTTTGTAAGTGCCTTTCCAACTGTCAAATCCACATGACTAGGCCCTGGTTTTACTGTCTATGTATTAAGAATTGTATGGATTTTATCGGCTGAGAATAATTTATTGTAACTTTAGAAAGAAGGCATCATTTGCACTGATTGGCTTCTCAAATAAAAACCTTTGAAATAGCACCCATTCTTGCACTTAAAGAATGAAACGAACTTGGGCATATGTATCATCTCTTATGCAAATCACTGGCTCCAGCTGTTTCACTGGTCTGTGGTTTTACATCTTGGACTAACCTCTCCGGCTTTAATATCAGGACAATACAATCTGCTTATGGTGGTTAGTAGATGTTCTCTCCCTTTCTGCTCTCCTGAAGATCGTGAAGAACTGATGTAATTTTCCTTTACTTTCTAGTAAAATCCACAGTGTAAGTCACATTAAGTTGCATCAGAGGTTTTAGTGGTTAACGCTGAACTCAGGGCTTTGCACAGGTTCGGCAAGTGCTCTACCATTTAGTTATGGTCCCTGCCCTCTTTTGAAGTTTTATTTTGAGACATGGTGCTGTATACACAAACTGACCTTGTATTTCCTCTTAGCAAAGGGCTTGAATTTGTGATCCTCCTGCTTCAACCTCCTAACTCCTTGTTGGAGAATTCTGAACTATCAACTGAATTATTTTACTGAGTGTAGTGTTGGGGGGTCACTACATTTTATGGGATGAACTCAGATCCTTGAATTTAAGTGACCCTCCTGTTTCAGCCACCCAAATAATGAGACTGAAGGTATGTTTAGTGAAAATGATAGACTGTATCTTACAAAGAATTTTTCAATTTTCCCTAAGTTGTCAAATTGTGGAATAATGGGTGGTGCTTACTGCTTTCGATTACTGCCCGCTAGGGCTCCAGTTTGGTGCCTCACTGGGCATTCCTAATTAAAAAAAAAAACATGTCTCTTCTATTTTGTTATGAAATGTGTTGATTTTTTTCTAGTCTTATCCAAGAAGAAAGGTTAAGTTCCTATATCTTTTTTTAGCCCTGCTATATTTACACTTAGCTGGTTTATACTCTCATGTTTAGTGTGTGCATACGTGTGTGAGTGGTCAGTGAATATATGTATGTGAACATATGTGTGTGCACGTGCACATTGGTGTGTGTAAGTACAGGCACATGTGGAAGTCAGAGGGCGGCCTATGGTGTCAGCCATTGCCCCCACCTTATTGGCTACCGGGTGTCTCTTTCTTTTGTTCCTGTTCTGAGGTCGAGGCTGGCTTGCCTGCAAGCTTCCAGAGATTCCCTTGTTTCTGCTCCCTTCTCACAACAGGCGTGCTGGGCTGACAGCTTTGAGCTGCTATGACCACCTTTGCACAAGTTCTGAGATTTGATCTTGGGTCTTCACAGGAGTATGATAAGCGTTTTACCCACTGAATCAGCCCTCCAGCCCTTCTGTGCTTCACTTTTAAATTTTTTCTTCACTTTACATGAGTTTAATTTGACTTTTAAAATATTTCCCTACATACACTTGAAACCACTGACAGAAGCAACAAGTACTGCAGTTGCAGACCACAGATTTCGATAAATGATGTTCTAATTGCTATTCAGATAGAAACAATTCAGATTTTCCCTGGAGATTGCTCTGAAGCTGTTGGTTATTTAGAACCGTACTGCTTAAGTGCAAAAGTGGTCTTCACTTGCTCTGCAGTTGAGCTTTAGCTTGACTCTAATGACGTCCAGACTCTGTGCATGGTTTCCACCCAGTTGTGGTTCAGTTTCCTTTTTCTTTCCTGAGTGATTGCGCTCCCACTGTGTCGTCTGCCTGCTCTCCATGGTCTGCACAGTTCAGTGTCTAAAGCTGTCTGGTTTTCCTTTGGTTCATAATGCACTAATGTTAAGTCAGCCTCACTTGCCACATCACCCACATGGTAAAGTCCCTACATTATTTTCCAACTTCAAATTTAAAAACCTGTTCACCAGATTTTCAGACAAACAAGGCCTCAATTTCCCAAACATTAGATATTGTAATCAAAGTTCTGCAACACACTCTCACAAAAAGGAATTCACACTTTTATGTGCTCTTCATTTTACACATATGTTTTCAAAGCTAATAATTTGGGGTTAGGATTGAAACTTTCTTTGATCCATGTATGTATTCCCCAAGAATTTGTTTTTCTGCTACAGAATGGAGACTAATTATTTGCATGTTTGATTGTTATAAACAGGATCTTTGTAATTCAGAGAAGTTATACTTTGGAATGAAGAAATAAAATAGGTCAAATGATTCTTAAATTTAAATAAATACGATTATATTATTTCAGTCCTTTAAAAATCGCTCAGATGGGGCCCATGATAGCTCGGTGTCGGACTGAAGACCCTAGTGAGGGAAACAGGGACTGTTTCAGTCATGAACTTGATGGCTGACTCTTTGACCCTCCCCTATACATGCCAGGGAGTGACAGACTGGCTAGATCCCAGGGGAGGACATTGCAGCCAGCCCTGAGGAGACAGGATGAGCTGGGGTTGGATGGAAGGGGAGGAGGTCCTCCCCCATTGGTGGACTTGGAGGGGGCGTGGAGGAGGGAGATGAGAGAGGGAGAGGGAGGGTGGGAGGGAATGAAGGAGGGGGCTACACTTGGGATGCAAAATACCTAGCCTGTGGTTGATATAAAAATAAATAAATTTATATAAAAAAATAAAAAATAAAAAATTCAATTAAGTATTTAAATTTAACTGGACCTGCTCATACAGTGATTTTATATTTTCCCTTTAATCTTGAAATGAGAAATATCCAACGTATCTTTGTATTTTAGAGTGGTTAACATTGAAACACATGTAGCAAAATCATTGAGACAAACCAAATTCTCCCGTTTCTCTTCTTCATCATCAGTGATCTATTCACAATTTACTGCATCTCCCAGTTTTCTAAACTTCTTACACTGACGAGAGTTAGATGGCTCCACATGAGATCAACTTTTTGGTTTTAATCATGAATGTATACATGTCTGTTCTATCTTAGTTGACTTTCACATATGCACAAACACATACAGCCACAGTTCACTCACTCAGTAAACCACAAAGCTTGTGTTAAAATAGAGATTGTCAAGCAGAACTCATGTAACTTGCAGAAGTTCACACTCTGACTAAGGTTCAGAATCTAAGTCTAACACCTCATCTCCTAAGAGTATGTTTTTAAACATTCCTCAAAAGCAAGTTCAAAATGTCATTAAGTGGCCAGACCAACCTCTTGAGATTTCTTGTTTTCTGTATACCAACTTCAGTATGATATTTTTTTCCTAAAGAGTAGTAAACCAATACATACTTGGGACACTTACAAATAAAAACAAATGGTCTGACCTGTTGCCACCCAATGTATTCAAAAGACATTCATCTGTAGAAGAGTTCCACTGTGTGGGTAGACCCATTCCAGGCTTTGAGACTTTGGGGTCCTTGTGTACCCGGTGCTCTTTTCTGCCTGTCAATCAGCAGCACGCTCCTGCTCCGTCTTGCTGAGGGCCATGTCTCCAGCTTGTGAATGGTGAAAAGTGCCCCAGTTAGGCTTGCTCACTTTGTCTGCTGCCCCATCTCTCCAAAATATTCACTGACTTGCCCCAGGGTCTACTCATACCAATTCTTCTCATTTGTATCTATATCCTTTTCCTTAGATCCCAGCATTAAGGCTTGAAATGGCAAATACCTCCCCTGGGTTTATCTCCAGCTAAGATTGTTCTTCAGAAACGCCAGGTGAGTGTAAAGCATCTTGACTTTAACTTTTCAAGCACTGAGCTCCAAAACTCCTCACAGGATGACTATACTGAACTCTCCACCTCATTCAATGAGTCTATGGCTCAAAAACAAAAGCCTAGAATCAGTCTTGTGCACTTTCTTCTCTTATAGCACATATATAGTCTAAAAGCCAGTACTTTTTATTCTACTTCCCAAATAAACACACTGCTCCTCCTTCTTACTACTAATAACCCTTATGCAAGGCAGCTAAAATTAGTCACCACTCCCCTACTGGGCTCCTGCTCTGCACCTCTCCATCTGCCTAAAATCCAGTCCATCTTTAGCATAGCAGACCAAGTGGTCCATTAAAGTCTCAAAATTTTACATTACCCAAAATCTTCCACTCAGTATTTAATCTCCCTAAAAATAAAACAAACAAACAAACAAAAGAATTAATGATCCCAACAAACCTGGAAATTTTAAGTCTATCTCTGCTAGTGTCTTCTAAAAGCTGTGACTCACGTGGGAATGATGGAGTCTGCAACTGGAGGTAACAGGAGTCACCCCTCTAGCCTCTTCAGTTTCTGTTGGTGTCCTATATCATTCATAATCTTAACAGAAACCCTGCAGGCAAGGAGTCTGAGCCATGTGGCTAACACACTGATCAGTATACAGAGGACAACAAAGGGTGTCACAACAATGTGACAGGTATTTTATAAAGAAGGAATGAGAAAAAGGTGTGCCCAGTGTTTTGTAACATAAAGAAATGGCAAATGTCTGGAGAGACGAAACTGTTAATCACACGTTATGTGTTCTTTTTTTTATTTCACAGGGTACACAAATATGTGCAATAACTACCTGTTGGTTTTAAAGAATGAACAGAAGAAAAGATCAAGTGGGAACTAAGAGGCAAAGGGAAACCATCTGATACACCTAGTCACCATGGTGACAGTCGCAAACCCCTCTTTTTAATTCATCACTGCTTTACATTCTCTCTCAGTTTCACCAGGGAGCCCACTCAATATCAGCTTATTATTGGCTGTCTCCCTAATAGAGCAGAAAGTCAGTGTGGGCCGGGATTTATCTCTACTTTGCTGACTGGGGTAACCCCAGTGGCTAAAACAATTTCCAGCACATAACATACACTCACTAAATATTGATTGAATTATTAATGAAATGGACCTCTCCTTTTATCCTCGAAGTAGAAGAAGCTAAAATGCTCCCTGTGCTAAAACCAGAACATTGAGTGGAACAAAAATCAAAAGACCAACAAGGATGATAATCGTTAATCACTGTCGGATGGCCACCAGAAGCACTCGGCCGGGCCACTCTGGGCATCAGGGTCTTGTTTCATTGATCTTAGCTAACAGGCTCTGTAGTGTATCTAACATGCTGTCCAGAAGCACTTCCAAGGTGGGAACGGTCAAATATCAGCATAAATCTCTATTGAGCCTGAAATAGGAGGAAGCCATCCATTTGGCTCTAGAACAAACATCATCATTGTGAATGTCAGCATGAACTGAGCATTGTTCTTGGTTATGAGTAGTGATAAGTCTTACCTGGAAGAGGGACCTGGGATTGGAAAAGGGAAACTGAGTGTTTCCAAAACTTCGAGTCTACCTCATGGCTCTTTTTCTTTCCATGTGGAAAGAAACTAAAGAAAGTAAAAGTTTAAATATTAATTGAATTAGAAAAAATGCTAGCAATGTTTAGGAAGTAGCTAGCAATGTTTAGGAAACACAGATGTTTTAGCTCAGTTGTATGAACAGTAGAATAAAACTTTGCCTCTCAGTTGTAAACACGGCTGCTTATTTTGCTCAGCTACTATGAGAAGAAAAATGACAGGATCCAAGAAAGTACTACCTAATTAAAACTTACTGTGCATTGATCCCCACTCTTCCCTAACACAGAGCAGGAAGGCTGTTTTGAATTTTCAGTGTAAGAAACAAACTACCCATTTATTGCTTAGAAAGACAAGACTATGCTTAAAGATAGATAAAATGCAACGACAAGTCCAAGTCAAGAGAAGTTGTTCTAAATCAGAATCCTGATGGAGGCAGTAAACAGTCCTCATCCTAAGGTGAGTCCAACCACACAAAACAACTTCATTTATAAAGCAGCCTATCAGAAGTCATAAAATAATCTAAACTTTTCCCTAGTGATAGGAAGTAACCAAATATACTTCAGACTGTGTCGTGAGACTGAGTACAGATGCTTGCACCAAGCAGTTACTCATCAGGGGCCATAAAATGCAGAGTAACATGAAAATTACCAGTAGCCTCCAAACTAGAGGAATGAACATGCAGTACTCATCCAGGGCCTCTGTGTACTCATAGCCATGACTCACACGCTGGGGCTGACAAGCTGCATGTACTCTCACACACTCCATTTCTACAGACAGAACACTAGCGACACACTTTAAAAGCAGAAGTGCTTTCCAAATAGCATAACCAAAGGGGCAATGTGCTCAGTGGTTTCCTTTGCAAATTGCTCGGCACATTTTGGCTTTGTAAGTGTGACATCACATCAGGTTAGGCTGTCAGTGCTGTGCATGAACCAGAGGACAACTTATTCCTGGAACGAAGGACTCTAAGAAGATTCTTGCTATGTTTTAATTCACTTCACATAAAACTGGTATATTATATATTTGGTGAGTCGGAGTTTTGCTATGCAGCACAAGATGATGTTAAATATCCTATTCTCCTGCCTCAGCCTCCTGAGCTTAGAGGAATACAAGAGTGCATCACTATTCTCAAATGTTTAGAAATATTATAAGCATTAACATTAATTACTGTGATACATTTGAACTAAATAAGAATTCTTAATTCCTTCTCCTGGAGACTAGACCACCACCACATACCCCAGACATACAGTTCTAAGGGCCACTCTGGTAGGGCCTGAGACTGGACAAAGATGAATAATTTCACTACAGGTTTTTCAAATTATTTCTAAGGCTATGAAACTTGTAGGACATTGTAGAGGTTCTCAAAGTCATCTATGTCACCCCCTCTCTTGGACACAAGAGCATTGTATTCTGTAAGCCAGGCTAAAACTAGACTAGGCCTTGACCCCACATGGTCCATATGACCATAGGAAAGACTCCAGCCAGGTTTTCTTTTCTTACTGGATTTTTTGGTTGCTTATTTGCTTTTGTTTTTATTTTGTTTTGTATTTTAAACATTGGGACAAAGAACATGAAGTTGGGTAAGTAGGGAAGATCTGGGAGGGATTAAGGGAGGGAGAAGATGACCAAAATATATTGTGTGAAAAATATCTGTAAAGACTCCAGTTACCCAAAACTCAGAGAATAAAAACACAGCGTTGATGGGCATATTAGGAATTGTAATACATGCACTGAACCATGGGATACTCAATAAGCCACAGAAAACAGAGTCAAGGAAAAAGGAGCTGGAGGGGTCAGGAGACAGACATGAAGCCATGGCAGCCACAGGACATTGACTCATGAAAATGTGGAACCAGTGGACACATAACCACATGGAGTACAGGGGGCAGAAGAATGTGTATGTACCTGTAGGACAACAATGAACTCATGGGACATACCCATAGATCCAGGGTAACACATAAAGCCAGAAAATGTCCATAGAACCAGGGATGCAAATGGAGACAGGAGAAAAACATGGAGGTAGGGACACAGATGGAGCCAAGAGCTGTGCACACAACCATGGACACACATACATGGAGCCAAGGGATGCGCATGGAACCAAGAGACACATATGCACATAGTGTAAAGTTTGCTCTGCTCTTGAGGGAAACTGACACAGACTAGTTTACATATCCTCAAGCCATAACAGGAAGAGACGACAGGCCAGCCAGAACCAGCAGACAAATAGTCTATGGCAATGTCAAGTGAAGAGCTGGAGGAGGTGGGAAAGTGGGCAGCAATGGCAGCGAATAGGCACAACAGGAACTGGAGCTCAGCATCAAGGGTAGGAGTAGAAAGTGGCCTGAGCCTCTTGGTCAAAATGGGCTTACAGCAAGCAATTTACCACTATGCAGAAAGAAAGACACTGATGGAGTGAGTCAGTCCATACTCCACAAAGCCTTAGAGGAGGAAGGACTGAGCCTCTCAGTCACCAAGCACAAAAGTGTGCCAGCACATTTAAAACATGCTCAGTATTTTTCTCATCATCTGACAAAGCAATGCTTCTAACACATGCCTAAATATGATTTGAAATAATTACATGATTCAAAAAATACAGGTTACATAAAAAATCATTACCCATTCTGTGACACAGGAATAAAAGTCCAACTTTAAAATCATTTGACCACTTAAGGGTTCATGTGCAGATAAGTTACCACTCCCAGCCTTGGCCCAGTAATGACCATGGCTGGAAGACAATTCCCTTTATTGCCTTTCCCAAGCTCTTGGGGGCAAGGTATATATATATATAGAGAGAGAGGATATATATATGTATACATATATATATCCTCTATAGTGCATAAGCTTTTCCATAAATTCTGAAACAATTCTTAGATCAATCAATAAACCTGTAAGTAGAAAGACATTCTAAGGGATCACCAAAGGGTTAAAAATAAAGATCGTGGGGACCTGGGAGTGGAAATCGATAGTGCACTGCCCGGATCTGCAGGCAGAAGCAATCTCAGGCACTAATACTAAATGCTTCCAACAAAGACCCTGACGAAATGCACCCAAATCATTTGAGATTGTAAGGCCTAAGGCTTTTCGGAGTATGGACTGATTCACTCATCAATGGTCTTTCTGCATAATGGTAAATTGCTTGCTGTAAGTCCATTTCAATCAGTGCAGCACACACTCTACATAGCTGGCATGCTGAGTAAACTTTAATCAATAAACAAACAAAAACAGAATAAGGTACAGTTGCCTCAAGTAGGCTAGAAACACTTACGGCTCATTCCAGTGATGGCTATGGGACTCAGCGAGCGTGCTAAGAAAATGCTGTGTGAAAGGGCACTATTTTCCCCATTTATTGAAACGTTTAGGAAAATGACAAGCACATCAGTGTGAATGGAAGGTTGGCAATGGGTCGGGGTATTTTGTCGCCACTGCACACTCATGGATGAATCTTCTAGAGCCACGGGATGGCCATCAAACACAGCAGGCTGTAGTGTGGGAAGCAAAGGACTCAGAGAAAGAGGTTGAGCCAACAGTGACAAGTCCTGCCCTGAGGCTGGGAAACAAGACTGTGCCAGAATCTTCAGCCTGGGCAGTTACTTCCAATCAAGATCCTGATAAAAGTGGTGGGTGACACTAAGGTCACTAAGCTTTGGCGTATGACTTCCCTAATAGCCTCTAATACAGAGTGCTGCCAAAGTGTAACACTAAATCATCATGTTTGAAAGCATGTGGAAAAACAGGGCTATCCAATTCTCCCCCCCTTGTTAGTTTATCAAACTTCCACACACAGCTGGTCCTAGGTTACAAAAAAAAAAAAGTTCATGTGATTAAGTGGTAAGCAACTGTCAGCTCCAATGTGAGCTATTCTGAGGACTCCTAACATCCACAGGGAATCTTCTGTGTGTTTTATCAGCAGTTTTACCCTTTGTTCAGAGCCTCACTTCCTTCCGAGAGCCCCCAGTCTCTTGGACATCACCTGTCTACTCCCCAGGAACTCCCACCCCACGTCATCCCACGCTCAGTCCTGAATCCGGGGTGCCTGGTCCCCTCCCTTCAGTGCAGATCACTGGAGGTGGAAACTGCTTCCTACCAGCTAACCTCTCACCTGTTCCCAGGAGCTCACCCACTCCTACAGCTCAATGCCACTGCCACACTCATTCTCTCCCCCTCTTTTCTTTCTTTAGACACTCCCTTCACCTGGCTTCTCCCCATCATCACTAAGGGATTATTCAATAATGCTCTTTTCAAAGCTATTTCCTGTCTTTCTGCCCCTGCACAACTAATATTTTTTCTCTCTTTAAATTCACACATTTATCTCTACATGAAATGTGTTTTATTCTCTCCCCCTACACCACCCTCATAAAGCAACATGATATGGGCTGTTCGGAGCCCACACAAAAATATCCCCTGAGTCTTAACCAAATATACCTGTGGATGTGCCGCCATTTGAAAATTGCTTCTCCCGAGGTAGTGTTTGAGACCAGGTGATACTGGAATTGGGTTGGCCCTAACACAGAGTGACATTGAGTGAAAAGAGAAGACAGAAAGAGATAAAGGGAAATTGTAGAAAGTGTATAGCCTAGGAGATTGGCCACCACAACTGTAAACCAAGGCAGGGCACAGACTTCTGCTGCCAGAAACACTGGAGAGAATACAGCCTTATTCACACCATCACATAGGACTGCTGGCTAGCACGTGGCAAGAGAAGACATCGAGAAATGACCCAGTTGGCAGTAATTTTGCAACATCTCTAGGAAAGCAATACCCTGACACTCTGCTACTGAGAGAAGTGCTGGAATGGAGATGAGCTGGCCAGCTTTTTCAACGAAAACCTTCTAACACTTTTCAAGAAGAGGCTCAAGCAAACCAGGACAGGATGACTAATCTGCCTTTGGCCCATGCTGAACTGGAACACTGCATTATCAGACTTTCATGGCTAGCCTTGTTTTTGAAAGAATCCCTCACTGAGGTCTGCATTGTGCTGCTCTCAGCCAGATCCTTCCTTTCGGGGCTCACAGGATTGCCGGTTTTGCAGTTCACACTTTTTATATCCCTCACCCCTGCCTCCCTTGTTGAGCATACTTGCAGTGAAGATCAAATCTCCTAGATATCAACAGAGTTTCCTAGTCTCTTGGGTTCTCTATCCATTCTATCATCAACCATAGCTCTCTCCAATTTCTAGAACAGCCCCCATTTCTGCTTTCCTATATTTGTGTTACCATCTAGACCTCAGTTTTTCATTCTTGCTGTCTTTGACCATAGCAGTAGCCCTGGAATGGGTGTGCCTGGTGGCTAAAACATTTCCTTCCTCTCAGAGGAGGTTGATCTTCTGATATCTTGCCATGCCATGCATATCTAAGCCCTCACTATCTGTGAGAGCCACTTCACCTCCTACTCTTTCACCTAGTAAGGGCGCTATGACTCATTCTGTACTGTGTATTTTCCAGGACCTGTGACACACCTTTCCCCACTTCAGTATTTAGTGTTATTCATTTCCTTTCTCTGGAATGTCTGCCCTTTCATGGGGTTCCTAAACTTCTGCTGGCAGCTATTTGGGGCTCAGCTCTGCCATGAGCATTTCCTAGAAACCTTCTGTAAATGGATCTGGGGCTGTGGCTATCTGACTCCCATGTTCCTCTCCTAGACTCCCTGCACATGACACAGAGCATGGTGTGAAGACCCTTTGGTTCTCAGAGACTGGAACTTGGCCTGTATGGGATCAAACTTTAGCACAGATGTTGTTAACAGGCACTCGTTAACTCTTTGTTACATGTTCATCTGAAAGTAAAAGCAGGCAACTTAGAGGTGGCAGAGTAAGTCAGTGATGGATTATTTGCCCAGCACCGAATGAAAAGATAATTTATAATACTCTGAGATGTCGCTGATGAACTGTGGGGTGGACTCAGATCCCAAACCCTGACAGCATACTCTGCTGGCGAGGCTGCTGGGAACAAATCCTCAGGCAACGTTACCCTCATGAGACAGACTCTGACGCCTGCAGCCAAACCAGCCAGGCACTCTTACCCTTTAACCTAATTCCCAGTCCTTGAAATCTCTTCCAAGGCATCTCTCAGCGATGAGTTGTTGCCAGGATTAGAGCACAGCATAGCAGAGAGCTGAACCAAAAGAAGAACACTGCTGTAAATGTATGCATCCTGACACCAGAGTTTACTGCACAATGTCAACTTGTATACATGCCACTTTTTAAAGATGGATTGCCAGCTTTAGTTATGTTAAATGTGTATGGGTGTGTGCATCTGTGAGGTATGAAAGAATGAAGAGTAATGAAGTATAAGGAGAGCTTTATGTAAATTAGAGGGGCAACCCAGTGCAGAAAACATATAGAAAAGATAGATTTCTATGAACAAATCTCATTCCATCGATTTAACTTTCAGTTTCTGAAAATCAAAAGTGAAATATAGAAACTGGAATAAAGTGAGTATGAGGTTGTTGGCATAACTGTACAAAATGAGATGGCTTTCAGGACTTTAAAGCAGTAAATTTGGCTTCAATTCCTCAAAGAACTACATATCCTAAAGACCAAAGGGAAACAACAACAAAAATGTCTTCAAAGGTTTTAATGAATCCCAGGAACTAGGGTTGCATGGAGATGCTACTCTGGAAATAATAGAGAGGTGTGTCACACACTGTAGTGATGGAACGGTGTGTCACACAGCGTGGAAAAGGAAAAGGAATGAGTGCTTCTCTGCAGAGGCAGAGAGATTCCGTCAGTGGGAAAAACAGATAGAGGGGAAGGTGGCAGAAGTCAAGGCCCTGGAACCCAGAAACTACCTGGACTTCTCAGGAGTTCTTAGTTTTTATTTTAATGTATGTTATCCCTAGTGCTAGTCACTAAAGAGCCTTAACTGCTGGTGTTCCTAGGGTCATAAAGGAGAATTCTCAGAGTGGTGGGAGGAAGTAGAACAGAGAATAGGAGTATCTTTCATCCAAGAGACTGGAAGTTATCACTGTCCTCAGGACACAACCCAAGATGCTGGGCTAAGAGAGCATCATTCTCACATCCCCAGGGCAAAAAACAAACAAACAAGCAAAAAATAAGGTAGCAATGAATTAAATCTATGGATTATAATAAAAGCCATGTATTGATATGGAGCTTATCAGTACAGGAAGAAAAACAACAGAAATTATAACTTCTTAGGGAACACAGTTATCAGAGTGAAAAGAAAACACAACAAAAGATGTGGTGGTGGGGAAACCTTGCACACTTTTCTCTTCCCACTGTGCAGCAGTCACTTTGAGAGAGTGGGTGAAGGGCAGCTGGTTTACAGGTTAGTCACTATCAGATGAGGAAAAGATGATAAACCTAGAACGGCTCCGGTTTTCTGCCATTGGCCAGCATCTGTAAATAACTCATCTGCCCACAGGACACTCTGCTTTACAGTGAGAGCCCACAGCCACTGGGAAGTAAAAAAGATCTGAGTGTGAATCTCATCAAGATTCATGTCACTGCAGAATTACAGGGAAAGAAGGGACACACGCACACTCAGATGACACAATCGGCATGCAGTGAGCAGAAACCCGACTGGATGACTGATTCCAGTTCTTTAAAAAAATATATCCCCCCCCCCATAGAGATGGAAAAGCAGTGCTATAAAACATTTAAAGACATCTAAGATCTAACCAAGAAAACTGTGCTGTTTGGACTTCAGGTAGATCCTTGTTTGACTCAACAGAATTTGCATCCTCCCGAGACCATGTACTTCATAGTTTTAGAAAAAATTTCACTTGGGAGCTTTTCCATGTCTGGTGTAACAATAATATCATAAAGTTATTTTCATTAATAGCTATAGACTGATATAGATAAAATTATGTGGTACTCTGAATTTGCATGAAAATCATTTGACATGTAAGGGACAAAGCATTAAATTCCTCCAGGAATTTAAATAAGAAAAAAAGAATATAAACTGATAAATGTGGGGCTTAGGTTATTTCATATTTAACATCTCGACATGAAATTTGTGGCACAAAGTTTTAAAACTAGTGAAAAGCTATTGAAATGAGTTAAGAAAATGAAAAGTATGATGTGGGCTGATGTTAGTTGGCATGCTAAGGCCAGAGGCACTGTTTTTGTTTTGTTCTGTTTTCCCCACTGTGAATCATTCAAGTGTCCAGTTTGAGGAAGACCTTCCAAAACTTCTCGTAAAGAACAGAAAAGCAGGTGAGACTGTCAACTGACAAAGCCTCCAACATGGAGAACACACTTCAGACAATAATGGATTCCACTGCACTGTGGTGCTCTGTCAGGATGAAGGGGCTTGTCATGACAAGACCTTGGCTTTGTCAGAAAATGCCAAAGAAGATTAGTTTCTTTCCTCTTATTACTGTTTACTGCTGTGCTAATGTCACGGTTTCAGCCTCTGACTTGAATGGCTGGGCGGCCTAAAGCACCTGTTAAAAGAAGATGGGAAATGACAGTTTCCATCCATGGAAATCCCATCTGGGATCCTCCATGAGGAAGTACTACTCCGAGGCATTGTCTTCATTCTAAACAATTGCCCAGGTGAAACCACAGAACTAACAGCAATATCCTTCTATCGTCTTGCATTGAATATGAGATTTGAGTTTATGCTGTGGTCTTGTCACCGGTACACCCTTGTTCCTTACCTTTGTAGGAGACGATGGGGTGCTCTGCTCTCTGGCACTGGGCAGGGTCCGGGGTCTCAGGCAGAGCAACTTTCCACACTCCCAGGCTTGAGAACAGCCATGCAAGGACGCAGGCTCCCTTCATGGTGGGCAAGGGGCCTCTGACTCTGGGAACGTGTCTTCTGTGGAGCTCACCTTCTCCTCATGTGTAAAAGGTACCTACAACATTCAAGAGATGGATCCCGTGAACAGGAGTTCAGGTTTTGTGCCTGGTGGATAGTGTTTTGTAAAAGTCCTATCACGACCTTCTAAGTTTGCAATGTTGAAGGCAAGGGATGTTAAAAAACAGAAACAGCACGGGGCTGTGTGTGTATGTGTGTGTAGTACAATGTATGTGTGTGTGTTAGTATGTTGTGTATGGGGTGGGAGGTATGTATGGTGGGTGTGTATCTGTATAGTATATATGGTGTTTGCATGGTGTGTATGTGTGGGGGGGTATGTGGATGCATGTGTGTGTGTGTGTGTGTGCAACTGTGTGTATGGTTGTGTTTCTATATAGTGTAAATTGTGTGTATGTAGATTGGTTATGTGAATGTTGGTGTGGTGTATATGGTGTGTATATGTGTGTATGTGTAGGTGTGTATGAGTAAATGAACTAAATCTGAGACAATCCCAGCTTAAGCTTTCCTAGGTCACACCCCTCTGAAGTAATGGTGATTAATTGCTGTTATCATTATTGGGGCTTTCCTTGTAAGTCTGTCTTGGCCTGTTTGTGCAAATAGAGTTGGCATGTAGTAACTCCGTCCCTCTTTATCACCCATAAGACCCTATTTCATAAGGCTACAGCCTTTGTCTTTTACCAATAATCTAATTAGCATTATGGTTCACAATTCTTGTTAATAATTCTAATAATATTATACATTTAAAGATGATCTGTCTGCAAAACTTGTGGCCAAGTGTGCGTCAAACAGAACATAAGTCGACCAACTACCAGGTTGAATAAAAAGATGAGGCTAGAAGGTGAAGCTGCCCGCACTTTCAAGACTATGAACAACACACACTCTAGAGTTAGTCAGACTTGTACAAGTAACCCAAGCTCTAACTTCAACAAAGTGAGAGTGCCTTGGAAGGAAACAGAGGGATGCCACTGCCATGCAGAGGGATCAAGGACAGCCTTCCAGAGGGGTCAGACTTGAATTTAATATTGAACAATAAGGAGGATTTCTGGAAGTCCATTCCACAGCAAGGGAATGACACAGGAGGACATATGGGGAGTGATGCTGGGAAAGGTGTGCTCAGGAGTGATCTGCTGTACTTGGTACAGAAAGCAGGTTGTACCCAGAAAGCTGAAAAGAAAAGTAAAACAGTGTAGACAGGAAGAAGCAGAGAGAACAGAGAGCTGAATGAGTTGGTTTAAATTTGCTGCATCTGTTTAGAAAAATAACCTGTGGCTTAAGGCTTTTTCAGTCATGAGCACAAAGGAGAGAAAGGGTAGCTAATGGGTGTGGCTGGAAGGGTCCAACTTGTCCCCTTCCTCATCAGGATGGGGTTCTCTGCCTATGAGTATGGGCTGCTCTGTAGGGGCACTGCTCAGCGAGGCACACAACAGGAGTCACAACTTCCAATTACTAACCCGGACCCTGCAGCACGATGACCACTTCCTTCCCACACATTCCTTGGGAATGGAGGAATGGGGTCAGAGGTACAACCTCTGTGTTTGTCTCAGGAGAGAGACCACTCTGGTGGTTTGGGAGCTGGAACCCATAAAACACAGCTTTCCAGCCACCATTGCTGAGACTAAGCCTGAAACACACTGAGCGCCTTCAGTGTGTATCACAAGCACAGAATAATAACCCGACTGAGCCCTACCCAAACTCCTGAACACCAATGTGTAAACTTTATTTTAAAAGGCTATTGTTCTAATCCACTAGATTGTGGAACCAGATACAAATGGACTAAAGAGATATAAATAACTATCAAGATATGACTGCTTTTCATTTAGATAATATCCATAGAAGGTCTGCTGTATTGGAAATATAATTATTTGGTATTGCACATGCCAGAATTAAGAAGCTGAATGCATACTTCTGAGCTTCCCCCAAACTCCAGGTCAGGTGATAAGAAAAAAAATAAAAATAAAAAGTAACATGTAAAGCCTCTAAGGGTTTAAATGATAAATGAGGTCAATCTTTACTCAGGGGAGGAGGCCCGACAGGCAAGGAGAAGGTCACATTAGATGGGGAGGATCACTGGATTCTTCCCAAAAGTTCTCAATGGGCAACAAGTATGGGCTTCCACAGGAAAGGAGACAGAATCCACATAGCAAGAAACAAAGGAATTAGTAGTCGGAGAGGAATAGAACCAATTTAGCTCCTCCTTATGTTAGGTGATTAATAAAAATGCAACAAAATAAGATTTGCAATCAAAGGCTGGGAGTTTTTAGGACGGCAGGAGCAATCAACAATCAAACACCTGATGGATGAAATGTAGCAGTCAGTGGAACGGTACACTGTGTGAGGCATTTAAGGGAGGCAGGCTCTTTTCCTGGGGGAGATTGGTTCCACTGACAGTGCGCTGCGAGAGAAGCAATTGTTAGAGAGGCTGCTGCAGCCACCTCAGCTCCCTTGCCTCATGCTCTTGTGCACACCGCCTTCCCATGCTACACACGCCACAGTGGAAGATCCAGTAGAAAGACCTTCATCCATCACCACCCCTTAATTTCAGACTTCCAGCCTCTGGCACTGTGAAAAATAATTTATTTTCTTGAAGAAATCACCCAGTTTCTGAGATTATTTTGTAGAGCAAGAAAAAGGGACTGACCCACAGCTAATTAAATACAGTTCATCTTCTGAGAAGGTTGAACAGAGAAGAGATTGTGGGTATAAAGGGGAGAAGGTAAAGGCAGCCCCTGCCTGCCATCCGTGCCCTTAGGAAGCTTCGCCGGAAAATTATGAGGTCAACGCCAGCATGGACTGCATAGTGAAACATTGTTAAAAATGAATAAAAATGAACAGTAAGTAAATAAATAGAGAAGATATATGAGTGAAGACCCAGAAACACTAGCAAGAAGTAGCTATTAGAATAAAAAAACTAGCTAATGAAGGGAGAAAAGGTTTCATCTTTAAGGAGCAGTGCATATTTACATATTACAATATATATATAATCATATAATACATTATAAAATAATTTGTATTTCTCTATTTCTAAATCTTATAATATATTGCATATTACATAATATATTAATATTATATATATATATATAATATGTAATGTGTAGAAGATTTAGAAGTAAAGGAATACATCAAGTTAGTAGTGTATACAATGTAACAGTTTCTAAATTTTTTTAGTCAAATAAGTAGGAATTCCTGATGGCTAAATAAGTGGTGATGATGAGAACTTTAAGCAGTAGAAAATTTAAAGGAGTTAAACTTTGGTATTGCGAAAAGCAATTAGATCTGAGCATCTCTCCTTCACTCGTTGTTTACTGATTGTCAACTATATATACATCACTCCATGTGTGTATGAATATGTAGAGGGACCAAACAGTGTAGTGTAGAGGAGGCAAACCTTAGAGCACCAGTAAGCACCGATGAGGGCACAGATATGAAGAACCAGAGCAATGAGACTCACTGAGACTAAGAATCCCAGAGCAGGTCAAAGATTAGAATGGTAAATAATGAAAAAGATTCTGAATGTTCTCATTGGGTAAAATGCCTAGGTATAGAAAGAAGCAAATGAAGGGACTACAGATCAAAGCAATGAGGGAAGAGCTTCTGGATGATGAAGAGGGAAAGAGAATGTGGGGGTGAGAGGAGAGATGGGTAGAAAAATAAATGGGGAGCCTGAGGCACAGCTGATGAATCCTGGACACAGAGCACTGTAATACATACAGGTTCATAGTTGCCAAGTTTTCTTGAGTTAAAATATTGAAAGTGTGTTTTTCCCATTAGAGGACAGTCTAGAACCCCACTGTGAAACAGCCCATCTTCCCTTTTCCTCCTGGAATGAGACTGCAGCCATAAAATATTAGTAATTGATAGATCAGCAGCGGACATTCCCTGGGAACCCTCTGGTCACACAGGCTAGGAATGAAGCTAGTCCAACTGCAGGTATTCACCTCTTCCTTCTCTCCTCCAAATACAACCCCCCTAACCCTCTGGCTTCAACCACAACTTTTTAGCAGAGCACGTGTTTGGCCTCCCCTCCCGGTCTGCCCCAACCTCCAAGGGATCATTTTCAGCCTTCTCCTTCAACCCTGATCCCTTTATCTCCGCCTTCATTTCTAGAAAGGAGTCCCTGGAAAGCCTCCAGCCAAGCCTGACAGGAAAGCAACAAGTGGGAGGGTGATGCAAGTTACAGACCTTCATGATCCCTTGGTGCTTCCATGTGCAATCCCCTAATACCATCGCAGCTCTGTAGCTGTCTACCTGCTAGAGCCTCTCCTATCCCTCTCTGCTCCCATTCCCCTGTGTGTGTGTGTGTGTGTGTGTGTGTGTGTGTGTGTGTGTGTGTGTGTGTGCACTAAACTATGCAAATCCTGGTGGAATGTCATGATTTCCTCCCTCCTGTGAAACCCCTTCTAGTCCATACCCATTCCTAAACATCAGCTCCCAATACACAGACAAAACTTACCTGGAATCTCCACTGGACATGCCTAGCAAAATCCCAGAAACATTCCCTAGAAGGTAAACACATAACCACCATACTGTTCTAAGAACCAGAGAAGGCAACAGAAACCCAGGAACAAAACAGCCACCCAACAAAGAAAACGCCAAACACCAGCACCTAGAAATACAATCATCCCAAACCCAGAAGCCTACACACCAGTGTAAAAACACAATCAATAACCAGGACAAAATCTCCCAAGTAGAGCCCAGAAAGCTTACTTCAGTAGGCTCTTAGAAAGGCAACATAGCTGAAGCACAAGACAGGGACCTTAAAATAGCCTTTATGAATATGATAGAGGTCCTAAACAAGGGAATGAATAAATCCATGAAAGAGATCAATGAAAACACAAAAATAGGAGGGAATGAATATAACAGTTGAAAACATGAAAGGGGAAATAGAATTAATAAAGAAAGCCCAAAACAGAGGTAAATCTGAAAATGAAAAATCCAGGAACTTGAACAGTAACCTGAGGAAAACGTCACAAACAGAATACCAGAGATAGAAGAAAAAAAGGTTATGTATAGGAGACAAGATAGAAAAAATGGATACATCACTCAAAGAGAAATTTAAACTAAAAAGCTCCAAGCATAAAACATCCCAGAAATATGTAATACTATGAAAAGACCAAATATATGAATAATAGGAATAGAAGTCAGAAAAAAATAGTCAAAGGCACAGAAATTATTTTCTACAAAATCATAGAAGAAAATTTCTAAAAACTAAAAGAGATGTCAATCAAGGTACAAGAAGCATACAGAACACCAAATATACTGAACCAGAAAAGAAATTCGTATGGCACATACTAATCAAAACAGTAAATATACAGAACAAAAAAAGAGTACTAAAGGCTTCAATAGAAAAAGACCAAGTAGCATATAAAGGCTGGCCTATTAGAATAACACCTGAGTTCTCAATGGAGACTATAAAGCCAGAAGGGCCTATACAGAGTTCTACAAACTCTGAAAGACCACAGATTCCAGTCCAGACTACTATACCCAGAAAAGCTTTTAATCAAAGTAGAGACAGAAAGACATTGCAATCTGATTCGAAATTTAAGCAGTATCAGCCTACATATCCAACCCTACAGAAGGCACTAGAAGGAAAACTTAAAGCTGAAGAGACAAACCACACCAAAGAAAATACATGAAAGAAATAATACCACACCTACAATCAAAAAAGTAGGAAAACAAAAAGTAAAAATTGCAGTAACAACAGGAACCAGGAAACACTGCCTATTGATTATTCTCATTATTTGTAGGTTCAATCCCCCAATAAAAAGACACAAACTAACAGAATAAATGTGAAAACAGGATTCATCTTTCTGTTGCATCTAACTCAAATGACTGAGAAATATTTAAAGAAATGTCCATCATTAGTCATCAAGAAAATGCAAATCAAAACTACTTGAAGATTTCATCATACACTGAGCAGAATGGCCAAGATCAATAAAATAAGTGACAGTTCATGAAGGCAAGAATGTGGCATAATGGGAGGGAATACATTGCTGGAGGGAATACAAACTCATACAAAATGCCCTGTTGAAATCTGTGGCAATTCCTCAGAAAGATAGGAATCAACCTTCCTCAAGATCCAACTATACTACTTTAGGGAATATAGCCAAATGATGCTTCATCCTAGAGCAGAGACACTTGCTCAACCATGTTCATTGTTGCTTTGTTAATAGTAGCCAGAAATGGGAAACAATGTAGATGTCTGTAAGTGGATAAATGGATTTTTTTTATAAATGTTATACATTTACACAATTGAATATTACTCCACTTTCAGAAAATGAAATCATGAAATTTACAGGTAAATGGATTTAACTAGGAAAAGTCATTCCGAATGAGGTAACCCAGACCCAGAAAGACAAATATGATATGTATTTGGTTATATTGAATATTAGCTGTTAAGTCAATGATAATCAAGCTACTATCTGTAGAACCTCAGAGGTTAGATATAGAGTAAGCAACTTGGGAGAAGGACACATCTTCTCGGGAAGAGGAAATAGAATAGATGGTGTTTGATGAACAAGAAGTATGGACTTGGGGGAAAGTAGCAAAGCTTCAGGCTTTGTATTTTTACATGATTTCTGAATGTGCAAAGCAGTAGGTCTCTGCATCTATATCTACTTTTTGTGCTTCTTCTTGGGCTCATTTTCTTCTGTTGCTTTTGTACTATTTTGATTTTACTTTCTTTCCTATTGTGTTTTATCATCATCCCTTAGAGGCCTGCTTTTATTCTAGCCAGAAACAGAAATGAGTGGATCTGGGTGGGATGTGAAGTGGGGAGGAACTGGAAGAAGCACAAAGATAGAAAAGCATAAAAGAAAAATACAGATGACTTAGATATATCTATGTTCCGTTAAGACTAAGGATGTTTGGAGTAGCCATGTTGGCTGCTCAGGAAGGGGCGCAAGGAGCTGTCTCAGCTAGATGTGAGAACAAACCCAACCTAGCTATAAGATAGAACAAGAGCAGGTACACAAGGTAACAGCCCTCAGTCCATTCTAATTCAATGGAAGGTGTGATGCCAGCATTTATATCCATAGCTGCCACCCAAAACAGTATCACCAATGAACTCTGGGAGAGCACACTCCACACAGAACTGCCCTTTCATTACCTCTGAAATGGATGTCAACTCCATGAGATGCTAAGACTACAGCTGGTCAGTCTGCCTGGTTTAAGCCAACAGAGAATGCCATTAACTGTTAGTCAATTGCTTGCTACTGTGGCAAACTGTCTGAGATAATCCATACAAAAGGAGAGACTATTTTGGCTCATGTTTTCAGTGGTTTCAAGTCTGATCACTTAGCTCTACTCCTTTCAGTCTGTGACAGCAGGATACCTCAGAGTATGAGTTGCTAGCAGAGTGGACCTCTGACTCCATGGCAGCCAAGGCAAAGAGCTTTCAAAAAGCCAGTGACTAATATCCCCTGTGAGGCCGTATACCAGCATTTCACTCCTGTCTATTAGGACCAACCTCCTGATGGTTCTACCATTCTCCACTACTGCCATGGGCAGAAGGCCATGCCTTTTACATATGAGTCTTGTGGACACTCATGTTCCAAGCTCCATCAGAGTGATTACCATATCGACCAGCATCCTTTGATTACAATCAACCTTTTTTTTTTTAAGATTTATTTACTTCTTTGACATTTATGGGTACTCTATCTGCATATATGCCTGGATGCCAGAAGATGGCTTCAGATCATGTTACAGATGGTTGTAAGCCACCATGTGGTTGCTAGGAATTGAACTCAGTACCTCTGGAAAGGGGGCCAGTTCCCCTAACCATTGAACCATCTCTCCAGCCTTACAGTCAATCTTACTGTGCTAAACAGAGCCTTAAAATCAGATGCTGAGACTTGTGACCAACACTTGGACAGAGTGCAGGGAATCTTACAAGGGGAGTGGGAAATAGTGGGATCTGGAGAGGACAGGAACTCTACAAGGAGAGCAACAGAACCAAGTGGTCTGAGCACAGGGGTCTTTCCTGAGACTGATGGTCCAACCAGGTACCATGCATGGAGGTAGCCTAGGACCCCTGCACAGGTGTGGCCCATGGCAGTTCAGTGTCCAAGTGAGTTCCATAGTAATGGAACAGGGACTGTCTCTGACATGAACTGATTGGCCTGCTTTTTGATCACCTCCCCCTAAGGGGGGAGCAGCCTTGCTGGGCCACAGAGGAAGACAATGCAGCCACTCCTGATGAGACCTGATGGACTGGGATCAGAGAGAAGGAAAGGAGGACCTCCCCTATTGGTGGTCTTGGGTAGGGACACTGGTGTAGAGGGGGGAGGAAGGGAAGGGTTGGGACGGGAGGAGGGAGGGCACTACAGGGGTATATAAGGTGAATAAAGTGTGATTAATAAAGAATTTAATTAAAAAAATCTTTGTCTCCTGAATGAAGTCAGAGAGCAAGAGCTCAAGTGGCCACATACTGTTAGGGAAGTGGAACATGAGGGAATCACCATGGAGATGAGAGCACAGCTGAAAAGAACAAGGAATCTGGGATGAATGAGGAGATTTATGGTGCTTGCTACGGGAAACCTCCAGAAGCACATTCAATGGCAGGTAGTCTGTAGGGCTTAATTTGCAGAATATAATGTCACCTCCTTTTTCCTAGAACAAATTGATACACATTGCCACCAGGGTAAAGTGACAAAAACACTCATTGTCTTTATGTAGAATCTTGTTTCTGAGCCTTCACCATAGAAAGCCAGCTCCTCAGAGATTTCCTTCTAGGTAGGATCAGCTTTGAGCAGCAGGTAAGTCTTCCTTCTAATGGCTGAAATGCCATCTCTTAAGGAGGCACAGGATCTCTTGCCTCAGAGACTGGAGTGCTGTCTTTTG
The DNA here is from genome assembly GCA_028658305.1 of Pachyuromys duprasi. Taxonomy (NCBI): domain Eukaryota; kingdom Metazoa; phylum Chordata; class Mammalia; order Rodentia; family Muridae; genus Pachyuromys; species Pachyuromys duprasi. Next base: position 73,971,617 of record CM053743.1, on the reverse strand, counting down.
CAGGGTGCTCACTATTAGGTCTACTGATATTTCAGCAAGGTGATTCTTGGACCAGGGCTCTTAGATGTATTCACCAACATCCCATGCCTCCACCCATTTTTGCCAACAAAAAACACTTCCAAGAATTGCCACATTGCCCCTTGCTGATAACCCCTCACTTAGATTTGTCAAAAACTTTCTCTTCTTAGAACTCAAACTATCATCACTATACATGTATACTTATACACATCTCCCAACTGAGCTTGTATTGAATCATTTCAGTACGTTATCAGTAAAATTGAAAGCCATGTTAATTATAAATATTTGCTGAATTTGGGGAACTTTATTTTGGAAAGCTTTTTAAAGAATCAATGTCACTAAAAGTCGCTCTTATACTATCATACCAGTCCCAGAAAATTAAATATATATCAAGCAAGTTAATAAAAATGTCTTTGTTGTTATGACAATGTATTATAGAAGGCAAATCTGGATTGTGACATCTACCGTTTTAGGGAATTTACTTTAAAATCCCTGAATTTTTTCCTTTGGTTTCTTCATGTAGGAGGATCACTCTATAAGCTGGATCTAAATAAGCACAACTCTGTATAAAAGTGTTTGTGCGATAAATAACATTTCCAGTTCTCACCCACACTGCAGCTGAATAGACATGGGGGACAGAAAATAACTGTTCCTTTTAGAAAATAAAAATGCTGTCAGATCAAAAAGAAATCAAAAGAACAAACGAAGGCTTAAATGGGAGCTTTCTTTAGGGAACAGTATCTAACCCGTTATTAATAAAAACAGATCCAACACAAGCTTAATGTATATCCTTTGGGGGGGTGAGTGGCTTCTAAACTGTATTGTAAAATTTAGATGTAGCCAGATCTTCTGGACAATTCAGAGACACAAGGCCCTTTTTGACATGTTCCTTACCCAGTGGCATCTATGATCGCCTTGGTGGGAAGACAAACAAGTCAAGATAGTGAGCTAACCCGGGAAGAAGGCTTCAGCAAGGACTCAATGCCATGCCCCAAGCTCACCAAAAACACAGCAGTCCTGTCCCCAGAGAGCTGAGGCTGATGAGGAAAGTCCTGGCGGTACCAGTGCCACCTAGCTGTAAGCTACTGATCCTGTCACCTCAAAAGTACCAATAGGCAGATTTATAGAAGGGGACAGACAGCACTGCTGAAGCGGCCGTATTTCAAACAGCTGTCCCATCTCTTCTAACCATTCAAGGGCATTGGGTGAGCTAGCCATCATGAAGCACCCAAACCCTCCTCCCAGCCCATGCACTACATCCATGTCACAGCCAGACACGGCTACACTTCCAGCCTGCAGCTGCTGTCCGGGCCAAAGCCTGCCCTATCCCACACCCTCTGAATTCCTCTCCTGCTTAAAAGCCCTGTAGCTTTCAGACTCTCCGGAGTAACTCGCAGGAAACGCTGCATACTCATTTGTATGTTGCTGATACCATGGTGCTCAACCTCAGCTCAAGTTATCCATGCATTGTGAAAACAGTTTTCTGTTTCCACACACAGCAAACACCTGCTCCAGCCAGGCTGGTAGCTCCTGCATAGGACCTGCCAACACAACTCCAGTGCCTGGCAGTTGACCACTTTCTCATCAAAGATTTATCTGGATGGTCTCCTAACAGTTATGTGTCTACCTTCCACTTTTTTTGTCACAAGCTATGGTTTGAACTCATACTCTGGCTGCCAAGTTCATGTGCCCCTGCATAATTCATGGGCTGTATGAACAAGTCAAAAGAAACAGCTAATCTTTGCTTAGCCGCTGTGACTCAGACATCTCTTGCCACAGGTAAAGTCACATTGTGAGTCGGCTTAGACCCTCAGTCCACATGTGACAATTAATGAATCAGTCACTCCCAGAAGTTGGAAAGCCAAAGGAGATTACAAAAATATCTACCTATCCACTTCCTTTGTAGCTGACAAAGCAAGACCACAACCACATTCTATAATGTATTTAAGATCAAATGTGAGTGGCAAAGCACATCAAAATGAGCCCTACAGACCCCTGGCTTTGTGCTAATTAAGGTGTCCTTTCTGTTTGAGTCTATAAAGTTACCCACTTATAACCAAGAGATTAGATGGACTGAGTCACTTCAGTCATGTCTGCAAAGTAAATACTATGAGGTGAGCCCCAGGACCAGCGAGGAGACATACACTCAGAGTGTTGTTAAGCTTGGCAGGCATGTTAAAATGTCTTGTTCCTTAGTGTTGTGCCCCATGGTTGGGACGAGGATGGAAAAGACAGTGTTTCAGAACTCCCAGGAAGGGTTTCTGATTTTCAAACAGGTAAAAAAAATTCTTATGTTTCATATTCATCTTTTTAGCATAGATTATTTGTGCATACGTTGGTAAATATAAAACAAAAGTTCAAAACAAGATCTGCCAAGGAGGGATTCCTTTGCATGGAAACAAAGATAGAAGCTGTGGCTTTTTGACAGGATTGAAATGAAAGTTCAGGGCAGCAGGAAGAAATGATCCAGGAAACCCAGAGCCTTTCGTGCTCAGCACAGGAAGGAAGGTATCAAATGAGTCCCTGCTTTCTCTTTGCTGCAGTATCAATATTCTAGGTACTCAGCAGAAAATGGAATTAAATGAAAAGTTGGCAAAACCATAACAGTAAGTTAACACAGTGTTCAAGCCAATAAATGTCCAGACACATCTCCAAATCGTGACTGGACACCATTATTAGAGAAATACATTGAGATTAAAGCTTCTGTGTTCTTTATTGAACCTAAAGCACAAATCAGAATAGCCACCACACATTAATCTTTCAATTTTATATACATTTTAAAAATCAATCACTTTTGTATTATTTTAATCCATGTGCCCCAACTGTGAAGGTTTAGCCAAAAGCAATTTGCTATACATGATTAGTGAAATGATTGTAAGAGCACGTTAACAAAAACATTTATCAGACTAACATAGAGAAAGACATCGGCTACCACCCTCAGCTACTGAATAAGAGCCAAATGTCGTCCAGAGAGTTCTACCATATCTGCTCTCCAGTGAGAAGGAATTTTATGACTATATAAAATGACCTCATGGTATAAAGTGGGGAAAAGCAAACATTAAACTATTTTATACATTTCAATAATAGTTCAGCTCCAGTGACCTAATTTTATACCTCTCTTCAAATGAAATTGTTATTACACTTTTGCCTTCTTCCCCCTGTTTAGCTCCAGATCGCCCAGAGGAACGATAAAAAATAAATGAAGTCCATTAGATAAAATTATTATTTGCTCAAAGACAATATTAATTTTATCTGTCAGCAGGTTTTTAAACTAAGTGAAAGTTCATTCATTCTCCTCCTGTTAGCTAAATCAAGAGCACTTTCTAAGAAAAAAAAGTTAAACTTGAGTAATGGAGCCTTCAGTCAACATAACCATTTGAGCAATTTCTAAAGGACGTGCATGGCTTCATTTCCTAAGGCAAGAGACACATCAGGCACACATTACAGTAGTCAAGTTGGAAGTGACTCTCATGGGCCACATAGGGACAGCACCTTCTGGGAGAAAAATAAAAAACAAAAACCCTTGTGGGGTCAACAGTACCAGTCACTGCTTCATTGCCACATCCAGTGACCTTATGCAACTGGACATTTCCATGACCCTGGTGATGTGCTCTAAGACCTTGCCTTCCTTGGAATCCATAGCACCCTAACATCCCACTCTCCATTCTATACCTGGAACTTCTCAGCCTTCCTGTAAATGAAGGTGTATACCCACCCCTTTGGTTGGGGTGTTGGTTTTCCGTAGTCATCCAGCGCACCCTTGTGATTTGGGCTGGCTTTAAATACACTTTCTAGCCAGCAAGTCAAATATAATCCCCACTCTGTGTAATGTAGACTTATAAATAAAAGGGGGCATTTTCAAATAAGCATACCAGCAGAGCCTGATCTCCCAGGCTCCTGTGACCTGTCTTTACCGACTGTCTCCATGCCTGCTACCTATGAGAGACAGGAACACATGTATTCAGGCTCCTAACTCACCATCCAAGGACTCACTCACCAATCCTATCCTTTCATCTTCCCCAAACCCTGACATTTCTTCTGGTTTTGTTTGGATTACTTCCTCTAGCTCCAATCCTTAAGCATCTATGTAGCCATTCTTTTTTTTTTTTTTTCCTGCTTTCTCCCCCACCCCTCCCCCACACACAAATTCACTTGAGTACATTAACACTTCAGTCCTCCCAAACTAAAACTACTGCTCTTGGCCTCATTCAAAGGCTGTGAAGCCTCAGTTTCTGGGCCATATAGAGTAGACATTTAGCATCTGAGGGCCGAGTTAGTGTATGCATGCACATTGCCATTGTTGGGGTGCGTACAGCATCATTAAAATGCTATGCATGCCTCCCTTTCTTCAGTGACTCTGCCATTCATTGTCACAGATGTTTTATGCCCTATTAAAATTCTCTTAACATCTGGTCCAAATACATGAATTCCCATGGTTTTGAGAAATGTCCTTTCTAAATGTCATAATTTTCCAGTTAATGGTCAAAGGGATGAAGGGATTATTACAGGCAGACGAGCTGAAAAGAGTTCTCGGAGGCCTGGAACTGTGAGAGCAGAAGGGAGCTATGGCCACGCACACAAGCCCTTGGGGTCTAGGTAAGTAGTTCCAGTTCTAGTCGTTCATCAGAACCACATGAAACAACAGGAACAAAGAGGAGACATTATCATTCAGGGCAGAGTAACTTTATTAAAGTAATTATTCTAGCTTGAAATATAAATATCATGAAATATTACCAGATGAAAACATTAGACCGCTAACATACTTAGGAAAAAAAATTAGACTATTTAGTGAAAAGTTCCCTTGCTTGATGTTTTCAGATTCTACAAAGGACATTGTGCCTACTTAATATCAGATGTGGAAAGTGAATACTTTGTTTACCTGAGTCTGTTACAATCCTGTTTGTCAAAACTAAACCAGACCTCAAAAGCATTAATAAGTTTGTGGAAAGTATGCACAAAAAGAATAAAGCACGCATCATAAAATGAAAATTAATGAGATCCTAAATTCAAAGATTCTAGTAGCTAATGAATAATAATTAATAGGAAATTGCAAAATGGGTAATAGATGGAATTTGTATTCGTATTTCCTGTGAATAATCTTATAGCACACACACTGTCACCCTTTCTTGGTTTCCAAACAGGGAGGTGAGAGGCAGTGACATTTCAGTAAGTATGCCTCCTGCCATGCTGTCCTGAAGTGCGGTCCTCACTTCCGCAATGAAGGTGTTTCACTGGGAATGGAACTTGGCTAAGCAGCCACAGGCTCATTCATTGATCTTGGAGGTGCAGACCTCATTGACCAAACTTAAGCCTAGGTTAAAGCCTGCTAGAGTTTCAGCCCTTGCAGGAGTCTGCAAAGGCTACTTCAGTTCTCTGTTACCTCCTATCATCTGGCAACCTGTGCCTAAAGCCACATTTATCCACATCTCCACTTGTACTTAACTTACGACAAGGAAACGTCTTTAAACTGGTCCAAACAAGCCACTGATAGCACCACTCCTTAGCCCCGTTTTCTGCCGAAGTTTCCCTCTAAAGAGTAGGAGTCATATTTTTATTGTTCTAATATGCCCACTAAGATGCTAAACCATGAGTAAACTCTGGCATTACCACTCCAAATGGGCACCAGGAAGAATCCTTTGGTTGCCTCCCTTGCCACAGATACACATTGACTCTGTCCTCTCACTTTATCCTCTCCGGGGTTTGAGACGCCTTTCAATTGATCACTCTGCTTTGCACCAATGATTTCGGGGTTTGGGGTTTTTGGAGCTACAACCAGTGACAACCGCAAAGGAGTTTGATAAAGGGGTGTAGCTGCAAGCCTTCAGTGGCTCCCCAGGGAACCTCCCAAAGGTAAAAACCACTGGCCCTACTCAAAACCCTTTTCTGTGGCCAGACCAACCATCCTGCATCTCTCTTTTCCAGCTCTCTCGTTTACCATAGGCCAGCCAGACACATGCACACTTATACACATGATATTCCTTCTACCTCTACATCCACCAACCTTGCAGAAACACTGGCTGTGTCTTAAGACTTATATCCTGTCTAGGTTCTTCAAGGTGCTTTCTTCCCCTGAGTCAGCCTTTATTCGATGTAATTCCCCAAGCCAAGGCAACTGAACCTGCCTTTTATTCCTGCCCAATGCTGTTAACATCTTGTTTCATATCACTTAAAATTACTGAAGCTGCTTGCTTGATGTATCTGTGGAGTATTTTGCAACCTGCCACATTAATTTATTTAAAAGGAGGTCATAACCCCTATAATTTAAACACATAATATATGTATATTAACATTTTCCATTTTAAACATATGTAATAAACAACAAATAAATTAACATGTCTCACAACAGCATTGTTAGTACTTTCAAAGAAGTAAAATCAAGCCAGGAAGAATACAATTGAGAGAATGAATAAAAATAAAATATACTGACTTGGTCAGTGACAGCAAAATATTTCCCAATTGCTCTATTTTCAGCAATCAGAGGATACTGAGAGGACCTATGAGATCTATGTCTGGCAATAAATTGATATCTTTGATTACATACTTTTTAGCACACTGGAATATAAACAAGTGGAAACAAATGCTTTCTTTTGTTCTCTGTAAATCCCCAGGTCCTAAGACATAACATGCATATAAGTATTATGAACTTCCTTAGTAGCCACCGAAGAGGGTGGATGTCAAGATTTCCAGCTGATGGGTTAGTTCATTGTGATGGTCTAGATACTTCCTTCCAGGCAAAGAAACATGTCCAGTTTATTTCAGTCAATAAATCACACTTACAATGAGTTTCACAGTAGATTTTATAGAAACTGCCAGATCTCTAATGGCCTACACGTGAGACTTCAAAAGCAGCTCAAAATAGACCTTAACTGAATGGCCACAAAAACATCTAATTATTAGCTTATTATGCAGTGCTGTGACATGTATATGTTCTTGGAACATAAGGTACTGTGTTCTTCAGTTCATTATCCTGGAATGTGGAAAGGTTACCGTGGATATTGCAGTAAAGGTCATTATGGTTTAAAAGTAATTCCGATGTATTTTCGCATCTATATTTCAAAATATTAAAAGCCAAATGATGGTGTAGAGGTTAATGAAAATACAAAAAGAATAATTCAAAGATATAATTCCTGAGAAGGTAATGAAAGAGGGCATAGACTGTCGAGTGATTCCTAAAGAACAAAGGGCATAAACATTGTTGTAGGATGACTGACTGGCTGTTTATGTCATCTAAAGGTTAAGGAGCGTCCGTGGATTGCTCAGGCTGTGACATACCCTGTCTGTGAACACTGGTGCAGAGGAAACAAATAGCAGGGGAAAAAATGGATGGTAAGCCAGAGGCATAGGATGTGAGATCACCATGGCTGCTATCCTCTGCCTCTGATCCCATCTTCTCTGAGACATTTTAAAAAGAACATGTAGCTTGAAAACATATGAGCCAACTTGAAAAAGGTCAGCCTACTCCTTAACAATTAGAAAGCAGTAAATAAGATTTGATGAATATAAGAAAGTAAGAATACAGACAAAAAAATTTGTTTCATAGGAAATAAACTTAGCGCCCTCTTAAAAAGAGACAGTAAGAGCAATTTGGTGTTTCACAACAGATGTGACTGTAGGCTGCCTTAGTGTTAGGAAAATTCGATGTTTGCCCAAGAAACATAAAAATTTATAATTGTACCATTCCTAATAGAAAAACCTTAGAAGCAATATCAGAGTCTACTGTCTACCAAAAGCACAGTCATCTGCACAGTGTTACCACAGTCAAATGGATGGGCAAAAGTTCTGTGCCACACACCTATGTGCCCCAAACAGAAAACTGTCAAAAAATTATAATCATACGTAGAATATCAAAAACCAATACTTATTAAAAATAAAAGGTTAACTGTATTTGAATTCAATAAACTATACAAAAGCCAAGGATACAGAAATAAGAGCCTTCTTTTGCTAATGTGAAAAAGAGATGCACGTTGCATGAAGAAAACATATTGATCATGACTGCGTCATGCTAACTTCTCAGGCCTCTCACTCTCCCTTCTGCCTACAACACCCTCTGCCAGGTTTATATTAGATCCATATCCACCCTTGGAGGTCCAGATCAGGCACCAACTGCCCCATTCCCGTTAGTGCTCATCAGGTCCCCAGTGAAGAGCTTTGATGGACCTAACAAGGGAGATGCTGTATTTCCGTGGCCCTTACAAGATGTTTCTGTGTTGCCTGGATTCTTCTGGCTTGGGACTTAAAAGTCTCTCAGCATGGAAATGGCCTGCTCATCACTGTGGGCACTCATCACTCAGCATTTTCTTCATGTAAAAAAAAATCTCTAGAATTTGCTGAGAAAACCAACTATGCAAGCACTGACAAAGACAGGAAATAAGACACAGGCTAACAGAGAAGGAGGGTAGCGAGCCGTTGAGCTTTGTAAGTGTGGCTACCATGCCAATGGGCTGGATACAAAACTAGTATACTCCTGGCAGAGCAGTACTATAAAGTCTCAGGTTAGAAGTTACCTGGATGAGGGGAAGCAAACACATTTATTTGTTTGAAATGAATAGACCAAGGTTCTAAGTAATGAGATCCAATAACTTATGATATATGCCATACCATTAAATATCATGCAGCTTGTAAAAACCAATGCAGTAAAACCTGACGTTCTGGCATATAAATCCAGTAACAATATGGAGTGAAAACAAAATGTGCACATTTATCAACAGAGGGAGAGAGAGAATGAAAAATCCAATTTTTGACTGAAATAAAGCAAATAAATATTTTACTATTGAGGGTACAGAGTCAAGAACGGTGACTCAAGGTAGCAAATATGTTTTAAAATATTCTTATATATTGCCTGAATTGTAATAAGCATTCATTAATTTTGTAATATAAAGAAAAAATGATTTACCTACAGACAAAAGGAGTGAGAAGAGATTATTTTATGGGACAACTGAAAGCGAAATTCAGACTCAATTCAAGCTTGCCAGGCTAGTATGGGGAAGGAGAGTTACGGAAAAAAGAGACAGAAAGAGAAGGTGAAAAGGCTAAGCAGGTCTGAAGAAGAGTGGCCAGAATGTACTTAAAGTTGACAGGGCAGAGGCAAACTGAGCACTCTCTAGACAGAATAGGGAGTTCCTGTTTGTAGGTGGGTGAAATTAGTTTCAAGACAATCCACCACACGGTTGGAAGCTGGGTGCCAATGAACGACATTCTCAATGCCAGAACCTCTTCCTCCTTGCTCACTCCATTCATCTTGCTTGGGTGAAAGTCCACCTTGTAAACCCCTGGGCATCTGTAAACAAACACACCGGCACATGGGCACACAGCAGGTACAAGCTTTCCCATTCTGTCACAGCTACACCTTGTTTAATGTTCCAAGTTGCCCCTTCAGCATGTGTTATACAGTAAACTCGATGTAGAAATCAGCACACACGTTTTCTTTCTGTCTGACATAGACTTCATTTCCATTGAAAAGGTGGTTAAGGGCTGAACATGGTGGTATACCTTTAGTCCCAGCACTTGGGAGACAGAGGCAGGTGGATCTCTATGATGAGTTAAAGGCCAGGTTGGTCTATATAATGAATTCCAGGACAGACAGATCTAAACCAAAAGACCCTGTCTCATAAAAGTGAAACTAAACCAAACAAAACAGAAGCGTGCACACACACACACACACACACACTGGGTAAGAGTCATGCTTGCTGGAACATCTTGGATAGAAGGCAGAATATGGACACAACTGGTTCTGCTTTCAGGAGCAGATGATTCACTCCAACCGGTGAAACATTTCATAAACACAACTATGACCCTATGAAGTCACTCCTTGGACAAGCAGATCAACTTTAGTATCCAATCTGTGTACTGTTTTTCTTCTCAATGATCTCTTTCTTATGTGCCTGAGCACAGTGTTATCTCATGTGTCTTTAACCTTCACAACTGTCATTTCCTGTCTTCTGTCCTACTGTAACTGATTAAAACCAAGCTGGGTATAGTTTTAACCCAGATGCCAGCAAGCATTTCAATTGAAATAGACTAAGTTACATGGTGCTAGCATGATCTGGAAAGGTCTAGAGATGGCCACAGACTTCTGATGCTATAAACTTGATTTTCAGTGTTACAATGACACAAAAGAGATGTGTGTTTAGTTCTGGGAAGCAGCACATTAGATTCTGAAATTAGACCTTTTCCCTAGCTATAAATGTGTGGTCCTATTCCATCATGAGATATTGGCAAGTAGCAACTCTCAGCCCTAAGTCAGCTCCACAATCACCAAAAGAAACCACCAAGGTGTACACGTTGTTAAGCTATGGTGCTTGGTAACTTAAGGATACTAGGTGCATGTTTGACTTACACTGTCTTCAGATACAATGGGTTTACTGAGCCCTGATCCCCTAATAAGCAGAGGAAGGACTGGATGAATAGGCTTATAAAGAGGGCAGGCTAAAACAGTGTCAACTAACCTAGGCCCATGATGGCTTGCATAGACTGAAGTATCAAAAAGAGCATGCATGGACCTAGGCCCATGACACATATGTAACTGATGGGCACCTTGGTCCTTAGGTGGTCCCCTAGCAACAAGGGGATCTAGAGTCATATCTGACATGGACTTGGTTGCCAACTTTTGGATCACTTTCCCCTAGCTGGGCTGCCTTGTCTGGCATCAATAGAAGACGTACTAAGTACTGATACAGCGTGATGGGCCGGGTGGGTTTTTAGGGGGGGGGCTCTCCTTTTCTGAGGAGAGGGGAAACAAAGAGGAAAGAAGGAAGGAGGGTGGGAATGGGAAAACTGGAGGGAGGGGCTGTGACTGGGATATAAAATGATTACATGAATAAATTTATTTAAATAGATTTAAAAAGAAGACAGGATGCTATTTTAAGATAAAAGTTCATTGCATATATTTATGATATAATAATACATGTATAAGTTAGAAAACAAACACTGTATTCAGCATGTTTTTTTTAAAAAAACACTTATTCATGGAGCTAGAGGGATAATTCCATAGGTGAGAGAACTTGCTTTGCATGATAGAGGACTCTGAATCTCTAACACTCACACAAGCAGCTGAACATACTTGTATGAAGTCGTAACTCCAAGCACTGGAGGGAGGGTGGATCCCCAGGGGTTGATGGTCAACCAGCTTACTCCTCACACAAAGAACAGGGTCATGAGAGTTGAGGCAATAATGTGCCAAGTAATAAAGGAAGACATCCAACATCTTTCTCTTCTCTAGCTTTGGTGTGAGTGCACATAGGCACATACATCTGCCCACTTAAGTGAGTGCAAAACACACATGTGCATGCAAACTGTGCAAGTTCTGGGCCAAGGAGGATAGCAGAGTGAGTTTAAGACATTTGCTCAACTATATTCGTAGCTGCTTTATTTGTAATAACCAGAACCTGGAAACAACCCAGATGTCCCTCTGTTGAGGAATGGATACAGAAATTATGGTACTTTTACAT
>CM053743.1:73941395-73960052 GCA_028658305.1 Pachyuromys duprasi | reverse complement strand
GGAAATCATGAAATTCGCAGGCAAATGGTGGGACCTGGAAACGATCATCCTAAGTGAGGTATCCCAAAAGCAGAAAGAAACATATGGTATATACTCACTTATATAGACCTATAGGATAGGAAGGTCATGCTGAAATCTACACACCTAGGGAAGATATACAAGAAGGAGGACCCAGGTTGGTATGATCAATGCTCATTTACATGAACAAATGTAAACTACTACTAAAATATTTGTTCTGAGAAGTAGAGAGATGAGAACCCAAGTTTGGTACCCAGCATCTGCGCTGGGTAGCTCCGGGTAGCTCACAATAATGTGTGTGTGTGTGTGTGTGTGTGTGTGTGTGTGTGTGTGTGTGTGTGTGCCTTGAACCCACAGATGATACATAGATAGATGAGAACTCAAGTTTGGTACCCAGCATCTGCACTGGGTAGCACTGGGTAGCTCACAATAATCTGTGTGTGTGTGCCTTGAACACAGATGATACATAGATAGATAGATGATAGATAGATAGATAGATAGATAGTAAATAATATTTTAGATATAATCCCTGTAAATGTGAATTGTAATGTCCCTGTAATCACACTCCTATCCACATACCTAAGATAAAATATCCATGTAAAGCATCTCTATGAATCTTCATAACAGCCACAGATATATAAAGCAGTCAGACGGCCATTTTAAAGCAGCGCAGACGTGACAGCCTTACTCAAATGTTTTAGCTTAAAGCACATTTTTAAGTGCATTTCCTTAACCAGTTTGTTAACACATACATATTCACAAAGGAACCAATTTTATCAATTAGGTTAAACACCTTACAGTACTTTAAATTGCCAATTATGTTATAATTTATATTATCTAACATTAAAAATTATTTGATAATTTATGTTAACTATTTTCATTGTTTTCTTAATAGTTGTACTGGTAAAGATTAAACTCTATGCTAAAGAACTCATCTCCCAAACTCATGCCATGCAAACCCTCAGACAGTCCCTAGTGCTGACATGCAGACATCTCCATCAAATTCAGTACAGTAGCAATTTCCTCTTTCCTTCTGACCTTTTCACTTACTTAAAAAAAATTAAAGCAGATATGAATCATGACTTTTTTCTTTTTTCTTCTTTTTTTTTTTTTTTTGGTCAGTACCACATGAAAAGCAAAATGGAAGAAACAACAGTGTGACAGTAGATGGACTATTTCAGCCAAGCCATGCCCACGTCTCTAGACAAACATCCTGTCTGAGTAAATCACAAGGCTGATCTTTAATGGTACAGAATCTAGAGCACCATATGTCCAGTAAACAGAATGAATCCTGCTGTGTCTACGCTTGACTCCTACAAAAATTTTCTTGGAACCTTGCAGGCATCACAGGAACCATGTGTTTTTCCTCTTGATGCAGAACCCCAATCACATGGCACCTATGTACTGGTAAGGACTCACAGCTGCCCAGGGCCTTCTGGTCAGCTCTCACCCATGAAAACCACCCTTTTCCACCCCTTCCACTGCATGAGGTTGCAATGCAGTATTTCAGATCATGAAACACTTACACATGCCCTAAATCACCACTCTGTGAATACTTAACTAGGGCCTCTTTACAAATTAATCCCTTGACCACTGGGCAGGGTTTCTGGCCATATGGAGATAACTTGTGGGAAACAAACTCATCCTGTGAGAATTTTCTTGAGGTGTGTAAAGGATGAAGATAGGCCCAGGGTATCTAGGTAAGCCACACAGAGCCACGGCAAGCAGCTGCCTGTTCTCCGGACTCTCCTCCTCCACGCCAGCATCCTTGAGCATGTCAGCGCACTGTCTCCTGTAGCCTTTAAATGTTCAATGACAGGCATGCCCCATCAGAATCAAGCCTCGCATATAAAGTCTTAAAGGTGGTTGTCTTTCCTGTTCTATAGCATGCAAACCATGTACTGAGTTGCACAGGCTTATGATAGTTAACTCTGCATACACATACACAGACAGGCACACGTTTTTACACATGCACTCAGAACTCCCATACACACAAGCTCCCATGTCAGAATCATACCCATTTGATCCTCTTTTTTTATTATTACTGTCAATCATTAAAGAACATCCAAGAGTAACCTACTTTTCCCACAAAACAAGGTGATGTAGATCATAGCAAGGATTAGTTAGGTGGACAGTAAACATAAAAACAGATCTTGAAGGGACTGACTGAAAAAGAGCGTGTGTGTGCATGTGCGGGTGTGTTTAAATACTGTCCCCTTAGTTTCCTTGAAGTGACATGTCTTAAAATTAATTAGACATGGCTTAACATATACCTTGTTTACTTCTATTCTGACTCTGAAAGAGTTCAGACCTTTGTAAGAAAACAAATCAACCCATGGGATTAATATTATCAACACAAAAAAGGTAGGCATTAAGTAACATAAATATATGTTTTATTACTTATACATATATACTATTACATTTAGACAGTGACATAATTGATTATTAACATAGTAAAGCTTAATAGGCAAAAATATTCTTTATTGCTATCCCTTCTATCACAAAATGAGGTGGATCTTAAATGCTTCATGAGTACAGTGGATGTCTGCAAGATGCAGAATGAAGAAAAAAGAGAGACTGAGAAGGATAGCTTTCTATCGGGTGGCTGGCCTTGTGATGTGCGTGTGTTAGTTCATTTTCTAAAACTCAATTGCCTGATTATGAAAGTAGGATACAGTTTCTTCTTCCCTGTGGGCTGCTGGAAGATTATATTATTGAATTCTTCACATGCTTCATCTCATTGTGAATACCTTGCAGTGATTAACACATATCTACTGACAAAATACAGGGAACCTTTAATTTTAGGCTATTTCATACTCTGCTCAAAACAGTGGTCCATTTCTTTCTGAACTCTCTTTATCAGTGTGGAGAGCGTTAAGCCTTAGAAACAAACAATGCAATGAACCAGAAGAAAAAACTGAGAAAGAGAGAAAGAGGAGAGAGAGGAGGCAAGGGAGATAGAAAGAGACAGAGGCAGACACAGAAAGAGAGACAGAGATGAACATGGAGATGGAGACAGAGAAGCAGAAACTGCACACCAAGCTTTCCTGCTACTGGAGCTGGTAAAATCATTGCAGAGGAACCCTGCAGCCTTCAGAACCGGCTTCTCCTGTGACTCTTCTGCACGAGGCATGCATGTGCCCTCTCTCCTCCTCTTCTGTCTATGAAATGTGTAACTGTCAAATATTTCTGATACATATTTTCATTAGATACCTAACAGGAGGCTAAATCAGAAATGTACCAATGATTACTTTTTGTAATCTAAGTCACAAAAATCAAATGGTTGAGAAAAATTTATAACATTTATTATATTATACAATAATATATTAAATTCAAGAAAAATAGAGTACAAATTGTAGTCTAGAAGCCTATAATCTTCTTATACCAGCAATAAAGATTTCAATCAAGGCTAACCACTTACAGACTTGGGAACACAGATCAAACCTCTGAAGCTATTAACATCAGGATCCATATTTAATCAAATTACTTCAAAGTATATTTGCAGTGATGAGTGAATAGAAATTTCCCCTTAGAAAAGACCATTTGAGGAACTACAGGCCACTAAGAAATGCTGAGAGTAGGAGAAATAGTCCTTCTCAGGGAAGAGCACATTAACTGGTTATTGAGCACCAAATGGTCACATCATACAGACAGAGCAGGTTGTATTCAGAAATGTATATGCATACACATCTATGCCTTTAATAACAACCAGTGAAAGATGAGGCCGTGAATCTGAAACAGAACAAGGAGGGATATGTGCAAGGGTTTGGAGGGAGAAAATGGGAGGGGAAATGATAATTATACTGTGTAATCCAAAATAGAAGAGATAATATAAAGACCATTTGAAAACAATTCCTTGAGGCCAGGGGCACGTTTAAGGTGTGATGACACTGATGACATAGCTAGGTCGCAAGGCCACAGGAAGGTAATAGTGGCGGATAAACGAAGAGATGTGGATGATCTGGGTGACGCGAACAGTTAACTCATGTAAGTAGAATATTCCTTTATAGCTGCAAGCCAACAAGCACTGAGTCAGCACACTGCCTCCCTGTCTCTCTCAACAGGTGCTAAGTTCCAGAACAGATTACCTTGCCACCCAAAGAAAGGATGACTCAGGTAAGCAGTGCCCCAGGGCACGCTCCCTCACCCCCTTTAATGAGGGAGCCCTGTGGTTTGGAAGCAAATTCTAGAGTTGCAGAATGTTAAGCAAGATATTATTTTACCCTCTGTAAGACAACAGGCCCCGACATTGAGTCCTGGAATGTTCGAGGAGACTGTGTTCATACATGTCAGAAAACAAGTCGGTATGCAAAAAACCCTCCTCATTACACCACTTCTGTCTTTTGCACACCACTGGCCTCATGGAAACACAGACTCTAGAATAGAACACCCACCACTGCATAAAATTTCTCATAAATATTGTTCATGGATTCTTATTTATCTACAACGCTTTTCCTGATTTTAAACAAGAGTTAAAGTTCAGTTTGCTGGGTCAGCCCCACCCATCCTCATTGAACTGAATGAAAATAAGGGTCAGTAAGAGTATTATAGACAGAGAAAGGGATGATCAGCTTTATAATATTATGAACATAATAGAAATGCAAGTGGCCAAAGGACTTTTTTTTTCCTGCATATTCTGACAGATCTCTTTGGATACAATAAGGAGATCCTTATCAACTTTACTGGCTACAGGAAACTATGTTCAAAGTGTGTTTGGCCAGAGTGTACAGCTGATGATCAATATTCTGAATTTGTTTCTATGTCTCTTCTGAAGAGGGGACTTCAAATATATGTGTTGTTTGTGTTAGCTAATATCTGCTGCTGGGATGAACTGTCAACATTAGAAGCATTCTTTTACAGAGGAAATCATCCATTTTGCTTTTGGTTTACAAGGGAAAACCCATCATGGCTGGGAGATACGGCAGCAGGTGGCTGGGAGAAGAAGCTGAGCGAGTACATCTTCAACCACACCGGAAAGCAGAGAAAATGAACCAAAACCTGCCCACAGTGACATCCTTCGGCCAACAAGCCTCTATGTCCTACAAGTTCCAGGACCTCCATAAACAGCAGCCACACCAGCCGGAGGCCAAGTTTCCAAACATGAGCCTATGGGAGACATTTCTCATTCAAACCATCACAATAGCTCACTTGCAAGATAGGGGAGACACAGGTAGAGTGAACAAGATGAGCAAGTTGCATACAGCAGGAATTCAGAATATTTGGGTTCACTTTGCACCCATCAGGAAGCAAAGGAGTTATGCCTTCCTACTCCTGCATACGGGGGCCACTGTTGCTTTTTTTTTTGCCTTATATGACCAAAGAAATAGCAAAGAACTTGCTAGAAGTAAATTGAACATGGCTGAAGTATCATTAGCAAATAGGTTCTGTCTCAAAGGACTATGCAACCATATCAGTAGTATTTGTCAAAATGTGAATATTTGCTTAATGGCAATCTCTTACTGTCAAGTTCAGCAGAGAAATCGATATTAATTTATAACATGTTAAATAAGACAGCACTGCTTCTGCAAGGTTGGCTATGGGGAATATTCTTATAGATTGTACTCTGGATTTATCTTAAACTAAATGCAATAATTAAAGCCCAGGAAAGTCTAAACCCAGAATTACTTTCTCGGACACGAAACAAATCACCCTCATGTCAGTAATCAAACCCAGTGAGATCTGAATTCATTTCTACTTTAGAAAAATTTTAACAGAATACCAATTTTTCTACTCAATGAAAAGAATTCTAGATATAAAGGCAACATTTTGAGTATGTATACTGAACTTGAGCATAAATATTTATTGGCTATTTAAAGTGCACCTAGCACTGGGCTACATTTAAATGAGTGTGAAGGTGAGGCATGGAGAGAGGGGCTGGTGGATAAGACAAGGCAGGGCTCTTGGAGAGTTGAGTTCCCAGCCCCACACCAGCTAGCTCACAAACTGCCTGAACTCCCACCCCAGGGATAGTGCTCCCTCTTCTGGACAACAGGGCACCTGCAGTCACATTTACAAGACCTCATATGTACACATAACTGAAAACTAAAGATTTTTTAAAATTTAACAAATGTTAAAGAACTTAATGCCAAATTTGGAATCATGAAACAAACACTGACTTTTAAGAATTGACAAAATACATTAAAATCATAAGAAATCATCAGAGCTAACAAACAAAGAGATCTAAAAACAAAACACAAAAAAAAAACCAACAAAGAATTCTAAGAAACTGAGTAGAACACTTGCCTAGCATGCATGAGTCCCTAAATCCAAGTAATGGCAGAATTAAATGTATCTGTGTATGTGTGAAATGAGTGTATGTGGGGGGTGTTTATGTATGTATGATGTTGATGTGTCTGTATATGTATCCGCATGAGTGTATGTGGTGTGTTTATATGTGTATGTACAACGCGTGGGTTTACTATGTATATTTGTATATGTGTGTATAGTTACAAGGTTATGCGTGTGGTATGTGTGTGCACATGAGGTGTTTGTGTGTGTGTCTGTGTGTTTGGAAACATACCAATGTGAGTAGATTTACTGTGGAAGATGGATTTCAAATAGACTTTGAAGTCAATTTTAGAAAGCTATTCTTGTAGGATACGAAGAATAGGAAAGAAATACATTATGCAGGAAGCACCACAGCCAGTTTCTTAGGCTCCCCATCAGTGAGCTGGGGATGCTTGGAGATGCTGCTTGCTTCCTCTCTGAAGATGTCCCTAATACAAGAAAACTCACTGACAATCAAAATGGTGTTTCTAGATTTTGGCAAATGTCTACAGAGGTTGAAGGGGGTAGATAAAATCACTCATGCTTCCCATTCAGAATCACTGCTATCACAAGCAGAGGTGGCTCTGAAGTGCAGGTGTTGGCTCTGCAGGTGAAGGTACTCACACAGGACTAAACACCTCACTCAATCTCTGGGTCCCATATATACTGTCTATCTTTGCACCATATATACATGTATTACCATGTATAATCATGCGTGAGCATACAAACACACACTAAATGTTTTCTGCAAGTTGTAATCACTGATATCTGTGGGCAAAGAAATGAATGTAGACCTGATTAAAAGGCAATATCATGGGTCCTTGAAAATCCCCCCACATTTCTACCTACCTACATTTCTAAGCTGCCCTTTAACTGGCATCAAGCCTATAGATGCCTTTTTTAACTTTGGGTTGCAGATAGTATAGAAGTTATTCGGGGAAAGATGAGAGTATTCAGTGATCCTATCACCAAAACGACAACCACCCTTCCTACTATCTTCACCTCCATCTCCACCATGCCTGTCATCAGTATCATCCCCTGCCCCCACCATTACCTCTACTACCATCACCATTTTCAACAGCACTACCAGTGACATCATCATAGCTGATGATGCTATTATCAGCATCAATATCATCACCACCACCACCACCACCAATGTCCCCACAATCACCAACTCTACTATCAGGTTCACCACAATGGCCACTGCCACCACCATGATTCTCATCATCATCGTCATCATTGACACCATCGTCACAGCCTATTTGTTTACTGTATATTTAAATTAATATATTAATAAGTTAAATATATATCTTTTAAATCCCATAGAGTGTTTAAAATATGGATTACAGTTCTAAATATCTTATCATTATCAATTAGTTTAACCATAAAACAATGGAATAATATGGTTATTGTTAATATTTTTGTTGGAATGATGGGAAAAGCATTAAGAAGTAACACAAAGGTCACAGGAACTTAAAGACAAAGCAAAGTTTGGGGCCAGGCACCAGCATCTTCCAAACCTCTGAATCATTAGATGTAGAGGTCATTCAAACTTCAGTAACTACAAGACAAATTAAAATGAAAACAAATTGTATTTAAATTATATCTTAATAAAAAATGCTTTAAACAATTGATGCTGGAGACCTACCAGGATCATTCGACACTCTTGACATTCAGCTTTCTCCTCCAAAACCCTTGGGTTTACCTTGTCCCTCCTCCAAAATCTGGAGCTATGCTTAGCATCATTTTAAAAGCCAACCATTGGACTAGAATAAGCCAGGAGTCCTCATTAAAATAATGTTCTCCAATTAGCCTTTGACAGTTTACAGAAGTATGTTCTTACCCCTGTCATTGAGGTCAGGTAAAGACACATGAAATTCACCAGGGAAGCTAACAGCATCCCTTACTAAGGCTTAAGTCCAATAACCCCCATTGAAATCCGAGACTCTTCCATCTGAGAGTCCAGATCTCTTCATAGAAAGCCATGAGCAACAATTAATTGCCTAGGCAAGTTTACATAAAAGCACTGTGTAGCAAAATCATTGGTAATCTGCCTGGATGAGCAAGAGTGGAAACTCCAAGTCCCTGCATCTGTGTATCCAGGTGCATAGCACTGTGCCATCCTTTTCCTCTCCACCCATACCCATGAAGGGACAGTCACCTGCCTGCATGCAGAGAAGGCTCCCCAGCTGCAAGTCTGTAACTGATTTGCTGGCTGACCTTCAGAGTCCTTCATGTCCTTCAGTAACTAAGTTTCTCCCTGTGGCAAAGCATTCTTCTCTCTTTGGGGACTGAGAGCTCATTAGTGCACCTGGATGCAGATTAAGACTTGCTCAGACACAGGGAGACAAAACATTAAAGAGACACTCTGCCCCTGGCATTCAAACACCCAAACCACACCCTCCAGGTGGAGATAAGACATCTAAACACTGTAGCCCAAACAAGTGAGATCTCCCACTGTTCTGGTTTCATATTAAGTGTGCAAGGTCAGGGTCTACTCAGGGCTCTTTCCCCTCTCTATGCAGGTACACTACGAACCTGACCAAACACTGTACCTGTCCCTCCTAGGAGATACCACTAAAAACAACTAGTTGGGAAAGTTTTATTTTAATGTCAGTGTTTATCATAAGAAGTTTTAATAGTTTTCGAACTTGAAAGTTAAAAGTTAACACTGGGAATTTTGCTCATGAGCCCTTTGTAGTTTTATTTCCTTTTTAATTTTTTTCTCTTAATTTTTGAATTTTTTCTTCAATTTTCAAGCAAGCATGTATTCTACCAGTGAACCATGCCACTCCCTACCCCCCTCTCACACACACACCCTATCTTCCCTGTAAAACACAGACAACCACAGACCTACACTTATGATAATCAGATGTGAGAATCTACAGGATGGGTGGGTCAATTAGGAATGGGAAAATCTAATGAGAAGAATAGTAACAACACACCCCTGCAAGCCACCTTGAAGGGATTAAAAATACAAAATATGTAGCTAATTTTTTATGACATAAAATTTAAAGAAACAGGCCCTTCCTTTTATTCACTTTTGAAAGCATTTTGTTCTATCTTCCTGAGGTTGTTTTATTGCCTGATTTCCCTGGGCCTTTGGTAGTCAATCTCTTTAGATAAGGCTTTTTTTTTTCCATTTGTCTTTAACTTGTACAGCATCCAAACTCCTCTTTTCCCTGATTATAAACAAGTAAATAAAACAATCTGTAAGTATGGCAGAGACATACGCGCTGCCTACATCTCTGCTGCGGAGTGTTCCGCACCTCTTCACTATATTTATTCTTGAGTTATTGAGAATGACAGCTTCCATCTGGACTCTTTTTTTTGTAAAAGCATTTCTCATTTCATTCTGTGATAATTTGAAAAAGTATGTACACTTCATAACGATAAATAAAATAACTTGCAACACTACTCCAAAAATTATTCTCAATCTTCATGCATACAAAGCTAGTTATTTCTGGCTAAAAGAAATGGGATCAGATGGCTGCACAATGGAAATGTGGAGATCAAATAGCGTGTCAGGCATGTGCGTTGTGCTACTGATTATCTTGAAAGGCTCCTGGGTTTAATAAATCTTCTTAATTGGATACCACTTAGCTCAACCATGAGGCTCAGACAGACATGAGGTGAAATTTGCACATGAGCTCTCTACACTGTGCTGCAATAGCCCCTCCCTCCAGCCGCTACAAGGGCCTTGCTGCTCAGTCCACAGCCAGTAACCTTCAACTGCCTCAAGTAAATACTTAAGATGTATATGCCAAGTAGAGAAGTTGGTCTCTAGCTTCACATCCAAGCATGTTTTACAAAGTTCCCAAGCAGCATAGTGCTTCTCTCTCACACGTTACACACAGACTGGCAGTCAAGTACCTGTTCTACCATGCACAAAGCACTACTGTGCACTTCGTCCAATGCCAGTCAATGACTCAAACTGCCCTTCTGAATTAGTGTCAAGGAAGAGACAGAAGACAGAGAAAACTCATAATAGGTGTGCCATCACGATTAGAAAAGACCACCTTTGTAACTTATAGAAGGGTGAACTGAGTCTGGTTGGAGCTAAGGGTTTGTGGGTGTAAGAGATTTTCCGTACACGGGATGGACCGCATTAGCTTGGAAGATCTTGCCTCCTCAGAGAAGGTAACATCATGTCCCTGTACACCCTGGGCAGAAACCAAATTTATCACGGATTCCAGGTGCCCGTTCCCTTTCCTCATGCTTCTCCTGGTTGTTCTAACTAAGCTTATACATTTATCTCCATCATATAAGACAGTATTTACCATTTCCTAAATTATCCTATATAAGTATTCATGAGGATACTTTTGCAATGGTTATTTTGAATGACATATTATTATTTAGACTGTCAGATCAGAAAGTTTATAAAAAAACAAAAACAAAGACCCATTAACATTTAATTCTTGTTTCTTTAATGTGTATCTTTTCCTACATCAAGCACACTCAGCATTTTTTAAAAATGTTTCCTTCTAGAAACAAAGCAAGTTACTATAGCTGAGTAACCTACACATCCAACCACCAGCAGTGTCTGCTGTTTCAACTTTACATCATTCCAGATAATCCACCATGTGAAATGCATACAAAATAAATGTATGCAGGACTTTATAAACAAAATCTTCATTCCATACAGGAGATATAGAGCATATAGCCTGGTATGGGGCTCTTGGGAATCCAGGAGACTTTGGGAGCAGCAGGTTGTCTCCAGAAAAACTTCCAGGCATGTTCTCAGAACACAGACAAGGAACTAACTAGACATGCATTATCTATAGGGAAAACAGACAACAAGATACACATAGGGAAAACTAGAAGTGAGGAACTGAGAATTGGAGCAGTAGGAAGGGTGCAAGTGTCTACACAGGGCACATGGAAGATTTTCTTCTGGATAGCTCGGTGTACACCTGAAGTCCTTGTACTCAGAATTCTAAGTGTAAAGTCAACTAGAACTATATATTAGAGACCCGGTCAAATCCAAGAGAGGTAATAGAATGTAAGAAAGGGAAAAGGGGAGTGTTGACAGGGAAGAGTGAGGGCTCACCTTAAGAGACTAACACACACTGACATGGGGGAAGGCTTCCTGGTACATCACAGAGGACTTCATTATGAAAGGTCTCCAACCCCTAAGGTCTTCTGAATTGGGAAAAGTGGTCAGGTCTCTGGGGTGTGTGGGGCAAAAAAGATGAACATGGTGCAGTTAGCAAGTCCAAAACGGAGTCTTTGAAATTACTGCATAAAATGGAGAACTAAAAGTGCTATCTGTGCCTTCTCCTAACTCAAAGTGCTATCTGTTCACAGCGACAGGACAGGGGGATCATGTGACAGTACAGGATGGACACGTTGTCACATATGGACACCAACAGCCTCATGTGTTCAGTAAAAGTCAAATCCTATAACAATCCACATGTTTCTAAAAGGTTCCTGCCGTCTAAGAGATCCTCACAGATCAGAATTCACAGGGAAATTACATCTCTCCTGAGTTAAAAATCCCGATACATTCAAGCAAGGTAGACCCCCAAACAGATGCATGAACAAGCAATGAAGCCCATCAGAAAAAAAAAATAAGAGAGGAAATTTATTTTCTTAATCTGGTTTGTACTTATCATTTACTGTATTTCTTACCTAAATGGGTGAAAGCTACAAGGACTCTAGAATCTTTTGTCGCTGTGATATGAAAATTGATTACATAATTATTTTAAGAAAACACATATTACATGCATAAACGGATCCTATTATTATCATCATATATCATGCTAATAATATTTGACTTCAAAGGATATTCTTGAACAAAATTAATTTCCTTTATAATAAATGAAGCATGATATGGAAAATTACTCAGCTGCCTTCAAGAGCTAGTGATTCCACTATGTGTAAAAAAATTTTTTTCATCTATGATAATTTTATCTGGTTCTCTGTGCTGATTTCTATGCAATTCAGTCACACTACATGAGCATCAAGTAAAATGATGTGCCTCTGATTACATGTGATGGCTGATCTATGTTCAGTGCTCTAACTACCAAGGATTTTGCATAAATATTAGCAGAAGGAAACAGGTACCTTTGCAAATGATTAGGGGACACTGACTCCATTCATTCTTCCCCTTTCAATAAATTACAGTATGAGAACTTCTTTTGTTTTAATAGAAATATCCCACAAATGCAACCAGAACCTTATCCAAAACCTTAGCAAAACCTGCCAGACCTACTAATCAGCAGAGAACACCAACCACAATTAGTCAGAACGAAGAGAATCAAAGTGCTGAGCAGTGTCCATTGAACCAAGAGCACTGTCTTCAGGTTTGGCAGATGGAAGGGTGAAGCCCTGCTATATGGGTCTGCCTCAGAAACTGTCAGTCTTCTGTGTCTCAGCTTTATGCACAAAGCATAAAGAGCCCTTTGCCTTACAGGATTTTCATGAGGACTGATGGAAGTTACAGACATAATGTACCTAGGGCGGGGCTACATGAAGCACCTGCGCTATGACTTCAGGTCTTTCACAGGCAAGTACTCTCTAATTATACCATCTCACCAATGGCTCTCGGGTTCTGTGATAGCCTTGGCCTCACAACCAAACATACTTGACAAAAAAGAAAAGTCTGGCCACCCTGACACTTGGGTAGATGTTTAAGCAGTTAAGATATCTGACCGAACTTAATCAGTTATATATTTGAATTTTTAAGTTAACCACTGCCAAGGAATTCCTGTAAGTAGTTACTATTAAAAGCCAGGGTTCTGGAGTCAGTTTGGTGTCAGAGAGGACAAGGGGTCTCTGTGCAGAACAGAAGCAGCTCTGCACCATTCCTATGGCTCAATGGGCCAGCTGTGGCTCGTTTGGAAGACAGAGCCTGCCTGCCTAATAAAGCAGCTGTGCTTACTGAGCACAGTGCTGGACACTGAAGGTATACAGTAAAAGGCCCAGCAAGGTACAGACTCCAGCTGCTCATTCGCATACAGAGGACAAACAGTTACCTCGAAAGTCTTAAGGCAGCTTAATTTAACCCAAAACATTCTGCAAGAGCAAAAATTGCATTTCATTTTACTTTAATTGCATTAAATCAGTATTTTTAATAATTTCTTAGACCCTTTTATTTTTGCTTTTGGTTTGGCAAAGTGTCAAAAGTCAAGAAAAAGGAAAAGTATTTCCAGATGGTTGGGCTCAGCAAATTATGTGGAATTTTCCTTTAAATATGATGGAAAATATATGTAATAGAAACCCACTGGACACCTATCAAATCAAAACGACTACTGTCGGCATCGTTATAATTCACTTGCTGCTTTATGGCTTCACAGTATTTCAAAGCGTTTCCCGGCTCATATAAGGCTCATATAATGTTTTGTGATGCTACGGCTGACATCAGATCTTGGACTTAGTGGGAAGATATACACTATGAAACCTTCTATTGTTGTACAGCTTTCTTCTTTGGGGCATAATTGAGGAAGTTGAGCAAAAAAGAATGTGCCACTTCAAAGGCATCTCTAAGTTGCACTCAGCTCAGTAAGAGCCACTACCTCAGGGGTAACAGAAAGCTTTCTGTTCACTGATACAAATACACATACACACACACACACACACACACTTTGAAGTATATGGCGTGCTGTTGCATAGGCTGTTGAGAAAAGGAAGGCAAATAAATGATTGTGGGTGGGGTCATCCGATCATAAAATTAACTCAAAACTTCCAGAGAAATTCTCTGGGTGCCTTTAATTAAAGGGTGAACTCAGTCTTTCGCTCCTCCACTGTCCAGGAAATTAATACAAAGATATGCATAGGTACTGGGCATTGGCTCTTTGGGGTCTAAGCAAACTAATTTCTGATGGCAGACAACTTTAGGAGAAATGTCAAGGTCACTGTCAATGAAAGACAACCCTCACTCTTCCAAGCAGTGAGGACCAGAGGGAGGTCACCTTCCACAAACCTGAGAGCAGACCTTCTCCCTTCGGCGGCGGCTCTCCTGTGCTAGCTACTGTACAGCCAACACTCCTCTCAAACACTAGAGCATCCAGCCCAAGCTCTGACCGTCACAGATGTACCACCATCCACATACACATGTCTTCTTCGTGGCCTCTATCTCCCCTTACCTTAATTTCATAAGGACACTCAGACTAATGATTCAAAACAGAGACTTTTCCTTCTTCTCCAAGAAGAGTTTTCAGTGTCTGGAAACAGGTTTGTCTGTCACATATATGGGTGCAATGGCAGCTAGTAAGCACCAGTTAGAGGTACTGAAAAATATAATACAGCAGAAATTTCCAGACAAGAAGAAATTACCTAATCAAAAATTTTAACATAGACAGGGTTATAAAAACTACACAGTCACAGACACACACACTAACATGCATGCACACGAACAAGCCATGTAGGTAATACAACATTTTGTTTTATAAGAATAAAGGGAACTGGAAGGGCCAGATGCTCTTAGCAATGATGATTTTTTTCTGGCTCCTAAAAAAAAATCAACCTGGCACAGTCATTGAGCAACTTTATCCTAGACACTGTCTCTCTTTGTTCTTCTGTGCATAAAATATGAAAGGCGATGCTTACAGAGCTTTTGGACTCACTGTGTGTGGTTGTAAGACGCTATGGCTTTTACATTATATCCAGATGTTTCTATAGAATATGTGAGTGAATGTAATTCTCAGAAAAAATAATATTAAAATAGTATTTTTAAACATTATGTACTATAAGTTTTAATTAAACATGTGACCTCCCTTGGTTTTATATGTAGGGCATATTTACCACTTACTTATGCATATCATTGGCACTGCTATATTTTTTTAATTTCTCATACTTAATTTCTACATCTTTAAGTTTGCTCATTTTACAACTTGCACAGCCTCTAAGCCAATTGTTCCCTGCATCTACCTCTATTTGCCAAATAGATAAAAAACATTAACCTCTAGTAGTTTGCAAAGTCAAAGGAAACAAGATAGATCACAAAGGCACAATTTATGATTCTATAATCAGTCATTCCTCTTAGGATGTCCCTTCACTTCTGTGCCATGTCTTTATTACCACAAGTCTTAGGGTCTATTGTAACCTTTGCCTATCCACCATTCTGTGTGATTACAACACGAGAACAGCTTCTTCAGCAAATGACACCAGACTGAGTGGCTTGAAAACACAAATATACTTCTCAGTTCTAGAGACTGAAAGGTCTGAGATCAAGGGAGAGGTATATTCAAGCTCGTGCTGTCTTGTATGGTGTTGGCTATCTCTCCTTCCCTCTCCACATGGTAAAGAACATACAGCCAACAGCACTCTGCCTTCTTCTACAGGTGTTGTTCCCATTATGAAGCACTACTCTAACGATCAATCCACAGCTAGAATCAGTCCCACATCTGGTTATCACACTGAGTGTCAGATTCTCACAATCTTCCTTCTGTGAGGACACAGAGATTTGAGTCACAGTACTTCCTACATGCAAGGCAGAGCATAATAAAGACGGACTGTCCATTTCCTAGGTGTTCTGTCCTTAACAGCAAAAGTTCCCTACATCTTGGCCAGGATGTGGTGCCCTCAGATCTGGAGTTAGGGCAAAGGCAGAGGAAACAGGAAATCATGCTGAACAACATAGTCAGCGAAGAAAAGCTGCAATTCTGCCTCCAGACAAAACAGCATTCACTGGGTGCTGACTATCCGGTAGCTGCCCCTCACAGTACCAACTTAAAACATGCATATATCAGGTCAGCCTCTTCTGATGGCACAAGCCTCCAAGACCACAGAGTGGGCCCAAAAGTGCAAATGGCAAAGGGCAAAGAGGCTTGACCCCTCCCTGAGAGCATGCAGGCACACACGAGTGTGATAATATTATAAATGACACCTGAGTGACTTCTCCTCATTCATCCCTGAAGCACTCTTTTTTTTTTTTGAGAATCAAGGTCTTAGCAGAATGAAAACATAAGTGACAAAACCAAACCAAACCTTCATTCATCTGTGATGTCACTGAGAGAAGCCTGACGTCTGAGAAAGACACTGTTTATACTATCCCCAACATCCTGTTGGCACATCTGTAGCCAAACCAACAGCCTCAGCATCTGCCCTATAGGGCTCTTAGTGGCCACATTGTTTCCAGACACTCCTAAATCATGAAGGATCTTTGAAGCTGGGCCAAGGCATTTTGCTTCTTTGTGTTACTTGCTGGGACATGTGCACACAAGATGCCCCAGCAGGAGACACATACACAGGATTTCAGCAGAAATTACACAGACTTACAGACTTGATTTTGTCTACAGAGCCTCATGTACACCTTCAATTTGTGAGCTATAGTGACAACATTGGTCAACAAAAGAGCTCTCATAATGTTAGAGTCAACCTTCCTATTTACCCAGATCTTGAGTAAAACCTTAGGCATTGACCATTAAAATTTACTTTAATGAAAGTTTTTATCACCACCAATAACACTAATTACAAGAGAAGGGCACAATGTGACACAGGAAGCACTCTTGATTTGTGCAGGGCTCCTCATGTGAAGAACGGGAAGTATCAAATATCTTACATCAAATGCCTCAGGACAGACTTGCAGAGTCTTAATCCTCAGAGCTGAGTTGATCTTCTAAGAAGGGAATGTTCAAAGGAGGATGCCTGTTGTCAGAAACCTAATTCCTGACATAAGGAAGCAGCAAGAGTCTATGCCCCTTCTCTAAGCATCTCAAACCATGAGAAGAAATGGAAAAGGCAGCCTGGCAAGTTCACCTCTCTCTTAGGAACCAGAATATGGTTAGAAACCATACCCGTTTGCCTGCCAAGCCTTCCTACATTTGCAACTTGACTGGCTATTTCAAAGCCATCTGTTGGAAGTCATCGCACTCTCACCCACATAAGCTGTGCTTAAAGTAAAGTGAATAGGTCTTTCCCTAAGTTCATAGAGATAAACAAATGGGAGCATATAGACTTAGTGGGAATGGAGAAGTGGAAACCTTTCCAGAAAGCCCTTTCCTACATGTCTCTTGTAGCATACTCCTCATGTTTCCTTCTAGAACTTTCAGGTTTAAAAGTGCGGTCCCTGCTCCACTTGCAGCCAATGTGCAAGGTGATAGACTTGGGTCTGATTTTCTTCTCCTGCAAGTGGATATCTACATTTCCATAGGTTGAAGATCCTATCTTTTCTCCAGTGTGTGTATTTTGACCTCTTTGTCAAATATCAGATGGTTATAGTTAAAAATATTCATGGTTGGGTCTTTTATTGTATTCCTTTGGTCTGCATGTCTAGTTCTGTGCTAGTAACATATTGCTTTAATAAATACATCATTTAATACACACAGATCTATGATCTATACTGAAATATGGAATGGAATGTTTGTGCTCAGGATTGTATTGGCTCTCTGGATTCTTTTATGGTTCCAGTGAATTTAGCTTTTTTTTTTTCTATTTCTATAAAGAATTATGTAGGTGCTTTGATTGAGATTGCATTGGATCAGTAAACTGCTTGTGGTAGGATAGTCATTTTCACAGTGTTAATTCTAGTGATCCATGAACATGGAATAACTTTCCATTTCCTAATGTCTTTCTCAATGTCTTTCAACAGAGAGTTGAAGTTTTAATTGTAGAGTTTTTTCTACTTCCTTAGTTAAGTTTTATCCCAAGGAATGTTATTATCATTGATGTGACTGGAACTGTTTTCTTGTGTAATAAAATGTGTATGTCTCCAGGTTAGTGGCAATGATTTAAATTAATATTTCCTGGAAGTATAACATCCACTAAAGCAGTCTTTTTAGCACAACTGCTGTAATTTATTGAAAGCTGTTCAATACAAAAGGTAGATGTTGGGAGGCAGAAGAAAAAACACTAAACAAAAAGCTATAAACCAATAAATGTATGTAATACATATATAAACCCATATATATGAGAATTGTTTTATAATTCTATACCCAATTACATGCACAGTGTTATTATGTATCAATTAAAAAGAAATACATAAAAATAATAGTGAATCAACCAATCAAATAATAAGTGAATTTTATCCCTGCAGGATAATGTCATTTATGAGGGCAATTGCAAAAATTTAGCTGATAAAAAAATATGGAAAAATCTCTTTAAAAATTGTATGATACTTGTGGCTGTATACGTGTGTGGGTGCGCAAGTGTGTATTTGTATATGTGTGTGGTATCAAATGAGGTTAATGGATATTTTCAGTTTTCTTCATGTGCTTTAATATTTCTGTGCTTAGAATCTAGTACTTCTTAAAATACATATTATCAATCTTAGTTACCCCATAGTGTTGGAGAACACTAGATCTTATCTGTCATAAAAGCTGTATTCTATAGCTGTTATAGGATCTCTTATACTTGCTCTATCTTCCTTCCCCCTAGTAATTATGACCGCACTCTCTTTTTTTTTGAGATTAAGTTTTGGGGGGATCCAAG
>CM053743.1:73917543-73940895 GCA_028658305.1 Pachyuromys duprasi | reverse complement strand
GGAAGGAGGGAGTACAAAAGTTATTTCTCACTATGAGTTTGCCTATAATTTACAAGAAAAGTGGTTAGTGGTTTACATCAATAACAGAAACCTGATTTCCACCCAGACATTAATTGGGATGCCTGCAAGTCCTTGGTGACCCCATGTCCAGGAAGAGATGGGTCAGAATCACCATTTGTTTACACAGATGTTTGTGCATGTGGGATTTTTATGTGAAATCAACCACGAATCAGATGTCTTCTACAAGATAATTATACATCAAGACTAAGGTTTTACCCTCAAAATATTTGCAAGCTCCAAAAAAATAAAAAATAAAACTAAAATTCTATTTGTACAAATCTATAGCTGTCTTATTTAGCAATAACATTGAAAATAGGTGGGTTTAATATTTTATTACTGTATATTTTTTCATAATATTCTGCCAAGGATAGTCCCTTTAAAATTTTTAGAAATAAAAGCAGTAAAACACATGCTATACTAAGAGATTAAATACTATTCATTAGGCTCAGCCATGTTGGTGATCTTGGCATAGCCTTGGCACATTTCTTAACACCTACACAGCTTTTTCCAGTCATCTCTGAACTGAGGATTAGTGACACATGATTGTTGAGAAGACAAAACAATCTATGTGGACCAGTCTATCAGTGCTGGGCCATACTAGGAGCACTCAAATGATTCCATTACTATGAGTAACATCAGTATTCCACCATCTCAGAGTGTAAAATTCCTGAGGTTTGGATTGTTGTTACTATCAATACACCTTAATTTATCCATCTGTGGGGGGGGGGTCACACATGTGGTATTCAGAAGACAACTTGCAAGAACTGGTTCTCTCCTTCCGCCAGGTTATGAGGAAAGAGTTCATACCCTTTAGCTTGGCAGGAGGTGCCATTACCCACTATGTCATCTCACTGTCTAAGGAGTCACTTAACAAATTGTTTAAAGACTCATGAGCCTTTCCTGTCCTTCCTTCTGATCCCAACTTGGGTTATGTGAAATCAACCACCAATCATGACTTCTACAAGATAATTATACAGTAAGTGAGGTCCTATCCTAAAAATATTCTCATACTCCAAAAAAAAGTAAAACTAAGAATCTCTTTGTGCAAATCTATAGCAGGTGACTGCAGGAAGGTGGCTGTGATATTTTCTGTACATGAGAAATGTTCAAGGGCTTCAGGAAACACTGACCCCAGATCCAGGACATCAGCACTAATCATGTCACAGATGTGACTTTTGCATGTATCTGACCAGTTAGGATGTATTCCACTGAACAGTTCATCGTGAGGACAGAGCTCAGCCAATGAGGGTGCACACAGACACTTACATATGATTGCACACTGACTCAGCACTCAGAGTGCATGTTTTCTTTTCAGTACTATTAAGATATTCTAGAAAGCATCTCTAAGGCCTCATAGACATTTTCATACCTGAATTATAGCATATTAAAAGAATGTGACATAACACATAAAATACAATGTGAATGGGTAAAAAAAAGATTCAAAAACTATAGAGCCAGAGACATATTTTATTATATCAGAATGATTTAAAAAGGAAGACGTTCTAAAACCACACAAAAAAGTAAGGGCTATTTGGGATTTGGTGGGTGAGAATAATAATTGAATAAACAGAAGACATGGAATTATATGACTATAATCCCAGGCCCCAGGAAGGTGAGGCAGGAAGTTCTCAGCAAGCCAAAGCTAGTCTGGCAAACATAGGGAGCTTCAGGCCAGCGTGGACTGGCGGTACCAAGCCCTGCTTTCCCCTGTCCCCAGCCCCTCAGAAGAGGTGTGTTCTTCTGAATTCATGCTAGTATCATGGCAACGCCTCAGATGAAGTGTGTGTCTTTCTGCCTCACCGATGCTTTTTCTTACCTGATGGACACTGTATCATAGATTGGCAGGTGCATCACATTTGTATCTCACTGCCATGGAGACAATTGGCAACATGGGCCAGTAATATGCTCAACAATGCCTGATCAGAAAAGGGGCGGCTGTATAGATGTATACACCCATAGGCAACTGTGAGCATGTTCACAAGGTTGGTGAGTACTGCTTAGTTAATAGGTACTGCATTGTTCTATAGCAGTTTATTAAATAATGTGCCAGGAGATTATAACTGAACTACATAGGTGAGTTTTACTACCCAGGTTTAGTCAATTATGCATGCAACCCAGTGGATCTCCATACATTATCATTTATACATATATAAATGGTAATATATATTTATATAAATGGTAATATATACACACACATATACAATGGTACATAAGTATCTATGCCTATAAATGCAGCTATTCTAGCTGTTTATCTACCCATTGGCCTGTCTGTTAATATTTACCTGTCTATCCAGATGACCTCAGACAGTGATTGATTCTGAGCATCATGTTCTTACCCTTTGCATCAATACTGTTCTCCGGACATGTACATCCAGATAACTGTATTACAGGAAAAAAAAAAAAACCAACTCAGAGTTCTGAGCGTGGCTCACCCCATGACCTGGCAGCCATGCCATGCTGTGTTATTTTTATGTTTAACAAGACAGACTCCTTGAAGATGATACATACAAAGTTCTGCTGTGATGCTGAGAGGAACGCAAGCACTCGATTTTGAAGATGTTCAACGCCAGGAAGGAACTGCCCCTTGACCCTCCAGTATAGGGGAGGGCCGCACTGGGCTATGTATATCTCACACCTCACTTCCTTCTCGTTTCTTTTCAAAATAGATAGCCAAGCTATGCACAGAGGTCTAAGACAAAAGTCCCAATGCCAGGGGAATGAATAGGGAAGATGATGAGTCTGAGGGCATCTTGGAATAGAGAGAAAGAATGGTACCCAAAAACAAAACAACATTCATTAAAATAAGCAAGACAAAGATTTTGGAAGGACATAGATGAGAAGTTTTCACTCACACTGGAAAATGGCAGAGACCATTCAGAATGACAGTAAAGAGTTCAACAATGTGGGGACAAATATTAGAGGCCTACAGCAAATTTAACTGATTTATTATTGCAAAATCATATATTAAACATGTCACATGAATGGCAGCACACTCAGCAGACTTAGGGAACACATTTTTTTCATACCTTTAATTATTAGGTGAGCTAAACATTATACAATTTTACCCGGGTAACTTCATTAAATAACACATGTGTCACAGATCTGCACCTGCTGCACGCCAGAGTGCCCAGTACTGAGGACATGAACACAGTAACCAAGCCAGGGACCAAGCAGTCTGAAAAGAGTCAAACAGATGTATACAGAAATTAAGACAAGAGTTGCAACTTTAAATCCTTTGTATAAAAGCTTAAAAACAAAACAATGGGGGTGGAGTGTGAATTCATTCACCTGGGCATGAGGAGAGAGGAAGAGCCCACAGAGGACAGGGAGTTGAGAGCTTAGGACTGGTGAGCAAGCAAACATCCACCTGCTAGACAATAGTGGGGAAAGCACACCCAAATGTGCTAATTGGTTGAGAGTCAGAAAGAGGCCCGTTCTTCCTCTTTCATACAATCTGACAGATGTCCAACTATGCACAACCAAAGCAGAAACAAGGGCAGAAACAAGGCTTTATCCATTCATATTGGGAAAACCCCCAAATGCATCAGTCATCCATTAATCAGTGAATCAATCTACACACTAAAAAAATTATTGACAGCCAACTGTGTTTGGAGAAGGTCATTCTTACCCACCAAAAGATAGAGCAATATGTGACTAAAATATGCCAACATCGCTCCTTAGTGAAGCTTACACCAGGTGTCTGGGGAGGGGAAGAGACCAGAAAATGGAAAAACTTATAAAACAATATATTGAATAAATCAGAGACTGCTAAATACTTTGAGGAAAAAAGAACCAATAAGTCAGAAAAGGAAAATAGTGAGATTGTCTTAGCATTAGTAACTTGCTCGGGAATTAAGATTAAGAAAGCCTGGGATTGGAGATGTCATCCAGCAGCATCACTGATATTCAGATACAGGGTACCACAGCCAACGGAAGACAGCCAGTAGCCATATCACACTAGAGGTAGGGAAAAAGATGGAGCCAGTGATGAGGAGAATGGTGAGGGATGAAGAAGGCACAAGAGCTTTGCAGGCAATGAAAGCGTTTTCCCGTGAATAAAATGGAGCCATGAAGGATCCTGAACAGAGCACCTCTGAGACAACCAGGAGGCAAAGAGGAGTTTGGAAATGCAAGAGAAGAGGGGAGATCATGAGGAGACCATGATGCACACAGGAAGAAGTGGGGAGACCATGAGCAGTCTACTAAGGTCACTTAGAAAAAGAGGCTCACCAAAGAGAAAAGGAGGGTAACAATGAAAGTGCTGAAAAGTAACAGATTTTTAGATAGGCTGTGGGGACTGATGACGAGATTTATTGACAACTTAGATATAGTACAGGAGGAAGAGCAGAACCAAGCACCATTTCACTCTAAGAGCCTGTGCAACTAGAAAGTAGACACAGAACACCGGGAGAAGGAAAGCAAGTCAGATTTGGCATGCTACTCAAGAGCATAATTTGATATCCAATCTGTGAGACCAAATAGGCAGTTAAATGGACAGTTCTAGGGACTGTGAGTCCTGGCAGGGTTGGGCATGAGAATCATCAGTACCTAAGCGGTACTAAGTCAATAGACCCAATGAGATGCTGAAGCAATGAGAACCTTAGACACAGTTACCGAACCACATAGACTCACATGGTTGTATGACACAGACCTGACGCTGGGACAAAATGAGCACACATGAGGTGTTAAGAACAAGGCAGTAAGAGTATCCAGACAGTCCTGATGAGACATGGTGTGCAAGGGTCAGATAAGAAGGGAGGAGGACCTCCCCTATCAGTGGACTAGAGGAGGGACATAGCAGTAAGGGAGGAAGGGTAGGACCAGGAAGAGATGAGGGAGGGGGCTCCAGGTGGGATACAAAGTGAATAAATTGTAATAAATAATAATAAATATTTTAAAATAAATATTTAGTAATTCATATTTTAATATTAAAACATTTTTAAATAACCAAAAAAAATAGAACAAGGCAGTTAACCGTTGTTTGAGAAGGGGCTGAGTGACGCAGCCACTGGTAAGTTTCACCTGCTCCAGTATGTGATCTCTCACCCACGCTCAGGCAAGAAACTAATAAATTCACATACAAAAATAAGGCATGAAAGGAGAGAGGCTGGCTCAAAAAAGATTGTAGTAGCAGAGAAAGGGAAATGAGAGGGGAATGAAGATAGAAGTGACTAAAATTCACTCTACTGATGTATGAAACAGGCAAACAGTAAATAAGCTTTTTAAACAGATGGGGAAACTACTTCAAGGAGGGTAGAGGCATCAAGGACACAATACTGCTGACTGCTAAGTGTGAAGCCAACTGAATCTCAACTGCCAAATTTAGCTACATGGCAGTTTGGTCCTCTTGATGAAGCAGTGCTAGCAGAATGATAAATGGTGGGCTCTGCAAGAGCTAGAGAGGAGACAAGTCATGGAAACACGTGTAGCAAGCACTTTTCAGGAGCTTTTCCTGCAGCAAAGGGGTGATAAGTGGGGTATAGCTCCAGGAGAAATTAGAGTTCACAGGTCAGTGTTTAATGTTGGAGATATTCCCAGTTTTATTAGAAAGATAACAGGAGATAGACAATAAAAGCTGATGACCCCGAAAGAACAGGAAGAACTGAAGAATGATAGGGGCAAATGAACAAACACAGCTCAGTCGCACTTGGGTCACATCCTCAACCAGAACAACCAGAGTAGCCACCAAGTGGCTGCTGTGATTGCGCAACTGGATGGTTACTGTCTTTTTACTATGATTGTCACAGGGAAAGGAGCAACAATGGTCCTTACAAGGAACGTGGCTCTGGGCAAAGAACAGGGCACTCACCCAAATTATGTGTACGTAAAAAAAAAAAAAAAGGCTGAAAATCTGAGGCACTGCAAAGCCTTAGATATCCCCACTTAATTCATTAGCAATGAAATAAATGTATGAGCTAAACACTGTTTAGCTCTGGACACTGTTATATGAAATCACAGCGGTGTTTGTTTCCCAGAATCATCTGACCATCTTTCCGACTGCTGCTTTTTCTGCTTTGGCTTCCTTGGTATGATCTTTGCCCAGGCTTTAAGCAAAAGCAAATGAGGTAAAATAACAACCCTTTGTGGCCTGATTGACAGACACAAACACACAAAAGCCACATGAAAGTGTTGGATGAGCACGGACTGTTTGGGACTGTGCCCCTGCAGCAGAGAGGCCTCTTCAACTTTCTGATGTGGAGACATTGCAGGAAACTCCTGAGGGACATGAAAGCCAAAGCCCCAAACACAGACATTTTTCCCTTTGGGAATGTCCTGTCAAAGGATGCTCCACATATTTCAAGTGAGAAGGCAGTGCCCTCTTGAACACACGTAAACCTTCAAATCCCAGCAATTAACCCCAGGCACATCTGCCCCACTAATGTGTGTCTGAGAATAAGCAGCATATACACACACCACTCCCTGCTTGCTTTGAGCAGTGTGTCATGGAGGTAGAATGCATCATGGACTTCACAAGCATCTGTTAAGATTCACAAATGTTTAGAGCAGCCATATAGCTGCTGACCTCCAGGCTGAGAGCATGCTCAGCAGGTGCTCACATACACAAAAGAGGAAGGAGGCCACAACCCCAAACAGAAGAGAACAGAGTAGGCCAAGCTGGCAGGTGCCAGGATGGGAATTCTGGTGCATTCTAATGTGAATAACGAGGGCAGACAAGGCTCCCACCAGTGGACTTTGGTAGCACAGAATGAAATGCATGTGACTAAATGACAGGTCGGTACAGGCCTCTCTAGATCACATCACAGAGATTTTCCATTGGATGGACAGACATAAGGGCAGGCATAATACGGAGTGACATTATTCAGAATGGCAGGCTAAATCTTTACCCCAAAATATGATCGCTCAGAGTGTGTGGGCAAGCAATGTGCCCTTTCCCAACAATGCACGTGCAAGTACCGTGAAATAAAACCCTGACTGGGGCAAGAGCATCAAAAGAGAGATTCCCCGCAGTTCAGCAAATTATTTTCAGTATTTACTTTCTTTGTCCAGAGTTCCCTCTGGTATAAGCAAGTTATCACCTGTTTCACTGCTAGTAAAGCTGCATCCTTTCAATTTCCTCTTATGTTCAAGAAATAGCAAGAGAGAAAAGAATGCCAAGCTGTGGTCCACCTAAAAAATCAGCCTCCTGGAAGTATAAGGAAACATGTCCAAATCATCGCTGCAAGTACACTATTGGTTGACAGCACAGAGGAGTGGCTGAAACCCCACGAGTGATGGCATCAGTGTCATGCTGGAGTTTCACAGCTTGGTCCTAGTGTCTGACACACACCACATAAACCCTGAGGAAAAGTACCAAGCAAGACTGAGGCAAGAAGCAAAACTGCTGCAATGACTTAATCAGGATTGAAATATGTGCATGCATGGAAATGCCACCGTGAAACGTATCATGTACCATTAAACTATGGTAACAAAAATCCAAAATCGGTGGCTCGCATGATGTATATTTATAAATACTTACTTTGTGCTTAGATCTACAGTTTTTAAAGGTAAGGATTGCAGAACACCTCAAAGTACAGCGGTTACTGTTTTCTGAACAAAGAGAACTTTAAAAATACTGAAGGAATTTAAGCAGCCTAGCTGTAACGTGGCTCTCCACCTTAAGATGAAGGAAAGTAAACCAGGCATGCTGGGGCACCCTTGGAATCCCCAGTATTTAGGGAGGCAGAGGAAGGCAGATCTCTGTGAGGCCAGCCTGGTCTACAAAGTGAGACCAGGACAGGGAGGGCCACACAAAGAAACCCTGTCTCAAGATCAAAACAAACAAACATCAAAAAAAGACGAAGGAAAATAAAATGCAAGCCTTTCCTACTTGCACAAGTATTTGGCTGTCCCAAAGCCTTTGACACTAAAATTAGAGATTAATTTTGTTAATAAAGAAGAGAAGGTCTAGAGAGATGGCTGAGCAGCAAAGCACCTAACCTGAGATTAATATAAAAATAAACAAATTACATGAAAAAAATGAAGAGCTCATCTGGAGGGCTCAAGTTCAGTTATCAGCTCACAGACACCTCTAGCTTCATCTCCAGGGCAGCCGACATCTCTGACCTCTGCATGGACCTGTAAGCACATACGCCCACAAATTTAAAGTAATACATAAGATCTCCCTTTAAAAGTAAGGCAAGAGGGAAAAAACTAGGAGAACAACCTAAAAAGCATCATCTATTTTTTAAATAAGTGTCTCATGAATCAAAACATGAAAATACTTAATAAGATCAGAAGAAAGTAAAAATAAATCTCAATGTCTAAGCAGTGACTAAAATAACTATAAATAAAAATAAACTTTAAGTTTAAAACAATAAAGTTAATGAGCAAAAAAAACAGGAAAAACCAGTTAGTGAATGATTTTTTAAAAAATTACACAAAATGATGGGTCTTGCTAACTATCCTCAAGCATATTCTCACACACAGGCTTGTTTCCTGCCTCCATCCTGGTGCAGCAGCTAATTCCCACTTAAATAACATCAATGAAACAAGAAAGAATAAAACACATAAAAAAGTAATGAGTGCCATCATACTGAAACAATTATTAAGTGATGCTACCCAGCGGGAGTGATGTTTTTTATCAAAACAAACTCCCTAGCATATTGTTCATGAAGTGTAATTATCTGTTAACACTTTTAAAAGCCAACTGACAGCCTAACAAGACCCTTGTTGTGAAATACTAAATCAGCTACAGTTATTCTGTCCTAATGAATCAACCCTCAAACAAATGAAGGCTTTGTGCTGAGGGTAAGTGTTTATGTAGCACTGTTTATGCAGTGAACATCCATGCTTCAAAAATAAAGTGACAATGTTGCCTGCGAAAACTGGAACAAATCCAGGGCAGGTGTGGAAGGTATAGACCACCAGCTCTCTCCATGTTCACTTCAGTGCAAACATTTGCAACCAAAGAGAAGCATCAAATGTATGATAGACCCTTCACATGATAGAGTATTATTTGCACATTAAAATTGGGTTTATTCACAATTTATCATACTATGAAGCAAGTATATTATAACAAGTAAGAATTGTCAGTCAAATCTGTCAGTCTATGCTGCTTTAATCCCACAAGTTGCTCATAGAAGACATACTAAAGAAGTTCACTTTAAATAATAGCAGTAGTTAACTTTCTTGTCTCTCTTAAACCTATATCCCATAGTCACCATTCACTACGTTCAACTAATTTATTCATCTTAATTTATCTGTAAATTATAAATCCCTTAGGGGTTCACAAGATGGCTCAGCGGATAGTTACATCCTTCCAAGCCTCATACCTGTTTTCCACTCCCAGGACCCATGGGTAGACAGGGAAAAAAGTAACTCCTACAAGTTGTCCTCTGACCTCTACAAATGCACTGTGTCACACATACACATGCGCGCGCACGCGCGCACACACACACACACACAAATAGATGTGTTATAAAAATATTTTAAGAATACAAACTCCTCAACTGCAGAGATAACATATTCAAAGTGCAACAATGTATAGTCCAGTAGTGTTTACTAGATAAAGGAACTGCACATAAAGATTACATGAATATAAACACATATTAAGATAAACACAATTAAGCTAAACAGCATACTGTAATTTACTTTTCCTAGTTAAAAAGCTGTCACAGACAGCAGTTATATTTCTGTAGTCAGGATTTCAGTTCTATATCATTGTTACTAAAGTGAAGAGCACAGTCCACATGCGTGGAGTAAGAATACAGGAGCCAGGCTCCTTAGCAAAGGCGTGTATACAGTTACATTACATCAGGGTCAAAGAATGAGTGAATTAGTGACTAGAAAAAATAGTCCTTGACTTATATTCCTCAAAGAAGCAGAGTAACTGAGCTCCCAGTAATACAGTACAGCCAGATATCCCTTAAAGCATTAAGGTACATTTTTAAAAGCCCACTCTTTGATCACTCCCCCTGGATAGATGGCCTTGCCAGGCCACAGAGGAAGAGGAAGCAAGCAGTACTGAAGAGACTGGATAGGCTAGAGTCAGATGGTAGGGGTGAGGTTGTCTCTTTTCTGTGGACTAGGGCTACAAATATATAAAGTGAATAAATTATACAAGATAAAAGAAAAGAAAAATAGTACTTTTAAGTTATCCCTTCATTTTTGAGATTGTAACATGATTGCATTCCTTCCCTTCCCTTTGCTCCCTTCAGGCCCTCCCGTGTAGTCCCCTCTTCCTTTCTTTCAAATTCCTAGCCTCTTTTTTCATTTATTGTCATTACATGCTAATATATGTATACTCCCAATACATCAATAAAAACTGGTTAGTTCGTATAATCTTACTTGAATGAATATGTAAATACTCAAAAAAAGAAAGAGCCAAACTCAAAAATATTTTTAAAAAATACACACACAAGCAAAACCACCCATTTTGACTCATGTGTATGGTGTTGCCAGATTATTTCTTGTTTTAAAATATATTACTTCCTCTGCCAGGCATAAGTGGTGCACAGTATTAATGCCAGCACTCGGAGAGGGAGAGGCCGGTGGATCTCTGTGAGTTCAAGGCCAGCTTACCTCTACAAAGCAAGTCCTGGACAGCCAAAGCTACCCAGAGAAACCCTGTCTCGACAAACAAAACTTTTGCAGACGCCTGCTTTTGTTCTTAATAAAAGAAGTACAGTTGGTAGCTCAACATTTTGTTTGACATTATTATTTTGCAGCCAAAAAAAAAAGTGTACCCTGTTCCTACGTGTATGAATAGTCGTATGAACAGAGTATAGAACGGAAATGGCAGGGACACTGGCCATCAGGAAATGCTTTTGAACTTGATCTGTAAATGAGCTACGCATGCCATATGTGTAATAAAGCATGCCAAGTGAACAGTGTCCCTCAGGTTTTACTTTGAAGAAAGCTGTGGTTTGGATACCATAATTTAGCCTAACATGCTTGGGGCAGGTAGACTAATCGACGGGACGAAGCC
The DNA here is from genome assembly GCA_028658305.1 of Pachyuromys duprasi. Lineage (NCBI taxonomy): Eukaryota > Metazoa > Chordata > Mammalia > Rodentia > Muridae > Pachyuromys > Pachyuromys duprasi. Next base: position 73,929,908 of record CM053743.1, on the reverse strand, counting down.
CCGGCTGCCTGTATTCTCGGGCTTTGCAGGCACAGCTAGGACTCCACTAAAATTTGTGATGAGATTCTAGGCACCCAAGCTATACTTTGTTAAGAGACTTAACGGCTACTGATATATTCTCATCCTCCCCATGATGAGATCTTTAAGCACTCCGGAGAGCACATAGATCAAAGCTCAGTGCACCAGAGCCTCAGGGACCACATCCAGCTTCCCTCCTGCCTTTGTAAATAGAGATTTACTGGAACGTGGCCAGACTCATTCATTTACATATTGCCTGTGGCTACTGTCACGTTGCAGTTACAGAGATGAGGTGACAGAGCAGAGAATCTAAGGCCTGTAGATACTAACATAGTTCCCCATACCTCTTCCAAAGAGACGTTAGTCAATTTCCAATTTAAAATTACGCTTGAAAAACCAATTCCTTAATACTTAGTGTATACATTTCTTTAAGAGCCATGGTATTTCCAGGATAGGAAAAATAATAGTGTATGTTTGTCTTTATTCCACAATAGCATCCCAATGCTCTAAAATGGAGTCTGGAGTTAGGGTAGGGAGTCCTGAGTTCAATGCTGTCTCTGCTTCTACCCGCTCAGGTAAATTATTGACACTTTCTGGGATTCAGTTTACTTATCTTTAAAGTACAGATCATGAAAGCACCTACCTCAAAGACTGGTAGCAAAATTCAGATGTGTTTTCCTCAGTACAGGGCTTAGTAACCTGTGAAGCCTGCATGATCTGATAAGACCCTTCCTATAATGCACTGGCCACTGCACACCCAAATCATAGCTACATGGACTCCTTAACACTTCTGTGGCTCTTTGCAGCTCTCAGGCCATGGAGGAGAGACTGAACTGCCCAAGTGCTGGAGTTAGCTATACTAGATACTATGCAAACCTGAATTGATGTGGGCTACAGAAAGACATAAAATGTAGAACCTCGCTTTGTCATATTGTAGGGATTGGACAGGATATCCAGTGCCAGCCAAACTCTTCTACATACCAACCTGGAAGCTGAACTCTTAAAATTTGTTTAGTAGCCACCAGGATACAGGGGCATCAGGGCACCATAACATTGTCCCACCACTGTGACAGTCTACAAGTAAATAGAATCCATGTACGGCTATCTCTGGCAATTCTTTTTCTTTGGAGAGCAGAATAATGTTGCTCACAATGAGACTTAGTTGGGTTGAGAAGTAATTTAATGAAGTGCAGTGTTCCCAGTGACTCGTTTATACAGGGTAGGCTCTTGTCTCTTCCTCTCTTACAGCTCTTATGTCTGTTCCCTCCCATGGCCCTAGTCCTTCTGAAAGGTGGCCATAGGCATCACAGGAGAGGTTGCCACCTGCATCTAAGACATCAAGCTGGATTGTAGAAGGCTCAACAAACAAGCCTAGTGAGAGGAGGCTGGGCTTTGGAAGGTGTGATGCTGGTCCCCACGCTATCAGATACAGCATGCCCCTGAGGACACCATGGGAATTTGTGGCTTTTCTCAGAAGGTGCCAGATACCCAGGAAGTGCCTCAATGGTAGAGTGAACAACAGCGGGGCACACGACAAAATAAGCCAGGACACAGCATAGACACAAAACTAAAACCGGGTAGGCTCTCAAACTGTGGCTAGGAATCACCATGAGTCACCAGTGCTTTTCCTGCCCATGAGGGTGCCTGGTTATTTTACAGTACAGTCAGAACCAAGTAGTTTTATCTTTTAAAAAAATCTCCCCTTTGCCCCCTCTAAAGCTATCTGAATGTGTAGTACTCCGTGTCTCAGCACTTCCTACCCACTTACCAAGGAGAGAGAGGGTAGAGCCGTGTGGCCTCCGTCATGAATCAAACTGAACTGCACATCCACATGGGCACCCAAGCCCAGTTTTTACACCAGCCCTTCAACAAAGAAAGAGAAACAGAGTTCCAGTTAGCTCACATTAAAGATCACTGCAGTCTTTGCATATAAATGATAGAAAGTTCCGTAAATGCCCCATGACACCAGGGCAAGCATCTTCAGCAATGCTGGAGAGAGCGCCACAGGATACCTCGGCAATGACCATTAGGAGAAACCTAGAATTATGGACACCACTGGGTTTATTTCTTGAATAAAGATAAACTTTAAAAAAGTATAGCACTGTAGTTTTCTTTCAAGATTTACTTTAGTTTGAGTCATTTGCCTAGGGGCAAGGGGGATGTGCAATTAAGTATGGGTGCCCACAGGGGCCAGAGACTTCAAATCCCCTGGAGCTGGAGTTACGGGCGAGTCCTGGGCTGCCTGACGTGTGAGCTGGGGACCAAATGCAGGCCCTATGCAGGAGCCTGCACTCCCTTAACTGCTGTGCCTCCTCTCCAGCCTGAGGAAATAAAAACTTTAGTGCTGTTCAACATGTGAAAAAAAATCTCATGAAACATCTGAAGGGGCCGTTATTTCAAATTCACTGGGGATTATCTTAAGTTGTTTGAAAATAAAAATGAGCCCATTTCAATGGCTCCTCCGCTGCGTATCTTACAGGAAAGTACCCAGAATACTGTGTTTCACAAAGATGTTAAGAGTACCTGCAACATAAACTACACCTAAAAACGAGCTTTCCTTGTCACATGCCCATGTGTTTCCTGCACAACCATAAGATTTAATAAGAAAAAGTTATCCAGTAGCACAAAAAAAATCATTTTATCAAAAGCCAGAAAACGTGTTGTATTTTTCCGCAGATTTATTCTTTCAAAGCAAGCAAGCCACGTTTCAGTGCCAAGCAGAGCTTGAAGGAGGTGGCTCCCCTTGCTATCTGTGCAGTGATGTGTCTACCGTCGGTGAAGGACACTTGTTGGATCCCATGCTGAACACCAGCTCATGTTCTTCCTCTCTCCTTATTCGTCATGTCTCTTTCTTCCTCCTCTTCTTTTAGGCGTTTCTGGCTATTGGATATGCAAATCACACCAATGTCCTCTGTCCTCCACCCACACACGAGAGAGCAGCTGTGAAGGATGTTGAAAACTGAGAAGCCTTTCCAAAACATCCCGGCAACCCTTCCAATCAATGAGCCCCGAGTGGCAGATGTCGGTAATGATCAAAAGCCAATCAGCCTCAATAAAACAACTCAGATTTTAATATAACTGCTGGAAGTTGTAGATTACAAAATGTAATCTGCTAAAATGCCTGTAGGGGTGCCCTGGATTCCAGGAACACAGCCACACTACCATTGCACGAGGCTTCTGGCGTCTAGGAGAGGACTACAGAAAAGACTGGGAATTTGCAAGAAGCAAAGAAATGACTGGAGGCAGAGCTTGGACCTGCTTGCCACAAAGATCTCCAAGCAGCCCAGGTGCAGTGCTGCCCTGCAGTGTTGCCAACTCCAAGGCCTCAGTGGGGTCTTCAGGGCCAGTGACCTCATCCTTTGGAAAGGAAAAGGTACAGATGCGACTCTTTGGGGCCAAAAGAAGGGTCAAGGAGTGTTCCCCGAGGTAAACAGGCATGCTCAGTCCAGGAATATAATGTAAAACAGTCCATTTCTTTTTCTTTTCTTTTTCTCTCATCACCATTAATATCTCCTAAGGGCGTGACAACAAAATGTTGATTAAGACGTTATACTAAACAGCACATTTGAATACATGAGTTGCTTCTCTTGAGCCTGTAGTCTTGCTTTATCACAGTTACTCTTAAAAATCCCTCACATTTGCTTCTTTAGGTCATAGCCCAGGTATAATTAATAGAATTAGGCAGAGCCACTGGTTCTCACTGGCTATGTTTAGTAGTTCCAACACATAAGACTTCAATTAAAAGTGGACAATGGACCTCCTGATTTCTCTAAGAGAGGTCATAGATAAGTTGATGCAGAACTCTGTCAGACTTATGAATGACATTCACAGAACAAAGAAGATGAAGTAAAAACAACAACAAAAAAGAACACTTTAATAACTGAAGACTGGTGGTACAGAGAGACAGCAGGTATTGCAGGAGAGAACACCCCTGCTCAATCCAAACAGAGCCAGCCATAGCCCAGACAGCCAGACAGCCCCAGAACAACTCTTACCGTAAAGCCTGCCTTTTTACCCAGACCTCCTGTGGTTGAGGAAAGCACAAATCCCTTCAGAAGCTGATATTGGGAATATAAAGACCACTGAATACATTGCTTGTGCTGGCACCAACAGTGAAGTAGACATCCACAAGCCTGATGCCTGATAGCTAAACTACCAACATCAACGTTTTCCCAAGGCTCAGCAACATCCAACCAGGGCTTGAACCACTTGAGGGTCTGTTCCAATGCACATGGCATGGACCAGGGTGTATGGGCACAGGTTCAGCACCTGCAATAGAATGCCACACCCTTAGCAAGAGGCAAATTACAGGAACATTCCTGCACATGAAGAAGCCCAGCTTGCTTATAGGACTTGGACACAATGAAGACATAAATGTGCAGACACATAAGTAACAGATCATTCAGAGGTATTGTAGAAAAGCTAAGGATTCTATTGTCTCAGAAGCACTCCTACCTGATTCGGTGACACCGGCTTCCCTGTTTGTCTTAATTTCCCACTAATGTCACTCTTTTCTCTTTTTACTTGGTATCAACCTTGATACAAGCAACCTCTGAAGTTTACTGAACTACTATGGGGGAAAAAAGATCTGTCTGTAGAAATATAAGTGCAGAATTATCACTAGAACTCCTGTTGATGCACAAATATTTTTTTCCCAGAAGTTTCATCCCATAACTACCTCCATGGGTTCTTAAAATGTCTCCACGTAGAAATGATGAAATGAAATGTAAGCATTAATTACAGCTTACTAAGCGCCCATCAGTGCCTGGCTTTGAACATAAATATGCGTTATTTTCCCAGATCTCCTACACAGCAGGAGGTAATGTGGATTTATAAATTCTTGTGGTGACCAAAGTTCAGCTAAGCAGCAGCCTTTACTCTACAAATCCAAGAAATAAATTCACATTTTAGGCAGAGTTCAACTACTAAAGTCACACTGGAAATTAAATGAAAATAGACAGACTTTCTACCTAGTATCATAATATCTAAACAAAACTCTACCAGATAGAGGCTTACGAAACCTATAAATGGCCGGGTTAAGATTTTCCAACCTGGAAGATTTCAGCAGTGGCAATATCTTGTCATCAGTGTGTACATGTCATAGCAACTATGAGCAGTACAGCTTGATGACAATGCTCAGGAAGGAGCTAGAAGTCAAACCAGCAAGGAGCTGTGCTTTCAGGAAATCACACAAAACATTCTGTGATCCTTCAGTTACAGAAGTCAACAAATATTGTGTATGAAATGGGAGAGAAGAGACATCATCTGCAGATAGAACAAGTTAGAGAAGCTGCCTAGGGGAAAACAGGTGATCTGGGCTTCAATTGATGAGTAGAACAGAGGAGATGAAGTATGTCCAATTGGCTAAATTATAGGGGGAGCAAATAGCAAAGTCATCAGCAATGTCTGAAAATCATCAGCAGTAAGTGAAGAGCCATTTTGAATAACACATGCTGAGTTGGAGCATGAGTGTCTGGAACCATTGTTTCGGGTTGGCATGTTGATGGGACTCCTGCACAAGGCCACCACAGAAAGTACTCCACAGGAATACACACAGAACAGACATGGCCGAAGAAATCAATTCTGCTAAGGAGGAAAATCAGGACAGTAGAGAACAGGGAACAGTGGCAGAGCAGAAAGATGGCCTTTTTAAAAATCATGTTTCATGGGAAACAAGAAAAACTAAAGAAGAATCTCCTGTAAGAGGCTAAGGAGGAAGGAGAGGTGGCCCCCTAAATGTTGAGGCCGAAAAGCAGGGCCAGCCAGGGGAGTGAGTCCTCACATCCATGTCAGAGCTTATCACCACACATGGACAGTGTGAGAAAGGCACAAAGGAGCCACACCAAATACTGTGAGATGGGGAAAGTAGCTAGCAAACAGTGCAGGGAATATCAAGTGTAGAGATGAGAATTAATCCGCAGGAAGGGCGAGGCACTGGGGTTTGGGGGGGAACACAAGGGTAAGAGGGGTTTAAAAGCATCAGCATGGTGGTTCTGCTGCGGACCGGAAAGGAAGCCATGAGGCAGGTCAGAAGTTAAACCAGACACCTTTGACTACTAAAAGACATGAAGAAATCATTAACTTTTCGTGATGAAAAAGGAAGGTTCAAATTCAAAGATCTTACATGTTACAGAAAGGCTAGATTTTCCTGACGAGATAAAAATGTAAAATATGCATGAAAAGCTCAGAGACAGTTCAAGTTTGAAATCCAAAGGTGTAAGGAATGAGAAACCTATTAAAGAGACTGGCCACAGGCTTCACTGCAGACATGGTCAGGGAACCCCTCATGTCCAGCTGTGCAGTTTGGAGCCAGAAGAGCAACACATAAAGCTCATAAATCAAAACTAGAATTTCAGTTTAGATTTCTTCACAAACAAAATATATTTAACCTTCCAAGATACACTTTAACTATCCATGATGAATTTTTAAAAATTAAAAAAAATAGGGTTACCAATTGTGGTTTGTTTATTATTATTATTTTTTTTGTAAAACATTAGCTGTATCCAGGATGAAACTCATTCTCTGTCAGAAATGAATGACCTTGCATTTTACAGTAATGTGAACAATGAAGACCTGACTCTTCCATCCAGGAATTGAAATGTGAGTGAATGATTGACTCTCAAAGCATGTTAGTTCCATGCCACTAGCTTGGCAATGACAGACCATATGAACCCTAGGACCCACGAGTAGGCAGGCGAATACGTTCCTAGTAGTATGCTAAGCCACAGGGAGAGGTGACTTTGGGAGCAGTGCCAAACAGGGAAGGGTGTCCCAGCATTCACCATGAAGCCACTGTGGCATATGACCAAGTGAGAGCAGATTCTGAGGTGCATGCAGACAGGTGACAGGTAACAGAACGACAGACAGGATGGCAAGGCCTATGCACACCATTCCTCTTTGTTCCCTCTCTTTGACCTCACTGCATGAGGTCACCTCTTCTCTAAAGAAAGACAGACAGCACGTGGGGAAATCAGTAATTGGCGCTTAAGGAAGGAAGGGTACTGTCATCAGAATGCCCAGTCAGCCAGGAGAAGGAAGAAAGGTGTGAAAAGGGAACAGAGCAAAGGCTTTCAAGGTAAAAGCATCAGAGAGGAGATAGTAGGAAAGGGGGAAAGATTTAGGAGGAAAAGCGGAAGTAGAGTAAAAGAAGACTCAAAACAATGCAGCCTTTTACTCTAAAATATTGAATCCTTCCTCGTAGTAAAATATGTTTACATCGTTTACTTTCTAAAATTAATTTCATCACACACATTTGAAGTTTACAAAATGATGCATTGGACTACGAAGGGCTTGCAGTGGCACCTACAGTGACACCACCTGCCTGTAACCACCGTTACCTGGTTTTGAGTGAAGAGAGCAGCTAGAATTTGACACGAACCTCAACCACTGAACAATTTTCTAACTACAGTCTTCACTGTTCATATTGATCCTATTAGGCCAGACTCTAGGAATAGGGAAAGGGCTACCTCTCTGGGCTCTTGGGCTTTTGCTTTTATTGGCAGAACCTCTTCACCCAGCTATCTTACCCACCCCAACACACATTCTCAAACAACTATCACAGTATTCAAAAGAAGCATAAGCACACATGAAGGAGGCTATAGAAAGCCACAAGTCTTACATAACAAAGATAAAATGTAATACATATGCATTTAAGATAAAGATGTGAGAAATGTAATAATATCCTACACCGAAAACAACAAATCCATGTTTTCCCTCTGCACAGTGGCTTTCATGTGCCAGACATATGTACACGTCAAGATAGGATGAGGTCAAGAATCATGCAAATCACTATCAGGTAGGCCACTGTCCTTCAGGAATCCCTCTTCTGGAAGTCTGCCTCACCAAATTACAACATTCTCCCTAATAGTCGGCTAACTGTGTTCTTGAGAAATAACAGTACACATTAATTAAAACCATTTAATAAAGAATCTTCTTGGCAACCATCTCTCTCACATGTCTTTGAAAACAACAAAAGGTTGGATGCTGAAATTTCAAAGCATCAAATCTTTAAGGAATCAAGAAACTTAGAGGCCAGCCCAAAAAATAAGTGAGGTCTCATGGACAGCCATTTCCCCTGTGACTACATGTGACCCCAGGCCAGGGTCATGTAATATGCAAAGATCTGGCTCTGAGACTTCATGTAGAACAACTCTACTTTGCTGGTCAGAACAGTGGGCACTGCTGAAAGCTCCATCTAAATAGTAACGGATACAGCGAAACAAATGTGTTTCCTTCTTGGAGTCTTCACACCCAGGCCCAACCTGAGATGCCTCCCTTTATTGGAGAAGAGTCACTGTGACACACAGCAGCTTATAAACAATAAACACACGCTGAGAACCCACAAAAAAAGGGAAGACAGAAACAATTTCCTTTCTGAGAGTACTGGCCAACCCTGAAAACATTTGGAAAGAAAGAAATCCAATTGTTTTCCACTTGGTCTTCGTGCCGATTACCCTTCGGTGAGTACTTGGAGCTGGTAGTGATTGCTGACCCTGGAACCAACACATTGCCTGGATAGCTGGAATAAAGCTAGAGAAAAACACTTGCTATTGAATACCTCCCAAAGGGGCAATGCAGTCAGCTATGTTCTCAGCTGCAAAAAGCCATGGGAATAGAAGGAAAGGGAGGGGGCCAAAAATCACTATTGAAGCAAATGTGCTCCCAAAGATCAAGTAATTGTTCAAAATAAGAAATCTTCTAAATTGACTTTCTGAGGACAAAGAGGTTTTGCAAGGGTGTATACATCCTTATTTAGGTTACCATGAGCCACATTTTCAAAGAGCAAGCTTGCTTTTCATCCAGGCAATTTTGAAGTGTTTGCACAAAGTGGTAAATTTGCATGGGCAATTGGACTCTCAGCTTTTATTTTGACAGCTAAATTGATCTATCTTTCTACGTTAGCATCTCAACACTCAAAAAGAGAAGGGAGGCTGAGGTACTTTTACCCCATGGCCTCTTGAGTGTACTTGGATCGACACATCCAACAAAGCTTCAACTGTGAGCAGTACTTTGAAACAGCTCTACAGAGCTGAGGGCTAGAAGTCATTGGTCCAGGATTCACTGTGTGCATAAGGCCACGAAGCTGTGTCTCATGTGCTGAAAACCAAAACAGAACTCTCCCGAAAAGAAAGGAAAAATCCCAAGCAGATCCCAGTAGCAATCTTCTGTATATGCTTAAGACGCAAAGCCATGAAAGTTGTGTAAGGGAGATAGACATCTGCCATTCTGTTCTGGGGCTGAAGGAAAATGGGGGCTTATCTAGCCTTAGGAAGTTGGCTAGCTGTTGAGATTCCCAGTGAATTGTGAATGAAATGACAAGTGTTAGCTCATTCAGTAAAAAGTTTTCCTATGAAAATAACAAGCAGCAGGTTTGTAACAAGTTTCTTGCTACAAACTCAGCATAAAGAATTAAAAGGCTGCTTCCCTTAAACTCAGTGTGCAGAATGACAGTCCAAACCCAGGAAGACTAATTGGCCATGTGTAGAGTCAGCTCTGATTTATAAGTACCTTTGTTTGTTTTATAAGTGTGAGCGAAATGTGCCTGCCTTATGTAGATAAGGAAACCTGAGCTCACAAGTTAGTTTGCCTGGCAAACAGTATGTCATGATGATTCCGCATATCCAAGCACACAGTGAGAAGTCCTTCTAGAATATCCATCTCTCCAGAGACATGAAAACTAAAGCTTCCATCTCACCTTAGCATTGTTACACACTGACAAGCTGTTCAGGAAGAAGAGATATTCTACCCAAACATTTGTTCATGTTTATTGAGAATGTAATGCTACATGGGTGCCTTGCCTCAGCGAAGATGTGATTCTTTTCATTTGTCATCTCTCAATATAAATTAGTGATAAGAATGAGAAACAGGATACATTGCAGGAGGCCAACTGGTGCCTTATCTTCCCAAACACACTGCTCTCTGTGTATTGAGCATATGCTTGCAGATGAAAAAAAAAGGGGGGGGGAGTTGTTTTTTGTTTGTGTTTTTCTTTTTAATTGGCTCTCAGTCATGTCATAAAATTTGGCACCTTGTGTGAGGTTTCCTTCCAAATAAAGACACCAAGCAGTTTCACTAGTGTTCAGGAGCACCCGTGTCACCTGCCTTTGATTACTCATGAAGCCATCTACCTGCGCAACCCAACCCATCATGGGGGTACTGAGCAGAGTGAATATACTACTTGGAAGTCAAAGGCTGCAGGTCCAGATCCAAACACTCTGAGGAAGGGACCCTCCTCTATGTGACTTAGAAGGGTTTACTTATTCCTTTCTTCATTTGTACCCAGGTCTGACCATTATAAAACACTGCATGTAGGGTCCGCAAGCCCAGAACTAACACACAGCCCAGGACTCTCACCCCCAGCTGTACATATACAGGAAAGGAAATCTGACATCTAAACCCTCACATTTAGTGAAGCAGTTTTTATAATCACAAGAAATTACAGAAGCTTCCATTGACTACTGGATGGCCAAAAGAATGGGAAACACATGTGCTAGAATACTTACTATTCAGCCATTAAGAAGAGTAAAATCCTATCATTTGTGACAGCAAAGATAGAAATAAAGAGCATTACATTAACTAAACAAGCTAGGCACAAAGAGACAAATATCACAAATTCTTCCAAGGATACATTTAGAAAAAGGCTAATTGCAGGGAATTGTGGGGTAGAATGGTAATTACCAAACACTAGAAAGGAGGAGATAGAAAAGTTGGTTAATGGGGGAGGGGCAGGAGCACCCACTTGGGAGGAGTAAGTTCTAGCGTTGGAGGTGACAATAACTAGCAGTCCTTGATAGAACAGTTGTAATCAGCTGGAAGAAAAAAGAAAATAGTCCAATAAACTAACAACCAGATTTGATCATTACACAGTGAGCACATATGTAAAAAGACCACACTGCATCCCATAAATGCAAAAACTTATTCTATATCAATAAGAAAAAAAAAACTGGAGCTTGAGACAAGGGAGGGGGCTACAATTGGGATGTAAAGTGAATAAGTTATTTTTAAGTTAAAAAAAGAAAGAAAAATTAAGGCAAACAAAAAATTGAAAATAACAAATGGTGCTGGTCCAACTGGGTATCTGTATGCAGAAAAATGAAAATAGATCCATATTTATCACCCTGCACAAATCTAAAGTCCAAGTGGATCAAAGACCTCAACATAAAACCAGACACACTAAACTGGCTCGAAGAAAAAGTGGGGAAGACCCTACAACTCATTGGCACAGGAAACAACTTCCTGAACAGAACACCAATAGCACAGGCTCTAAGATCAACAACCAATAAACGGTACCTCATGAAAATGAAAAGCTTCTGTAAAGCAAAAGACACTGTCATCAGAACAAAAACGACAGCCTACAGATTAGAAAAGGATCTTCACCAACCCTATATCTGTCTGAGGGCTAATATCCAGTATATATAAAGAACTCAAGAAGTTAAAAAGCAACAAATCAAGTAATCCAATTAAAAAATGGGGTATGTTGCTAAACAGAGAACTCTATGTAGAGGACGGTAGAATGGCAGAAAAACACTTAAAGAAATGCTCAACATCCTTAGTCATCAGGGAGATGCAAATCAAAACGACCCTGAGATTTCACCTTACACCTGTCAGAATGGCTAAGATCAAAAACTCAAGTGACAACACATGCTGGAGAGGATGTGGAGAAAGGGGAACCCTCCTCCATTGCTGGTGGGAATGTAAGCTGGTACAACCACTCTGGAAATCAATTTGTCATTTTCTTAGACAAATAAGAGTAGTGATTCCTCAAGACCCAGTTATACCACTCCTAGGCACATACCCAAAAGATGTTCAAGTACACAACAAGGCCATTTGCTCAACTATGTTCGTAGCTGCTTTATTTGTAATAGCCAGAACCTGGAAAGAACCCAGATGCCCCTCAGTTGAGGAATGGATACAGAAATTGTGGTATTTTTACACAATGGAATACTATTCAGCAATTAAAAAAGAGGAAATCATGAAATTTGCAGGCAAATGGTGGGACCTGGAAATGATCATCCTGAGTGAGGTATCCCAAAAGCAGAAAGACACATATGGTATACACTCACTTCTATAGAGCTATAAGATAGCATAAACATACTGAAATCTATACATCTAAAGAAGATAAACAAGAAAGAGTGCCTGGGGTAAGAGGATTAATCCTCACTCAGAAAGTCAAATTGGATGGACATTGGATGTAGGAGAAAACAAGTAACAGGACAAGAGCCTACCACAGAGGGCCTCGGAAAGATTCTACCTAGCAGGGTATCAAAGCAAATATTAAAAAACATAACCAACTTTTTGGCAGAGGGCAGGGAATCATATGAAAGAAGAGGGAGTTAGTATGACTTGGA
>CM053743.1:73871325-73917443 GCA_028658305.1 Pachyuromys duprasi | reverse complement strand
AACCAAGGACCAAGTATGGTGATAACCTAAAACCCCTGCTTATATGGAGCAAATGGTAGCTCAATACCCAAGTGGTACACTAGTAAGGGGAACAGGGACTATTCATTGACGTGAACTCAATGGCTGGCTCTTCGACCTCCCCGCCCCCTGAGGGAGGAGCAGCCTTGCTAGGCCACAGAAGAGGACATTGCAGCCATTCCTGAAGAGACCTGATAAGCTAGAGTTAGATGGAAGGGCAGGAGGTCCTCCCCTATCAGTGGACTTGGAAAGGGGCAGGGAGGAGATGAGGGAGGGAAGGGTGGGATAGGGAGGGAATGCGGGAGGGGGCTACGGCTGGGATACAAAGTATATAACCTGTGATTAATATAAAATAAAAATGTTAAAATTAAAAATATATATATGAAAAAAATTGAAAATAAAATAAAATGACCCCCCCCAAAGACAGTAACCCTTTAACTTTGCCTCTTTACCCAACCCGGTTGCACTGCAAGTTAAAATATAATGATGAAAAGTAGAAGCAGACTCACAATTCACCCTAGGAAATGTCTTAGTTTAATAATTATTACAGAAGTCACAGTTAATCTTGATCAGCACACTGAAGCCATGTCTGCTCTAGTAAACAAAGTAGAAGCAAGGCAGTCCAGCTGGCAGTAGAGAAGATTGTAAAAATACAGAAGGCATTTCAGTATTTTCCACTGAGAGTTCCCACGCAGATTCCTGACACCTATTATACACGTCATGAGAGTGCCCACCCCTATTCCCCAGCTGAGCAATAGGATAAGGAGGAGTGGTCCCATCCTGAACTGTCCATCTTTCTGGGGATGGGCAGCAGAAACTGGTTGTTGGAATGGGCTTACTATTTTTCCCTTTCTCATTGGCTCTGCAGCTCCTTAGGAAAGCAAAAGTCCTCTGTGGTACCCATGAAGCTCATGCACTGACTGAATTCCAGATGTCATCTTTCCTGCCCTTTCAATTACATCACACTGATTTGACTGCGTCATGGAAGTCCTCCATCCTAGCAGCCTTTCTTGATGGCTCCCTAAAAGCTGCCATGTCCCCAGCATCTTGGTAGGAGGCAGGTTTCTCTCCTCAGCTATGGATGCCTCTAGCAGCTACTGTGCTCATCTCACTCGAGGATCTCACTGACCTCACAGTGAAGTGGGGATCTATTCCTACTTGCCTTTGGATCCTGACACCAGGATAAATAAACATGGGTGTTCAACGAAGACAGCAGGATGACGTTGCCACTTCACCTGTCAGGGTGGATGTAAATATTCACAGCACAGCTTACCCCTCGAGTATACCTTGAAAGGGATCCTTCCAGTTTGGCATCGTTTTGTCCAGTCCAATCTCTAACTTTCTGAAATTAGTCAGAACCACACAGAAATGCAGGAAAAGCTCCTGGAATCTAAAGATTATCCCCTCCTCATGCTAGTCTTCTGTAACATACCGTTCAGGTAGGAAGATGTCCAGGCAAAAGTTTCCAGATGTGGGCTGTCCATCAACTACTCTGTTATTCATGACAAGAGATAAATCACAGCTCCAATATCAGAGGTTCCTGTCTAGGCTTGATCCTACCTTGGCTTGAAAGAAAACTTTCCTGTTGCCCTGATCAAGTGTTTCTGTTCTCCAGAGTTGCTATTGGTGCCATTTATTAGAGGCCATCTGCTTTTGTGAGGGCTGGGCTGTGTCCTGTCCACTCAAGAATGAAATCCTTACTCCCTGAGGGCATTCCACTGCACAGAAAGAATGTCTCCCCTCTCATCATCCACAAGTCTGATGGGTACATGCATGGGACCTTCCCCTGCTTCATATCCTCGTAGTATGAGGGTCTGTGTGACTAGAGACCTTCTCAGGGAGAATGAGGGCAGCTTCATGGTTCAACCACCTGGTAGGAAAATATGCTTCTATAGTAATATAAACATTATCTTTGAAAAGCTTTCTTGTCTGACCTTTACAATTCCCTCAGCAAAGCCACATGTATAGATATGAGGAAAATAGATAAGTGAAAATTATTCCAGTTAATGGTATTCAGTGTCACAAGATCAAATCCGTAGTGGTCATAGATGAAAACATAGTACCTAGGCTGTCATCCTTGTTTGGTATATTTGCACCCCTAGGGGTGGGGGTGAATGCATGCTTTGTGCTTACTAAGGAAGCACCCCACCACTTAGCTTCAACTCCTGCTCCAAACTTTCAACTTTGCCTCTGGGACTCCAATTTTCTATCGTCATGGACTTCAGGCTCCTTGCACATCAGTGTTCGGAAATCATCCATCCCTTACTATCTGGCGATCCCTCCAATGCTTTTCATCAACCTTCAGGCTTTTTCTTAGCTAGCCATACATAAAAGACACATTTTTACTGCTTCTGGTCAGTTTGGATAAGATCAAATGGGAAAAGTCTGGAGACACTCCCCACTCACTGTCCAGTATCAGTTTTCTATGTGGCCTTAAAATGCATGTGTTATTGCTAAAATTAAACAGACATTACAATAAGAGTCATTAAATAAAACATTCTTGCAAGGATTTTAAGTACTTCAGCCTTTATTCCAAATGTGTTTCTTAATCTTGACTTTATTATGTGTTGGATTTGGTTCATTCACAGTTAACAATTCTCATCAGCCACTTCTTAGATGTAAAGATACAGCAGCACTCTACAAGAGTAATAAGCCTGAACCTAGATGCCAGAGCTCCAAGGAAAAGCTCATATAACTCTCTGGAAGAGGAGGAAACAATGGTTAGGGAAGAAAGCCAAGCCACAGCAGTCCAAAGAATTGCCTTTGTTCTGGGATTGCTTTCTCAACCCATATAAACTCAAGCGTTAAGACTACAAGGCTCGAGCCACATTATGCTTCTCATCCATCTCTTCTCTTGGAACAGTAGACATCCAGCAATTCAGCAGACTGCTGATATAAAATCCGTCCATCTCTCCTCACAAGTCCCACGAGAGAAACTACGGAATCACAGGCCATCCTGTCACTGTAGCACTCACTGAAAACACTGGGGAAATTAAATAATAAACAAAACTCCATATTCTAAGAGAAAGCTGGGAGCACTGGAACATGAGATAGGAGGGGGAAGAAAATGTTTGCCCCGGGGGCTGTTTAGTCCTTGATTGTTCTGCAGAGAAGGGGCGTGATTGTCATCACCGCCTGACAATTACTGAACTCTCAGCCTGTTTTTAAGTGCTGTAAAAGTGATACAGGTCTGAAAAATATCGTGAGATTTTGGTGACAACTGCACAGTAAAAGGACTTTTAAGGTAAAAGCCGGGCCATAAGCAATGATAGGCTGTTTGGCCAAATGCTGCTAACCCACCTCCTACTCCTCCAAATCTGCCCTCTGCTATTTTCATACTCTAGAGAACATCAGCAGCTGAGAGAGAAAAAAATTGAACACAGCAATTTGGAAATGAATGAGTAGTTTTCTGAGTCCCCTCTGATATGAATCTCAGACAGTGCCAGCTGCCTTAGTGCCTTCTCTTGCTTGGTCAAGGGTGACAGACATGTCACTTTCTGAGAAGATAGGTAGGAAGGTTATGAACAAAAAATATCAGCCATGGCTCTAACCAGTAGCAGAAAAAAAAGAGTAATCTTTAGGAAGCACAATTAATTGGAGGTTAAGCTGTACACTTAATTCTCATGGTACCACAAGAGAAACTCTGACTCCAAATGGACTCATCTTTCACCAGCAACATGTGCCTGTCCATCAGCTTTCTGCCATGTCACCGCGACAGCTCATGATGGCTTCCGTGTCCACTAAAGCCAAGATAACCCTTTAAAGAAAGCAAAGACAGAGAAGTCTCAACAACAAGAGCTTTGTTCCTTCAAGGACAGTCACTCCCGAAACTGTCACTGTTCAGAAGACATCTTCATTCTAGCTGAACTCATCAGAAGCAGTCTTCTTTCTGTTCAAGTCCAATGTGCTTTGATGGAGAAGTGATTGTCAAGGAGAGTTCACTGCCTGTAGCTGGAGGCTCTGCATGAATTCCAAAGCTGTCCTGGATGGTCACCAAAAGTTGGGGGACTTTGGGGAAGTGGCAGTTGAGTCACAAGTCAGCTTTCTACACCACTTGACAAAGCACAGCTCATCTCATATCTCTTACTCTGTCTCTGCCGAACTGAGCTTCATAGGACAGAGAGAGTAGCATGGCATTGTGGATTGAAGTCTCAGAACTACTTGAGATCAAAGTCCTGTTGGGCTCCTGCAAATTTAGCTACTGTCTTTAATCCTGTACTAAGGCAAACTTTACTTAGCTTTGCCTACATTCCTTTTACAGGAAACTCTTAAAATAAGAAAATGAGAGTGCAGTGTTGTGGTGGTTTGAATAAAGATGGCCCCCATAGGTTCATGGGGAGTGCCACTATTAGGAGATGTGGCCTTGTTGAGTAGGTATGGCTTTGTTAGAGAAAGTGCATCACCATAGTTTGGCCTTTGAAATGTCAGAAGACCAAGCTGGGCCTATTGGCTCATTATTTCTTCCTGCTGCTTACCATCCAGATGTAGAACTCTCAGATCCTTCTCTAGCACCATGTCAGTCTGCATGTCACCATGATCATAACGGACTAAACCTCTGAACTATAAGCCAGACCCAATTAAGTGATTTCCTTCATAACAGCTGCCTTGGTCATAGTATCTCTTCATAAGGATAAAACCCTAACCAAGAAAAGTATTAAATTGTTAAATAGGAGTTACCCAAGTTTCATTGCTCGATCAGCTCCTAGAGATGCTACTATGGACGCTACAAAGTCCACCATGGCCAGTACAGAAGCAATGAAGATCTTGCACAGTGGAGCCTTCGAAGGCAGCTGTAGAGTTCAGATTCCACACCAGAGAAATGGTATTCATCACCCAGCGAGAAGGAACTTTCTGAGCGCTGCCTCATGGGAGAGAGCTATTAGGGGACAGAAAGCAGGTCCTCCTCCAGTTGATGTTCCAAAGACAAAGGGTAAGGTGAGAAAAAGAATATACTTCTTTGTTATGCTACTTCTGAGCATAACTTCCCATCTTGGTGTATCGAAATGTTTCTTTCCTAGAGAACCAACTTCATGGCAGGAAAAGGCTACAGAGCTGGCCTTCCTTACCCACAGATTCTGTATTTTCAGATTCATCTGTTAACTGAAATGAGTTTGTGCCTTCCGAATCAGTCCTGTTTGAATCACTTCCAGTCAGTCACTGAGAATCTCAGTACAATATTCCTGAGTCTCCCAAGTTCACATGTGTGCAACGGTCTCATGGCAACTACCTGCCTCCTCATCCCTGTTTTGATATAGTGAGCCAGGGCCACAGGATCTGCTCAGTAACATGTTTGTTGGACAATGCATGCGTGTGTGTCCTTTTGCGTATCCTTGTGTTTATATATACAGATACATATGTGTGTGAAGGCCAAAGATTAGCTATGCTATCATTCTTCAAATATTGTCACCTTGATTTTTAAGACTGGGTCTTCTTTTGGTTGGTTGGTTTCTGTGGTTGTTTGCTTGTTTAGATTTATTGTTTTAAGATAGGGTCTACCTATAGCCCGAGCTGGTCTAGAATTCACAGAACTCTTCTCACCTCTGTCTCCTCAGTGCTGAGATAAAAGGCATGTATCACCAGGCCCTGCTCAAAGTCAGGTTTCTCTGTTGGTCAGAAGCTCATCAATTAGGCTAGAGTGGCTCCCTAGCAATCTCCTGAGACTTGTCCACCTCTTCCTCCCCAGAGCCAGGATTACAGGCAGGCATCATCACCTCTGGCTCTTGCAATCAAACTCTGGTCCACATGCTTGAAATGCAAGCATCTTATCAACCAAGCTAGTTGCCCAGCCTCACTGTAGAAGCTTTTGTCAGTGATTAATTTGTTTAAAATTGCTCCAGAATAGTGCTGACATGTGTTCTAGTATTCTTTAGTACAAGTCTATGATGCCGCGTATCAAGAAAATACATGCTAGGCAAGTATCATTCAAGCAGTAATTCTCGTTCAGCTGTTCATAAGGCTTAAAAAAAACTCTATAGGGCTGCAGGGATAAGTCAGTGGAAGAGGCAGGACTCCAAGTACCCAAGAGCTGGGTGTGGACATGACACCTGTAACCTCAGCACTAGGGACACAAAGTCAGGGGTGCTGTGGCCTGACAAAAGAGAAAAGTCTAGATTTAGAGAGAAACTCTATCTCAAAGGCGTAAAGGGGAGTTTGATAGAAGAGGACATTAGGTAGTCCTCTGACTTCTACATACATGAACATGGGCACAAGCAGTATATATGTTTATACATATAGTGTCTAACAAAACACCCCCAAATAAGACTACTCCGTGGTCAATTGATGCAAATTTTGTGCCCAGGCTAACACCATAGTTTCCCTGTGAACAATGGCTCAATATTTGTTAGTTCAGGATTTACAGAGACTTTAAAGAAAATACCACAGATAACAGAATGGGTTGTGCATGCTAAAGGGCATGAGCAACAGCTGAAAAACAGCACCTGCTCCCCACAGGCAGATGAAGGAAGGATGCAGGACTGGAAACAAGTGACGTACAGGTGACACAGAAGTCCAGCCAGCTTTGATGCACAGCAGGAGACAGGGGTCATGGATCAGAAACTCAAGAGGCACCGCTGCCTACACATTGTGAAAACAAGCTGTAGTTCTGTGCCTCTGGGGAGTCCATAACTCACTGTGCTAACAGCAGTCTGGGAGAAGCCTGGGAGCCTGGCTGTCTGTCGCTAACCACCATGGGCAATGATCTCTGTGAAGTCATCTTGCAGTGAAAATTAGTCCCTTCAGAAACAGAAATCTGGACAGTTAATATTCATCAGGGAGGATGGGCTGGTGGCTAAGGTCAACAGTGGAATTAGAGCCCAGGCTTTGGCTCACAGGGCTTCTTATGGCTTTAATTATACCAATGCCATGTGAACCACCTCTTCTAGTTCTCATTAGAGAAGGGCAATCTTTGTTCCCTGGATTTAAGGAATGATTACAATCTAAAAGAATTGATTGTGTCTCATTATGCTGGAGATAATATATTCCTGATGATACAGGCCATTAACTTGAATCTCTAAATACCAACACAGGTCATACGGCACCCTGTTAATGTTTTCCCATCTGTTATGCATCTGGTAGGAAAAGGTGTTCCTAACACACGGTACACAAAAGAGAAACTGAGAAAGCAGTACAGAACAGCAAGCACAGTTCCTTTGATTGGTTTCCATTCCAGAAACATCTTATCTTAATTTAACTTAGTCTCCCTAGAACAGCAAGATCTTTAATATTTAAAAAGCAAAGCAAAACGAAAGGCAAAGAAACTCAAAAATGGCACCAAAGAAAAAGACACAGACGTTTGCTTTACAGTTTTCTGGCTTTACGTTCTGGCCCCCAACTACATCTGCTCTGTTGTAATCTCAGGAACTGTAACCATCACTTCTGGGTGGAACCGGCCTCCTTTTAACCAGCCCTCCCATTAAGCTGATTAAAAGAAACAAAAACAAAACAAAACAACAAGAACAAAAACTGAGTGTCATTCTCTGTTTCCACTTCAACACTTTCAGTTCTAAAAGGCAAGCCAAAGTAAAGGAAAGATTTCACATGTGTCAACACAAATAAAACATGCTCCTGAGGAGGTGTACCCTCTCCTCTTCCATTGAATAAATAATTCCAATTGTGATCACAAAAACAAAACATAACTATAAATGCATTCATGAAGGGAATAAAAATTTACCAACATTATAAATAACACATGAAATTCTAATATTTTGGACAGGAATCACTTACTAGATTTCCATGCAACCAGCACCAGACCTGGCTTTCCTTGGTTCAGTAAGTCCCCAAGGCTGCAATTTCTGCTAACTGAAGCCACTTCTCTGAGAATCCCAGTTATCATATAAACACAAGACTGAACTGCAGTGTGCTGTTTAAAAAGGGACTGAAGAGGATCTCAGAGCTTTCAAACTAACATCCAGCAGTCCTGTGTAACAATATTTTAAAAATAGGCATCTTATTTGACTTTTCCATCCATCCTGACTCAAAAACTTCCTCAGGCTCTGCTAACACTAGATGTGTGTCTTTGTCAGGTAAAAGACTTTAAACAGATTCAGTGGCAATAGAAAAGGAAGGCTTCAGCCCCATAAAATTTTTGTTCCAAAAATCAAAGGAATGGTTGATGATCTGACTTAAACGTCCAGACAACTTTTCTTTTTAAAACACAAGGGTGAGCTGGGTGGAGACTCACTGTTTGAGAGCCTGGATGCACAATGCATAAGGACAAAGACCATCAAAAGAACGTGAGGACAAGCAGAGGGAACCCTTACAGAGAGTTAGGTTTCTGCTGCAAGTCTCTGCAGATGACAGAAGGAGCAGCTCTTTGTTCCAAAGGCTTGCAGTTCCAGCACTTAGATGTGGGCATCATCCCAACTAAAACAAGTCTTCCTGGGTATCCTGCAGAATTTTCACTCCATCTTCCACAGCAACTACATCTCACTCTGCAGCTTGAAAGTAAGGCTATTGTGCTGGTGGCACAGCCAGGGAGAAAACTGTGAGTCTATGACACTCTGCCTCCTTAGGAAGCTAAGGTACTCTTCTGAAAGCAGGTGGCAAGCATCTGGCTCCAGTTTACAGGTAAGAACTGTTTGGTTTTGTTTGTTTGTTTGTTTGTGGGTGATGGTAACTGAAACCAAAGTACAAAGCATAACATAAGGGAACTCAAAGGAAGCAGGAAGAAAGGACAGAAGAGTGAACATTTCTGATGAGCAGACCAAGCACCATCAAGGGCACCCGTGACTTTGGGGCTAACCAATGGCAGGTGTGTCCACAGTTTTAGACTTCCGTCCCTTTTGCCCAGTCTTCATACAGCCTAACTATACCTAAAACCACAAAGTGGCTGGAGGAGGGAAAAAAAAGGAAGGCTGAGTCAGTCAGTCAGCTGCAATAACAAAGGCAGAAGGCTCAAACCACAAAAGCTTTTAAAAATAAACACTGTAATTCTAGGCAAGGGGCAGGGGAGGCCATAAGCAAGTCTGGGGAAACTCTGAGAAGCACTGGATCCTACCAGACATCATTTTGCAAAGCCACTGGAAACTGCCTTTCAGAGAGGTGCTTAAAAGACAGTGGAGGGGCCTCTCTTCCCCAAGGAGGACAGTATTACAGCCCTTCTAAGAAAACCCTGCCTACTTGCACTGCTTCACAAACTCCCTTTCATCCTCCAGTGAATACTTCCTGCCTCAAAGTCCCAGGACGCTGAAAGTTTCTAGAGTTGCATATAATACCCTTCCCCCAAAAGCTCTAACTCCATCCTTGTGAACTAGCCCATATATAAACCAATTTCAGAGCTCTGAGGGAAAGAAATGGCCTAAAAGCCTATTTCTTCTAAATTCTATACAAACTATGGCCCCAAATTTCCCATGATACTTAAAAGAAATAGAACATGCCAGCCATCCACAATGGCTCTTGAGAAAGCAGACTCTCTTATTTAAAAAGACTCTAAAAAGCATTGCAAAAAAGCAGAAATTGTTCCATGACCCGAGTTCAAAGGTCACTTGTGTGCCATCTGCAGTGGAGATGTTTTGTTGACTTTCTGAGCTTTTCCTTCTATAGAAAAGGAACAGCCACAATCAGCTTACAGGTTATTGGGGTTTCAGAACAAGCAAGCCACATTACTGCCTCCACACTGTGGCTCAATAAACCTTCAACAGCATTGTGTTCAGGACAAACAGGATTGTTTGTGACACTAAAAGAGGAAGACCAAGGGTGTGAAAGTTATCTACTTTGTGGGATAATCATGCTATCATTAGCCTCCTCAATTATTATTAAAGATAGATAGATAATCTTAACTGAGAATTTTATTTCTCCCTCAGTATTTTCTGACTACCAAGCCTGATTCTGCTCCTGTCAACAACTTTAATGTGCTAATGCCTTTGCCTAGCAACTTTTTAAGATGAAAATTAAAAACATCAATTTAATGCTCTTTTGGGTCACATGTTTTAAAAGGGTCATGGGACAAGACCTTGACTTTCAAATGAAACAAAAGAAAATACATTGAAAGTCAGCATTCCTTTTATTTAAGGATGGACAAAGCAGTGACAAGTCACAGGGAATAAGGGTACAGAGATGATGACATGTTTCTCCTTAATGATAGCACTTTTGTTCTGAATCTTCAAGTCAATGACCTCCTAAAAGCCGGAGCCTTGCAGCCTTCTCAGGGATTCAAGAGACGGGAAGGAAAAAAAAAAAACCTAAGATTAAGATAAGCATTTACTAACTACGCCCTTCCCTCAAAGTTGAGCTGTCTGACTACATGAACATATGAACATATAAGTGATAATGAACTTGTTGTTGGTATCTCAATTTCAGCCACTCAACCACAGGGAACCCAGCACATCCACACAGGATGCTTACACAGAAACTGCTCAGCAAGCCATGGAAGATGGCTACAATCCTCGCTGGGGCTGGGTGACGGCTCTGGACACTGAAACTCCAAGAAAGGCTGAGGAAAGCCTGCAGGAACTGGGTATCCATGTTCTGAGCCAAATCTGCTGTGAAACGTACCGAAGTCTTGAACTGCCTGGTCAGCTTAGGAATACGTGTGAGTATCAGTATCTCTGAGATCCAATGAGCAGTAACAGAGAGATGCCAAAAGCTGAGAGTCTCCACAGCAGAAATCCTCATTTTATGATTGGGATTTGTATTCAGACTGACCTCCCATAAAGCCCAACAGGAGACTCTCAGCTTCAGTCAGGTGAGGTGAGCTATGTCATATGAAAACTCATTCAAGGAATAGTAGAAGATTCAGTTGAGAATTAATTGATCGACTTCCTTAATAATATAGGAAAGGATAAACAACACTAAAGCCCTTTCCAAAAATGCCTTCTACTGTAGAAGCACACAGGCCACACGCATACACACGAACACACACAAACAAACTTAAAATGGAGTTACTTTATAATGGGGCAACAATTCCCCTACCAGAGACTAACAAAGAAAAATCCAAGGAGCAGAGAAGGGTAACTTTTTTTGGAGTTGTTAGGCAATGAGATACCGTACACACCCAAATAGCACAGGCTCTTGTCATCGCTCCCCTATAAAACTTGACAGTAAGACCAAAATGCTAAAGGTACCACATACCTGCGCTATTAAACATGGAGAAATCAAACTGGTACTGACCTGGACAATTCATTCCTACCGGGTAGCATTCATAGTGCTCAAAGGAGCTATGCAGGCTACTAAAGGAGGAAGGCAATCATCTGTCTTATTGAGCTGTGAACAGTGACTATAATAACAACCTACTTAAAAAGACATGCATACTAGTGCAATAGTGGTACCAACATCACAGGTGTAGCCAAACACTCTTTAAAGTTGAGTTTAAGTTCCACTTTACAAGGTGAAACCCACACTTGACACCATTATCTGCCCAAGAACTTATGAACAGACAGGTTATAAGTCCTAGGGAAGAACCTACTATGATTATTTTGCTAAGTGAAAATAGTTTAAAAATGACTCTTAATGAGTTATTGCTATACCCGTAGAAAGATGCATCTCTCAACCCTTGTCAAAGAAGCTCCTGTCTGCAGTAGATGTGATTAATAGACACCCACTACTGGCCAAGACACAGAATATAAGAGACCACAGAATGCTTGGCACTAAATGGAACATATATACAACACAACCACCTCTTCTCAAGGCTCAGAGATCATTAAAAAATAAAGTGTAAGGGCCAGAGGCAGTAGATTACTGCAAGGGAAAAGAGACTTTTAGACAATGCAGGACAGCTACACATCTGAACTTATAGCAATGGCAGCATGCATTAGACCTGAGCAACGTCAAGCCAGACCAATTCACAGAATGCAGAGGGGAGTTAGGCCCTAAATCCCAACCCTAGAGCTATTATCAATTTTCAGCTGCTGAAAGACGGAAAGTCACTTTTCTCTAAGAGTGTATCCCCTAGTAAGTTAGCCATGATCTACTGGAAAGCTACACATCCAAGAATTGTTAGGCAGCACAAACTGGTCTTCACAGGCAGAGAAAGTCAGGGGAAGGGTGGTTATAGACTAAGTAGTCCGGTATATGCACACACACACACACACACACATACACACACACACAAAAGAAAACCAACTTATTTCCCAAACCTTTGGAATTTGCCATTCTGTTTGCCCAGGTAGGGAATCTGCCCGAAACTATAATCTCTTCTGTAGTTTTTCTAATTAGGAAAATGATATGAGAAGAATTATAGCAAAGAAGGCAATAAACACTGATTATTTGCCATTATCTTGTATATTTTCATTGTTTCAGTGACTGCCCTGTAACCTACAATCATGTTTGTTAAGTAAGTACTCCCCTTCAAACTTTCCCGTATCTTTGATCTGTGAGTTCCTGGGTCTCCCAAGCCTGGAAGAAATATTCAGTGAGCTTTCTCCACAATAAATTAAAAGTAAGGGTATGTATTCCATTGGTGTGTTCAATGACTCTCCATTTTGAACAGGGAAGTTTTGTTTGGAAGAGGCACAGTCAAATAAAGAGATTATCAACAGTAAAGTAGTTTCTTACACAGAAGTGATAAATAAAAGTTCCTTGAAACAGCCAGGTGAAGGAAGATTTTGTTATAAACTGCATTGAAATAGTTGCTTAGATTTTGCAAAAACAGAACAAAGTATGAAAATAGCTCCTGTACTAAAAGGTGTCAAGAGGGCAAGAAGGTAAAGTACAAAGAATCGCAAATTATTTTCATCGCAAGTGGTAGCTTTTTTTAAGTAAACTTAGCTGCAATCTATTTACCAAGAAAGGATCTTTTTTCCTGGGCCTGCAGTAATCATAGTGGAGTTGCTACAAAAATAAAGCTGGCAGAATGTAAACTCTATGAAGCAGGAAAACAAAACAAAACATCTCTATGGGGCTAAGCACGGATACTCTCATTTTGCAGCAAATTATGGGTTCAGCAGGTGTTCCAAGCTATGCAGGCTGCCACTACTAATGCAGCTCTTCCCTGCCCCACAGCAACACTCCTCCCTTCTAAGAAAACCAAGTAGTGCACATTCAAGGTACACTGGCCTTGCTGGTGATGGATGCTGAGAGTACTAAAGCTCTTCCCAACCTACAGATGGAACGGCCTAAATGCAATGAGTTCCCTATCTGTCCCTGAGGGAGGAGAAGCACCCCAAGTCGGATGGTGTTCCTGCTGTGTGAGTTTTGTAGCATGTTGTAAATTGGTTTATCAACTATACTCTAAGGCAAAGGCACAGCAGTGTTTAAAATCAGCGACATTATGTCCAGGTTTCTCACTCTCACACAACCCAGATTACGTGACACCAGACAATTCTACCATGGCTCTCTCCTGTACATTTTAGGTGTTAATCAGTATCTGTGGCTTTGACTGTTGACATACCAGTAGAATGCTTTTCTACCCTGAATTATGACAACAAAAGCATCATTAGGCATTGCCAAAAAGTCCTTTGGGAAACAAAATTGCCCCTGATTAGAAGGTACTGTGTTAGGCCTGTATAATAATAAACCATCAAACGCAACACAGCCATGTCTATTGCTGTCCTTGAACAATCTGAAGAATAAACAGCTATGCGAGACGACAGAAGCCAAAACTGAGTCTGGCTCGAGTCTTTAAGAGGAGTGCACATCCCACCTGCCTGGAAAAACTGCAAAGAAATGGGCACTGTTACTACCTGTGTCTCCAGAGAGGGACTTGACATGCACTTTTCTGCTCTGAATTATTTACCCTCCACCCATATCCCCCTCTCCATCATTTTTAAATAATTATAACAACTTTTCACATTTTTAGCATCGTGTTCTATTTATTCATGTTCAATGTGTTTTGAAATACTACGTGTTTTGTTTTGAATTTAATTTTTAGTAAGTTACAGTGCAAAAAGGACTCTGCACTCCATTTAAGGTTGCAAAGCCTCAATGGAGGGAGCTTTCAGTGCCCACTGGGCAGCTACAGCCTCAGCCCCGGCATCGAGGCAAGCTCACCATCACTGCCTATCTGAGTGGGAGCCAGGGGAGCATGAGAGACACTGACAGCAGGCATGCAGGCGAGCACTTGCTGTTTGCTCATCTACTCTCAGTCTTGAGGGATCAGAGGTGACTTTGAAGCAGGTGGCATGTCCCCCCTGTCAGTCTCCAGACATTGGTGATGGTTAGTGGCCAAGTGATTGGATGATCTACTTGGGGAAGCAGTATACACGGTGCTCGTGTTCCCAGAAGTTCCCAAAGAGGTTTCAGAACATTGTTAGTTTTCCAGGTCTTAGCTCCTTTTGTCCAGAATGAACTGCTAAGCTGTATGATAGGTTCTAGCGCCCACCCAAATGACTGATGTCAACGTGTAGAGTCAGAGACCCACCCTACTCACTGATCCAGGAGAGGAGACTGATGCTCTCGGTGAGAGCAAATTACTAAAGAACCCTATGACTCTTCTTATCTGTGAGTCAACATTTGATAATGTCTTGAATTTTTATGTGAGAATCGTAACCTTACATAAAATAGAGTAATACTACCAAGCGCTGAAATCTAAAAGTTTTCCAAAATAAGGCCATGGTTAACTTGAAACTGTTGGTAGAAATGTACTCACTTTCGAAGAAAGTGTTTTTTTGAGTCCATGGTGTGCGAAAATATGGTACACATTTTGTGACTCAATCACAGTCAGTGGGCGGGCTGCCATGTAGGCATGGCATTACTGTACAGCATGCTTCTTGCTGAGACAAAAGGATGAGTCAACCCCTAAAGTGACAAAGTAACATCTGGACATTCACTAGAACTAGGAAAAGAGTGAGCCCAAGATTGAAGTTAGAGAAAATGGGCTCCTAAAATTTTGGGGAGAAGCTAGCAGTGATTGAAAACAAAGGCTACTAGCAGGACAGAGAGAAAGAGACAGAGACAGACAGACAGACACACAGACACACACAAAGAGAGAGAGAGAGAATTGAGCCACCTATTAACCAAGATGGCCCTACTGTTCCTCTCAGATTCAGTGAATTCAAAAGAAGATCTTCTTGTTGCAAAGCCCCTGGTTTTTCTTCTCCTTAAGCCTTTGTTTGAGAAAACTTGCAATTGCAAATCCTTCCTCTTGCTTCTTTGGGATAAAAGTCTTTTCTAGCCTTTTGCCCAGAGTACAACCTACATCTCTTTTCCTCGTGGACCCAGGAGCCACTCCTGGAAGATGTCACTGTCAAACAGTGGTATCACTGCCCTTCTCTCAACCTTGATGGGCTGGCAGGAGCCAACCTCTGATTAAACGTTAGTGACAAATACAGATGGTCTAAGGACAAGAACAGCACTTTTAGACATCCTTCCATATTTTCTGTCAGTAAGGTCAGTGCCTGGAAGATTTGGTTCCTGTGATTCGCCTCTATACAGCTAGTCTTGTTTTTTTCCCCTTGTTGCAATAGTCCTAAAACCTCTCACCTCTTTATTTAACCTGGTATGAAAAATTTCTCTTGATAGCATCAAAGGACCATGCAAACAAGGAAAGTCCATTTCTTACTTTATCTAAAGGGGAAAAGTCAGGAGCTGGGGTTATAAATTCTTGAGTCTGATCCCAGGAATCATGTGAACACAATGGTGGGTCACCACTGGGAAGCAGGGATAAAACAGCAGGAGTAAAAAGAGCCAGTGGGTCTACAGAGGATGTGGGTGAAAAAGGATGGGAAGAAACAGGTGTGAGGGGGAACTGGGCATCTGCCTGACCCATTGAGAAGAGAGAGCTCAAAAACGTGCTCTGACAATTTCCATTTTGGAACATAGATAAAGACAAAGAAAATCAACTACCAGACAGTGATTAAATGAATAGAGTCTACTCTTTAGTTATTGTGGAGATTAATTCCAATGTCTATCATAATATTTCACAGCTAATGTTTTATCTAGACTTAGTTTTACCTAAATATTTAGCTAAAGTTTTGCTACTAACCACTTATACTAATCACTTTTACCCAAGGAGTGTTCTAAAACACTCTTGATGTCATGGCCAAGAGAAACACTGCATTTAAAATCAGTGTGTTGTAGGATCATCATGGGTGTGGGCAAATGTGAGGAGAAAAACTGAGGTAGCACAGCGGAGCTGACTCTCTTTCCTCTTGCTAAGTACCTAAATACAAGAGGCACCCGCATTGGACAATGATGGTTTTCCTAGAGACAAAACTGGGAGCCTCTTTTACATGAGAAACAAAAGGATATACATGCCAAGAACAGGACCATGAGTTGCACACACACAAAAAAAAACTTTCTGGAGCCAGAAAAACATGTATTTATTCACAGGTTATTGAGTGAGCAGCAAACACCTCCAAGGCATTCACAAGGGGGTGCCAAGTTGATGTTGGGCCATGCCTATAGGAGGTACACTTTAACTGGCTGCAGAAATCTACCTGGAAGAAATCTTTCCTGGCCTAGACTTGACTGCAAGCCTGGGTGGCTTTTCCCCTTTGCAGAATCTAGTAAATACACCCCTGGAGCCATTCAGAAAGAGTCAAGCTGGGGCAGGCAACAGCACTCCAGAGCCTAGAGGCAGAGCCCCGGTGGATGTAGAGTCTAGACAGGCCTCAGCCCGCCCTGGCATTGGGCCTGCAAGAGGCTGGTTCCACCTGAGGAATTACTAAACACTACAAATGGGGAAACACTGTGGATGAAAGTTCTATAGTTCTAATAGTAATAACACCATTCAGGGCACTAAAACTTCAAAGCCCTTTAACAAGCTCATTCCAACTCATCATCAGAACACAGCCTTGAGCCAGGTAAGTAAACAGAGATGCTGCTCCCCAGGTAGACAGCAGGGAATGGCAAGAAGCTTCTTCAGGCAGTTCAAAGGCCAGCATGACTTCTACCTCAGTCCACACTTAAATAACAAGCGTTCCTTTGCCTCACTGACATGTGCTGCCCCTACAATAGCCAGGAGGTACAGACAAAGAGGCCACCAGCAGCCAGCGTGGAACTGGAAGAGAAGTAACATTGCTTTGTGTTATGGCTTTCAGGAAAGCAGTGGTAACTTGCTAATGGAGCCCAGTCGAACCCGAGATGATGAGAATCCAACACTATGGCTGCTAATGTGCACTGTTCAATTATGACAAGATTTCAGCAGCAGACAGACTTCCTTGAGGCAGCGCCCCGCCAGCGCTACCTCCAGCCTTGTCTTTCCAGGACAACTGGCAAGTTTCAGTATACTAAACTATCCTCAGTGTGTGGTTTTGTAAAAATTCGCCTTTAAATAAATCATGGCATTTTCTGAAACCAGACAAACAACAACAAAACCTTTCTGGTAGTGAGCCATATCTATGGTGGCATGTGATCCTAGCTAACGCAAGGGCGTAACCCTCCCCTCCCCTGGATAGGTTTATGATGTAGGTCCTTCTCTATCATGTAAAAGTATTCCAGCTTTACCCCAATCCTTGAATAGTACTCAAATGTCTGGTTTCAATGGCAGCACAAAAATCTATCAAATGGTAGTGTTCACCCACTCAGTCTCATGCAGCATGCCAAGCAACCCCAAACCAGCCATAAATGGAAGCATCTGTGGTCTGAATCAACAAAAATTTCAAGGTCATTTTTTCCACTATGACCTGACCCAGTAAAAATGATGTGGATATGAGGAGTTTATCATTCCAAGTCAGCAGACCTGAAAAAAAAGTATCTTAGGAATTTTTAGATCAAAATATTAATACTAAATATTATGATAAAAATATCACCACTTAAAGTAGTTGGCTGAGGAGAAAGACAATGGAAAGTTGAAGAGGCAAAATGTTCAGTGAAAAACTGATTCTGGTTTCTGGTTAGGCACAGCTAAGGCTGAGTTAGTATCTTGTTTAAGAAGCAGGGTGAGCAGTCCCCCAGGCTCCTCTGTCCATGGAAAGGCTAAAATGAGAGCATTGAAGAGAGAAAGAGATGAGCTCTAAAAGAACTTGCTGATTTCTCCATCATACTGATGGCGGCCAGTGGCACACCTGGAGACATACTAGCTAGGGATCCCTGGAGAGAGCAAACATGCCTCTTCCTGACATACTCACTCAGACTCTCCAGGTTTCCAATATCAGGAACAAGGCCAGCCAGGAAAGGGGTAACATCATCCTCCCTTCCAAGAACCACTAGGAAGATTAGCCTGTTTTACTGCCAACAAAGGTGAGGGTAGAAGTGTTTGACCACTTCTGATGTCTCTCTAGAAATCTCAAAATGTATCTGTAAAAGCCATGATCCTTGGTCTGATTATTTTTTTTAATGGGGCTTTTTGAAATATCTAAAACATGCATCACTAGACTTTATAAATCAGTGGTTTGATGGTAAATAACTGTTGGAACTAAGAGGCTTCTCAGCAATGAATCAGTGCGGGTCCCCTCTACCAAGACTCATTAAATGCCATGCAGAAAAACACAGTAACAAGCAAACTCATTTGCTCAGAATTAAATGCTCTGTGGCATGTTTTTATTTTCAATATTGCTTGAAGAAAAAATTCAGGAAAAGTAGAAAAACAACTTTCGGACCCTTGAGTGACTGGACAATACCTAGGGTGAAAGATCTCCAATGCAAATTATTACAAATGTTTTCTAACTTTAGGAAAAACCAAATAACTCATTGTTTCTGCTTCTCAAAATGGAAACACCAGCCCTCTCTTGTCTAAACACATCCATCCATGAACATTTCTATAAAGTGTAGCAGTGTCTGCTTTGGGTTTTGCTCTTGTCTCCTACATGCCTCTTGGCTCTTGGGGACACTAGAAAGATTTCATGTAGTGTTCGGAAACACTTTGGATTTAGTTTTTGTTGTTCTGTGGGACCCCCGGTAGGATTGTGTGATTCTGGAAATAATTTGGGGCTGAGCATAAGATATGGAATGCAAAGTTTTTGCTCTGGGTTCAAAGGTCAAGGTGCGCTTTATTGTCTTTATCATCTCCTGTTTTTTTTCTAGCAACGAGGACAAATTCTCAACTCAGAGCAACATCCAATGAGAATAAATGACGGAGCAAATCCAAGAGAGAGAGGAGAGTTGGAGGTGAAGAGAGCAATGCTGCATAGCAATACTTTCTGCTCAAATCCAGATATTTTATTGATGACTTCCTAGCTCTATTTTCCTTCAAATGTAAGAGGTATGCATATATGTACAGACTTTTTAAAAGGGAAAAATTATAATCTGACCAACAAAAGCTGTTGTAGTCACTATTGTACACTTCCTTCTTATCAGCCCCATATTCATAGTCTGTTTTAGAAATGCATGTGTGCACAGCAAACATAAAGTACATTTATATTAAATCTGTATTTACTGGATAAGATTTACATAGGACACAACCCCATGCACACAATGTGAATTCTTCTAAAGCAGAATTCTTGTTATCTACATAATATTGATGTTCCATGGCATTACTCATCTCATTATACCACAACAGTGGCTATTCTGTTTGTTAAAGTGTTGTATTTTTCATTGTCTTTTCTATTTCTATAACAGGAAGAATAATTTTTAAAAAACCAACAAGGAAAATAATTACCATAGCAGCTACTCATGTAAATGACTTAAAATGACATTACAAGGGAAACATAAACTGAAAATAATTTTACAGTGAACTGTATGACTTTAATTGATGCAACCTAGTAAGAAAAATGGGTAATGAATAGGCCCACTAAGGAGCAGTAAAGCTTAGTGTCTCCTCATGGCATATAATAGGAGATGGGACAGCCAGGCCATGTCTAGTGAGAAATATAAAGCCAGAGGCTTATCTCAGGAGTAGAGTGGAAAGGGAGAAAAGGAAGACACAGAAGAAAGGGAGACATAGGGGTCCGAAGAGACGATTTCATAGATGAGAGTAAGAAACAGCTGAGGAAGAGAGGTCCAGAGCCATGGTCAGCATGGCCTGGCAGACTGGCATAGGGCTTCTGGAGCAGATGAGCCTCAACACTGGCCGCCAAGGGATCAGCACCTGTGCTAAGAACTGCTTCACTCTCGTAAGTCAGAAAGAAACCAGAGCAGCAGAGCAGGAGCTGAGACACTGGAAGAGCAGAGTTTGGAATATGAGGTTAAAACACAGTATCTACAGAGTGAGAATCCCTCAGCCACAACCAGATTCAGGCCATTCAGCAAGCAGGAGCAGAGTGTCTGGGCCAAACAATATGCCACTGTATCTTACAGAGCAAACAAGGTATACATCATAGACTTCTTTTCTCAAAAGAAACAACAAATCCATGAGTTTAATGTAAGAAACACCAGTGATAGAAGAGGCAGTGGTTCAGCAAATCTTGGAAGGTGAAAGCTGATTCCCTTGAACTGGAGTCACAGAGATCCAACTAGTCAGTGAGTCCTTATGACCCAAACAATCTCAGGAAAGGCTTTGCTGGATACCTACTGAGGCCAAGTCTACCTACAATATGCAGAGTCAGTGGAGCCTGAAGTCAAGGCTAAACAAAAACCTCTGCTGGGTTTTCAGGGTTCTGCTGGAGCCACACACACCAGGACATTCTAACTATGGTAGATGAAGCAAGGAAGCAGGAATCTGGTTTGAGTTAATAAAACACAGGAGAAGCACATTTGTTTCCCAGGTTATTACAAATCTGATATTTGACCAGAAAAACTCTACATAAGAAACAACAACCCAACCATGGACAAGATACAATGGAACCCATTTTCATCATGGCAGAGTTCATCTTGGTGCTTCGGCTACCAAGACAGAAATGGCCACTCCCACCCTGCAGGGAGGACAATGAACAGTCAATGAAGGATTTCCCCAAATCCACATATTCTTCTGTCACATGGTCCCTGCCTACCTCCCTAGCCTGCCTTGACTTCTGCACTCAAGACACTCGAAACCCACTGTATTTTGTTGTTCCTGTTCTTCCTTTTCTTTAATTTTGTTGTTTTGAGATAAGATCTCACTGTGTAGCCTTGGTTGGTCTAGATGTCCCTATGGAGGGCAAGATGGCTTTGAACTCACAGAAATCTGCTTGCCTCTCTCTCCCAGGTGCTTAGATTAAGATGTACAACACTGTGTGCAGCAGGCCACTGATTTAAACACAGTGAGCCCTCTCATGTTTGAAGCAGACTTTACCTGCTAGAATCAATTCCCATTCTTGGACCTCTGGCTCTTGTCCTTCTTTATGCCCTCAAAGAGGCCTCCTTAAGCCACACTTAGCCTGTATCCCAGGTTTATTTGTTATCTGTTTCTCAGGTGCACTTACAAAATCCAGACAGGATCATACCATGGTAGCTACCAAGGTACGTACAGAGAGACACAGTCATTGATCTATACATTTCAAACCAGGAAATAATAAGTATGCTTAATTTAAAAAATAGAAGATCTTTAACATACTAAAATCTACAGACCTAAACAAGCTAAACAACAAGTAGGACCCTAGGGATGATGATTAAATGTCATTCGGAATGGCTAACAGGATAGATCCCAGAGGCAATGGAAGAGAGGGGACAACAGGATGGGAACCTACTATCAAGGGCCCTCTGAAAGGCTCCCACAACAGGGGATAAAAACAGATGCTGAGACTCACAGCCAAACTTTGGGCAGAGTGCAGCGTCTTATGGAAGAAGGGGGGATAAAACGACACACTGGGGACAGTAGCCCCACAAGGAGGCCAACAAAGCCAAAAACAGCAGGGCCCATGGGGTCCACCACCCAAGGACCATGAATGGAGAGGACGTAGACCCCTTGCTCAGATGTGGCTGATTGGCAATTCACTGTCCATGTGGGTTCCCTAGTAAAGGGAACAGGGGCAACCTCTGTCATATACTTGGTTGCCTGCTCATTGATCACTCCCCCCTGGAGATGTAGCCTTGCCAGGCCACAGAGGAAAAGGATCCAGGCAGTCCTGATGAGACTTGATAAAGGTAGGGGCAGATGGTAGGGGAGGAGAACTCCCCTTTTCAGTGGACTAGGGGAAGCAGATAGGGGGAGAAGAAGAGGAAGGGTGGGACCAGGAGGAGTTGAGGGATACAATCAGGATATAAAATGAATAAATTGTAAAACATAAAAAATAATGAATATGTATTTAGCATATCACATTGTGTTCAAGTGATTTTAGAAATATTTATGACTATTTCACCTCCACAAAGCCTTTTATTTTATATAACTTAATTGCCAAGCATGGCAAAGTAGCTAAAGATAAAACATTAGAAGATGAGGCAAACATGGATGATGACTTTTGTTAAAAGTTCCCAATGTGTGGGACAGGAGACAACTTCCTGAAAAGAACACCAACAGCAGAGTCTCTAAGAGCAACAATCAATAAATGGGACCTCATGAAGCTGAAAAGGTTCTGTAAAGCAAAAGACACTGTTGTTAGAACAAAACAAAACAACAGCCTACAGACTGGGAAAGGATCTTCACCAACCCTATATCTGACAGAGGGCTGATATCCAGGATATATAAAGAACTAAAGAAGTTAAAAAGCAATAAATCAAGCAATCCAATTTAAAAATGGGGTACGGATCTAAACAGAAAAGAGGAATATAGAAGGGCAGAGAAACACTTAAAGAGATGTTCAATGTCCTTAGCCACCAGAGAGATGCAAATCAAAATGACCCTAAGATTTCACCTTACACCCATCAGAATAGCTAAGATAAAAAACTCAAGTGACAACACATGCTGGAGAGGTTGTGGAGAAAGGGGAACCCTCCTCCATTGCTGGTGGGAATGTAAACTTGTACAACCACTTTGGAAATCAATCTGGTGCTTTCTCAAACAATTAGGAATAGCGCTTCCTCAAGATCCAGCTATGCAACTCCTAGGAATATATCCAAAAGATGCTCAAGTACACAATAATGACATTTGCTCAACCATGTTTGTAGCAGCTTTATTCGTAATAGCCAGAACCTGAAAACAACCCAGATGCCCATCAAAGGAGGAATAAATACAGAAATCGTGGTACTTTTACACAATGGAATACCACTCAGCAATTAAAAATGAGGAAATCATGAAATTTGCAGGCAAATGGTGGGATCTAGAAAAGATCATCCTGAGTGAGGTATCCCACAAGGAGAAAGACACACATGGTATATACTCACTTCTAAGTGGGTACTAGACCTATAAGATAGGATAAACATACTGAAATCTGTACACCTAAAGAAGATAAACAAGAAAGAGGACCGGGGTAAGATGGACAATCCTCACTTAGAAAGACAAATGGGGTGGACATTGGATGTAGGAGAAAACAAGTAACAGGACAGGAGCCTACCACAGAGTGACTCTGAAAGACTTTACCTTGTAGTGTATCAAAGCAGATACTGAGACTCATAACCAAACCTTTGGCAGAGTGCAGGGGGAAAGGGGGGAGTTAGTATGACCTGGAGAGGACAGGATCTCCACAAGGACCAAATATATCTGGCACAGGGGTCTTTTATGTGACTGTATCTCCAACCAAGGACCATGTATGGATATAACCTAGAACCGCTGCTCATATGTAGCCCATGGTAGCTCAGTATCCAAGTGGGCACCCTAGTAAGGGAAACAGGGACTATTTGTGACATGAACTCAATGGCTGGCTCTTTGACCCCCCCCCACCACCACCAAGGAAGGAGCAGCCTTACTAGGCCACAGAGGAGGACTTTGCAGCCAGTCCTCAAGATACCTGATAAGCTAGGGTCAGATGAAAGGGAAGGAGGTCCTCCCCTATCAGTGGATTTGGAAAGGGGCAGGGAGGAGATGAAGGAGGGTGGGATTGGGAGTAAAGGAGGGAGTGGGCTACAGCTGAGATACAAAGTTAATAAACTGTAAATAATATTAAAAAAATAAAATTTTTTTAAAAATAATTTTACAAAAGTTCCCAATGTCTTGTTCATATGTAATCAGAAAACTTGGAAATTAATGAGTGCTCAATAAATGAGCTTTCAGTTAATTATCTGTACCAATGAGTTAACTTTAAAAGTATAACCTATAAAAATAAAGTTAATCTCACGTTTCTTCATCCTCCCAAATGCAAATCACTTTCCGGATGTAAGAAATGAAAACTGGTTGAGGTTTTTCCTTTCAGACACTCTCATGCATGTTCACGCAGCCAAAAGTACACAAAAAGTTGTGAGGCGGCAGGTGCTTGTCACATGTGGTAATTTACCAACACACAACCCAGGTGCGTTGATGGTTATAATGAGTCTCCTGTCCTTAATTTAGCCAGGATCCTACTCATGGACATGGAGGATGTTTTCTAATAGTAAAACTTTAAAAAGCCATAGACACTTGCTAATGGATAATTAGGTGGGCATTCATAGCGACTAAATTCCTAGAAGCGGAACCGAGGCCCCAGTAGTGTCCATATGCACACCAATCCTTGTACACACTGGCCATTTCCCCTGTTATGTTTTTGTTTGTTTGTTTGTTAACTTTTTGCTTTTGCCAGTGTTCTGGGTGAAAGGCAGATGCCAATGCATGTTTCTTTTTGCATGAGGCTGGCCGGCTTCTCCTGTTGTCACTTGCTTTTTGTATTTTCTTTTGGATTTTTTTTAAAAACCATACTTCATGTATAGATACACATTTATTACTTCATGCATAGTTTACATGTCAAATAATAGAAAAGAAGATTTATTTGATATAGCTTTAAAAGAAATTATATCTGCAAATTCAATGCAAAATTGAATACCCATCAAAATTCGAATGTCATACTTCACAAATATAAAAAATATTCAAGAATTCATATATAAGAACAAAAGACCATATAGAGAGGCACAGCAGTCCTAAGGAGTGGAAACACAGCTGGAGGCATCACTATAGCTATCTCAAAGTACACTACAGAGCTAGAGTGACAAACACATGTTGGTAGTGGCATAAAAACAGATAATCCGACCAATAGAACATAATATAGAAACTATAAATAACTCAACGGAGCTATGGCCACCTAATTTTTAACACAAGTCCAGAAAACATGCAATGAAAAAAAAAAGGTAGCCTATTTCAAAGTAGTGTTGGCAAAATTTAATATCCTCCTTTAGAATAATAAATTTAGATTAATTTTGTTACCTTGTATACAAATATCAATTTAGTGGAACAAGGGCTTTAACTTAAAATGTGAAACACTAAAAATAGAAAGTGAAACATGTAGACCACTATTCAAGACACGGAAGTAGGCAAGCTCTTTCTGAAGAGAATCCTGATGGCAAGGGACTCATCCCTATGGATCAGCAGATAGGACCATGTGAACTATAAAAGGTTCTTCACAGCAAAGAAAATATCAGCGGAGTGAGAAGATGCCCCACCGGATGCCCCAGCTACAGACAAAGCATCATAATATAGAATTTAAAAAGAACTTCAAACACTCAATTCCAATCAACAAATGGGCTGATTAATAAATCATTTCTCAAAAGAAGAAATACAGGAGGCCAATAACTATTTTCAAGTGTCCAATATACCTCGTTAGGCAGAAAATAAAAATCAAACTACTTTGGGATGACCTCACCCTAGTCAGAATGGCTAGCATTAAAAAAAAAAAACTG
Source organism: Pachyuromys duprasi (assembly GCA_028658305.1). Taxonomy (NCBI): domain Eukaryota; kingdom Metazoa; phylum Chordata; class Mammalia; order Rodentia; family Muridae; genus Pachyuromys; species Pachyuromys duprasi. The sequence goes on along the minus strand of CM053743.1, from coordinate 73,892,078 downwards.
TATTTCCAGGATTTTTGCAGGATTTTTTATCCCATTGTGAAGCCCAAAATTGTGAACTATAAAACCCTGTTTTGATGGGAATTCCCATCAAAATACCAACACAGTTCTTTATAGACCTTTAAAGAAAGATTCTCAACTTCATATGGAGAAACAAAAATCTCCAAAACAATCCTGTAAACAGCAGATCATCTGGAGGTATCTCCATCCCTGACCTCAAACTCTACTACTGAGCAATAGTAATAAAAACCTCAAAGTATTGGCATAGAAACAGAAAGGAGGATCAATGGAACTGAATAGAAGACCCAGAAATAAACCCACACACCTGTGAGTACTTGAATTTTGACAAAGAAGCCAGAACCATTCAATGGAAAAAAGACAGCATCTTCAACAAATGGTGCTGGTCCAACTGGATGTCTACATGCAGAAAAATGAAAATAGATCCATATTTAGCATCCTACACAAAACTAAAGTCCAAGTGGATCAAAGACCTCAACATAAAACCAGATAATCGAAATCATTTAGAAGAAAAAGTGGGGAAGAGCCTAGAACTAATTGGCACAGTAGACAACTTCCTGAACAGAACACAAACAGTACAGGCTCTAAGAGAAACAATCAATAAATGGGACCTCATGAAATTGAAAAGCTTCTGTAAAGCAAAAGACACTGTTGTCAGAACAAAACAACAGCCTTCAGACTGGGGAAGGATCTTCACCAACCCTATATCTGACAGAGAGCTGATATCCAGGATATATAAAGAACTAAAGAAGCTAAAAAGCAATAAATCAAGCAATCCAATTTAAAAATGGGGTATGGAGCTAACCAGAGAATTCTCTGTAGAGGAATATAGAATGACAGAGAAACACTTAAGGAGATGCTCAACATCCTTAGCCATCAGAGAGATGCAAATCAAAATGACCCTGAGATTTCACCTTACACCCATCAAAATGGCTAAGATCAAAAACTCAAGTGACAACATACACTGGAGAGTTGTGGAGAAAGGGGAACCCTTCTCCATTGCTGGTGGGAATGTAAACTGGTACAACCACTTTGGAAATCAATCTGGCGCTTTCTCAGACAACTAGGAAAAGTGCTTCCTCAAGACCCAGCTATACCACTCCTGGGCATATATCCAAAAGATGCTCAAGTAAACAACAAGGACATTTGCTCAACCATGTTTATAGCAGCTTCATTCATAATAGCCAGAACCTGGAAACAACCCAGATGTCCATCAACTGAGGAATGGATACAGAAATTGTGTTATTTTTACACAATGGAATACTACTCAGCAATTAAAAATGAGGAAATCATGAAACTTGCAGGCAAATGGTGGGATCTAGAAAAGATCATCCTGAGTGAGGTATCCCAGAAGGAGAAAGACATATATTGTATATACTCACTTATTTAGATCTATAAGATATGATAAACATACTGAAATCTATACAGCTAAAGAAGATAAACAAAAAAGAGGGCCTGGGGTAAGATAATCAATCCTTACTTAGAAAGACAAATAGGATGTAGGAGAAAATAAGTAACAGGACAGGGTCCTACCACAGGGGGCCCTTGAAAGACTCTACCTAGCAGTGTATCAAAACAGAAACTGAGACTCATAACCAAACCTTCAGCAGATGGCAGGGAATCATATAAAAGAACGGGGAGTTAATATGATCTGGAGAGGATAGGAGCTCCACAAGGACCAAATATATTTGGGCACAGTCCTATATGAGACTTTTTCTCCAACCAAGGACCATGTGTGGATAAAACCTAGAACCTCTGCTTGCCTGTAGCCCATGGTAGCTCAGTATTCAAGTGGGTACCCTAGTAAGGGAAATAGGGACTATTTCTGACAGGAACTAAATGGTGGACTCTTTGACCCCCCCCCCCCCAGCAAAGGAGGAGCAGCCCTCCTAGGTCACAGAGTACTTTGCAGCCAATCCTGAAGAGACCTGATAATCCAGGGCCAGATGAAAGGGGAGTGGGATTCACCTGGGGTACAGAGTTAATAAGATGTAATTAATAATAAAAAAAACTAAAAAAAGAAAAGAAAATATCTGAACATTAAAAAAAACCTGTTTCTTTGGTGTGGTTGAGCCCTATTACACACTTTTAATCCAAGAGTTTGCTGTATATAGGTTTAATAAAGTTAACCCTAGGTCAAGAGGCAAAGCAAGAAACTAGCTGATAGGGATTAAACAGTAGGAGGGACTTTGAGTTGAGGTGTATTTAAGACAGCATGGAGAAGAAAGGGCTACTATTAGCTTAAGCTTTGGCTTTAGCTCCTCAGCTCCCAGGGTTTTTTGGACTTTGAGCCAGCAACTCTTTGGCCTTGGGGTTTTTTTTTTGTTGTTGTTGTTTTGTTTTTGTTTTTGTTTTTTTGGCCTTTGCCCCCTGGACTGTCAGCTGAGCTAGTGAGCCTTTGGGTTTTTGTTTTTTTGTTTTTTCCATCCAGACCTGAGCTGAGAAGGAAGGTTAGCTGGTTACTTTCTCTGTCTCTCTGAGCTAGCAGGGTTTTACGCAAGCATCTGTCTCCTGAGTCTTTAATGGTAAAGTAGAATGGTTGGGATTTTCCTTCTTTCAACACCGGATAACAGCTGGTGAGGAAACCCTCCTTGCTGGGTGTTGACTGGGGTGTCAAAAAAGAAGCCTTTGGACAGTAGGCTATCCAGGGTTAGTCCTTCCCCTCACAGAGAGCTCAGCCAACACAGCTGTCTGTCCAGTCAAGTTGCTCTAAATCTTCCCTGTGTAGTATCCCTTCTTATTTTTTAATATGTGCTTATGACTTCAGCTGATTCTTCTCTATCATTATTCACCACAGCTTTCAAATGATCATCATAAAAACATCCATTATTATTGGCAGCAGCAGAGGTCCTTAGTTAGGAATGGAGGACAGCAGAATACTGGACAGAGGGGCAAAAACATGGCTTGACAGTTTTTATCCTCAAATACTTCTTTGCAATGAACAATTTTAAAAATACTTTAGAATTAGAAAACTACTTACTAGGTGAACTGTTACTATGATCCCAGAATAGAAGTGGTTATTGCTAACAATGGTGCAAAATTCTTGATAAGGTGTATAATTCCTCTTCAGGTGGAAGTTGTGCATTCTTTATCTAAATTGTTAGAAAACTGTTTGGGCACATACACAATACCACAAGTGGAAAACACACCTGATTTGGTGTGAAAGCTATATTCAAAACACAGGTACACCAAAATCACTATATCAAATTATCTTCAAGATCTGAGTGTGAGGTATATGTGAAATATATGTGAATATTGTATTTAGACCAAGGGTGCCATCCCCAAGATATTTCACTGTTCTTATGTTAATATTCCAAAGCCCATAAGAAGGGCTTCTGGTCCTGAGTATTTCAGATACATGATACACGACCTGTCTCTGCTTCATTCTCCAGTATGGGCCACGAACATGGTAAAATTGCCTTGGTGGATGAAGGAGCACTCTGGTGATAGCTGCCCCCTCACTGGAGCCCCCTCTGTCAAGAGATGCTGGGAGTGGATAAAACAGATGAAAAGGACACAGTGCATGACACAATGGTTGCTCAAAAACTACTGCTTGAATCAAACAATAAACAAATGCTTATCTTCTGCCTTTAGAGTCAACTTAGTCCAAGCCTCTCAGCCCAGCATTGCTGATGTTTAGAGCCAGACAACTCTGCATTGAAAGTTTTTATTAGTTCTTTGAGAACTTTGTGCAATGTGTTTTGACCATACTAACGCCTCCCCTGACTCCCCCTAGATGCACATGTTCCTCCCTCCTCCACTCAACTTTGTATTATCCACCCCACCCCACACAGTTCTCTTTTGTGGAGGACATTCCTGTACACTATCCACTAGTCAGAAGTCGCCCTGTCATCTACTCACTGGAGACTAAAACCACACCTACTCATAAGCTCTGACAACTAAAACTGTCCCTAGATATTCATTTCAACATGACTCTTGGGAGAAAATGAGCTCTGGGAAAGAAGTATTTGTGTAGAAAACCACTAGATATATTTTACAGTTTGTACAAAAAAAATTTCAATGCTGAAAATAGCTTAATTTTTATGATGCTCTTGAATCCCAAGCTGTTTTGAAAGCTGAGCCAAAAATGTAAGCTACAAGTTAGCAAAGTAAGTCATCAGGACAATTTACAACTGATTGGAGAATATTAACCGCTGGAGGCAAACCAGTCATTAGCTGTGGCTGATCTAGAGGGGACACAGCATTAATAATTCAATAAAGTAAAGGCTGCAGGCAGGAAAACTTGGAGTTATTTATTTAGCCAATTAGGTGCATTTTTGGTGGGGCCCCTGCTTTGGGGAATATGAGTAAGCCATGCGTATTCTTCAATTAATCAGGAAAAGTGAACATCACAAATCTGCTCTTCCTGCCTTTCAGTTGGAAAACATGCAGCACAGTGGCCCTGGAGCCTGAAGAGGCAGATGATACGCACTTTGGAGAGCAGTGGGCTCATAATTCACACACTTTCTCTGGAATGGACTGACTCTCATTGAAGCCTGTAAATTAGACCTCAGGCTTCTGTCTTCTCTGTCTCTCTCCTTTCTCATTTTCCATGCTCAACCCAGGCCCAAATGGGGATGAATTATACCAGATAAAATTTAGAGTCATCATCATGTAGAAATTCAGTGTATTACTTTCAGTGAAGAACAATCCCCTGGCAACTCTGAGACCTGGATGACCAAACATGAAATACACGCTGGGACAGCCTCATGGTCACTCCTGTGTAGACTCACAATTTAGGAACCTTTATGTGGCCCTGCTCAGTTTCATCCAGGATCATGCCAAGGAACAAGTCTGTATCACCCTTTACCATTAACAGTTCATTAGCCTGGCTGGGGAAATCTTTACTAAAAGGAAAAGACTATCATACCTTGGTTAATCCTGCTCTCTGGGACAGACCACTACAAATTCTTGAGCCCTCTACCTAGCTATTGGAGATGGTTTTCTTTTCACTTGTCATTCCTCCATTTTCATTTCTTTCTCCTTTCTGTCTCTCCTTTTGTTTCTATTTAAATTTTTTTCCGTTTTATTTTGTGAAACCTTGCTTATATGTTCAGGCCTGATTTTTATAATAATTAGGGGTGCCTATAAGATCTGGGCATGCATAGATGCCTAGACTAGGCGCTCACTGAAATGCCTCTGGCAAGGGTCCAGTGATGAGTCCCTTGACTGTGTTCTCTTCTCCTCAACAGTGTACAGTGACTACAGGGAGGATATCTAATGCACATGCGTAAGCATCGCAGCCTCTCTGCTGACACGGAGTCAGTCATGTGATGCCTCCTGTGTTGAAGTGAATCAAGAAAACTGTTTCTCAAAGCCGTGCTTTTTCACTGAAATTAAATGACTGATTGTCTAAATAAATAACAGGAGCTTCATTTCACCAACCCCCTAACTACCTGTCTTTGTTAACCCCAAATCTCTTTCCCTCCTTCTCTTTTTCTCCTCTCTCTCTCTCCCTCACTGCTTTCCCTCCCTTCCTCCCTCAATCCCTCTCATCCTCACTCCTGCTTTCCCAGTGCCTCTTTCCCTTTCTCTCTCACTTCCTCTTTCCCTCACTAGCTCCTTACCTTCCTCCTTTTCCCTCTCTTCCTCTCCCTATCCATCAACACAATCAGTCATCTAGAGATGGGGACACTAGTTAAAACACAAGGAGCTGAGGCCCCAAAATTCTATTCACTTAAGTTACAGAGTTCGCCTACTGAAAAAAGCACAGGAGACCCCTGTCTTCCAATGAGGCAATGGGAAACCCATTGTTCTCTCAACACAGTCTTGGAAAGATAATAAGAGGTCTCCTAAAACAGGACAGAATTTTAAAGGAATGGAATCAAAAACAATAAATTCCAATCAAGGAACAAGAAGAAAACAGAAATCACATATCCTAGAATGGGTAATCCTATAGGTTAATATACATCTAGGGTAAGATATTGACCACTGGAAGAGGTTAGCTTGCCAATCATTAATAAATGGGGAAAAGTGTTTCTTTGATTTGCCATTGGTGTCTTCTCTGGGATAAAGATGCTTTTGTTTGTACTCCCTGGGAAAGTCACATGTTCCCCCAGGAAAGGTCACATAACACACATTGACACAACTGCGCTTTTCTGATCATTTATTTTTGGAAACTGAATGAAGCTGCTTCCCTTAATCTCTTCTGGTCAGCTTTATCACACAAGAACTTCAATACATACCCAAAAGACTGCTTATTCGGCCCCTTCTGTGACCCTTTTATGTTATGTTTATGTTTTGTGTGACTTTATCATGCCACTAATTACAATTCATAAACATGAACTGTAAAAAGATGAGTTGTTGACATCTTCAACTGACAAACAACTAACGGTCCTCCTCTTGTTCTCAGGCTCTATCGAATGCCTCTGTGGCAGCTTCATTTTTCTACCACTCTTTGCTCTCTCTTCTCAGTGCTGTGAACCTCTTCTCTTTTTCATAGCCCCTGTCTATATTTTTTCATTTTCTCTCTCTCAACGTCATCTCTATTTCTTGCCTCTTATCTCAGCAATGCAAATAGCTCTATATCTGTCCTCATAAAACATCTAGCAAACCCAGGCTTGGCTTCTAGTCGTGTTTAGAGAAGTGACACATAAGATTGGTGCCAGGAAGAGTCAAATGAGCCCCAGCACAGAAAACACCCTGCACAGTGAAAGTATGAACAGCAATCCCTGCACAAAAAGGTGGAGAATGCCATACTATGTACCAAAGCCAAGTAAAGCATGATGGGAAAAAGTTGAGAAACAGGTATTTACAAGCCACTTCAACAATAACAACAAAAAGACAAAAACTGGGCAAGCACAATTTTGGATCTACTCCTCCTTGACTTTCTGGTACATGTTACCTAACCCTTTGAATCAAACATTTTTATATAACAAAGGGCACAGAAGTAAATCAAACCTCAAGATAAGATGGAAAAAAGAGTTGTAAAATGAGGACAATATATTTGAAATGTGTGTGTGTATGTGTGTCAAGGAAAAAACAACCGTAAAGGAAGAATATGGCTCAAGGCAAGTTACAGTGACAAAACCCAGCTCTCCAACTCCTGGGTACACACCCAGAAGAACTACATTCACCAAGTCAGTTACAGCCAAGATATGGAAACAATTAATCTATCAACAGACAAGTGGATAAATGAACCTCTGATACACACACACACACACACACACACACACACACATATATATATATATATATATATATATATACCTGTGATATATATATATATATACATACATATATATTATGTGATATGTATGTATTATTGATATATATATGTATATGATTTGTATGTGATATATGCATATATAATGTATATGACATATACTTATATATGGAGTATTGTTTAGCCATGAAGAATGAAATACTATCAGGTTAAAAATGCGGATGGAACTGGAAGTGCATATGCGAAATGATAAGCGGGCACTGAAGGAGAAATTCCACACAGTCTCACTCAGACATGGAAGCTAAGTAAGCAGATGTCATAGAAGCAGAGAATACAGCAGAGGTCACAGTGAAGGGCATCATGGGAGAATCAACAGAGGTCAAACAAAAGGCACAAAACCTGAAGCAGAAGAAATGAGCGATAGTGTTTTGCTGTTCAGAAGGCTGGCAGTTGCTCACAATTTGGTCTCCATTTTATAAGAAATTAAAATGAAAAGTCTGAAGGTTCCAAATATAATGACAAATACTAAAGGAGATAAATGTTACTTGTCCTAATTTGATCATGAGACATTATACACATGTATCAACAACAGCACATCCCATAAATGGCTTCTTACAACACAGCAGAGTTCATTCTGCCTGCCACAGGGAGCATGGCCAATTTGTGCTTCAGCAGATGAGAAGCACCATGCGTCCAAACCTGAGCTGCCTCCCCATTGGCAGGATCAAATGAGCAAAGAAGAGTCCTCAGAAGAGCAAAATAAACCCTTCTACTTCACATGAATAAAAGAAAAATAATTGTTATTAGCCATGGGTTTTACAGAAGATAAATGAGCACAGTTCCAACTTGAAATCTTTAAACTTAAGCATTCTGTTCCATGACTAAGGCAAAGGATGTGTTCTATGGTCCCTCATTAAAAAGTGAAAGCTTTGCTTCTAGCTCTCATTATCATTTGACAAAGATGTCAACAACAATTAGCTGTTGCCACTGTTTCATTGGCCACTCACAGTCATGGCAGTATAAAATTTCCTTTTGTGAGCTCTCCATTTTAACACACTGTTTCTCACCCAGTGTGGCACCAGGAAGCTGTAAGCAAATAGCTGGCTTGCTAACTGTCATACTCAACATTCAACAGCTTTGAAGTTAGTGACACTAAATGGAAATGTTATCTATGTAATTAAAGAATGTGTTTTAATAATTCTGCAGAATAAATACTTTGTATTTCAAGCTAAGCACCAACTCAGTAGACTCTATGACATTATAAGTGTTACTCATGGTAATGTGTCAGTATATTGATCATAAGAATCAAGTCATAGTTCAGTGTTATTGAGCATTTCTCTCACAGCTCATTTTGAAGTTAGCATTAAGAGACTCATCTACACCAGGCAAGTCAGACTTGATTGAACTAGTGTTTCACTTGATCATGGTCCCAGGTGTATTTATCAATTGGGCTGCAGGCTAGAATTCTTTAAAGACCCTGAATCATAGGTCCCTCTCTCCACTGCGCCCTCCCCCCAGCACAAGGACCTCTGGAGTCAAGAGCAACTGTTTCACATCTGGTCATGGCTGCCAGATTTGCAGCAAACAGAGATACAGGATCTGCAATGGGATTTGAATTTCAGATAAACAACAGTTTGGGGGATGTTAAATGTAAATTTTGGAGAGATTTACTAAACATAAACATAAGTCAGCTTTATGCTAACACAATTATTCATTGTTTACTGGGATTGTAATGCTCAGGTTCGTGTTGCATCCTGGAGGCTTGCAGAGGTTCTTCCTCGTCAGAAACCTGGCCTGGAGGGCTAATCACAGCTGTCTGCACACATGACTTACTCTTCTTCCATACACAGGGCCCTGGAAATGACTAGAAGGAGAGATGCCCTAAGAACAACACACCCAGGATAAAGAGAAAGTGCCACATGGATAGAAATCATGAGTAATTTCTGAAAGACAGCAGACAGCAGATCACTTGGCAGAGAAACCACATCCTCACACTGGAACTGAAAAGCTGCTAGGAAAAGCTGCACTGTTTCCAAAACGCTCTAAATTTAGACAGATAGGAAGCAATGACCAACATCAACAGTCATGGTAACTGGGGAACCACATGCCGAAGCCCAAGGCCAGGATGTCTGCCACAAGCATCTGCTGTCCAGGGCTGTCCAGATGCAGCCAGCAGCCTGGGTACCTGGACTGAAACTGCAGGGAGGTCGGAGGTGACTGACAGCTGATGAAAGGGGAACTCGCCATGAACACAGTTCCCTCATGTTAAGTCAATGAATGCTAACCATAGGAGAAGGAAAACTGTCCTGGAGATAGGTAAAAAAAAAGCTCTCAAGAATTTAGGAAAATCAATATCAATATGAACAAATGCTAATGAGCTAACATAGAAGTAGACAGCTGAAGCAGATGCAAGTAGACTCCCAAAACAATGTGGTTGAAATGTTTGGATGTTTGCGGCACCATATTGCACATGGGAAACACAGAACGCTGTAGTAAAGGTAAAAGTGCTTTAAAAAAATCACAAAATAAGAATCACAAAACTAAAACTCCAGGGGTTAAATTAATTACATGAACAACTAAATGACAAGTTGACTAGATGCAAGAGAAAAGAGAGACTAGGGGACATGTGTGACCTACAGAATCTATGGGATACATGGTCAGAGAGGAAGAACAGAGGAATATATAGAAAGAAATACGACAATAAAAGCACAGAAGAAACACAAGTACTGGAGTGTATGGAATAGAGGTTTCAGAATGCAACAGTAAGCAGAATGTGTGAAGAAACTATGTGTAAGGTGATTCAGTTCTGCAACAGAGAGGAGGAGGATGCCTGAAGAGCCTTCCAGTGGAAGAGGAAATCAAGAAGTCCTGCAAACCCCACTTTGGCTGCTTTTTTATCAGATCATTCACTTCAGACAGGGCCAGATCTGACAGCATCAGTACCGCCGCGTACACAGGAAATGAGATGAAAACATAGTAACCACACCCCCAAGTTCACATCACTTCCTACAAGATATAGGAGAGTCACTTAAAAAATGTCACTAAACTGCCTTACCCAGAGAAGCACCCATGGCAGATCTTAATCTGTGTGTGTGTGTGTGTGTGTGTGTTACAGTCACTTTCTTCTTTCTACTTTCTCTGTGTGAGTATGTTATATACTCCTGCCCTCAGAGGAGGCAAATCAATGCCTAATCTCAACCTTGCATCTGTAGACACAGAGTGTACACCTAGGTAAAAACTGTTCCTGGGTAAGGTCTGACTCTCTCATAGCACATTTGTGTGTCTCCATATCACAAATTTACTTGTCATGATTAAGAATGAAATTTGCCCATATAGGTCTTTTCTGAAAACAGAAACACATTTATAACATCTGAAATACATCATCAGGTTAAGAGATTGTGCAAAAGAGAATGTGAGACATTGATGAGGGTACTTCCGGAGTGAATTTTAATATGAACTATTTTCTAGGTTGCTTTATTTGTTGAGTCTATATACTCTTGGCCTCAAATTTCCATCTTTGAAATGTTCAGTGGTTAGCTGGCTTGATTGATGCCATTTCTGGTCACTATTTACTTTGTGGTTGGTTGGAGAGGGGGATCAGTTAACGTTTTCATAACTCTGGGGTTTCTATGAATAACCTGAAGTCATGGGCAGATTTGCATGTGAATTTTTGGAAGGCTCTGTGGGCAAGCAGCCATTACAACAGAGGAATACCCTCCAGCAGCTTTGCCCCAGGTGAAAGAAGCTAAATGGGAAGGGAGACTTGAACCACCAGTGGGTTCCTTGAGTTCAAATGAAAATTGTTCAAAATAGAACAAAATGTTAGCTTTTCATAAAACCTGCTTTCAGAATAATTACTAAATAGCAGGTGTTGTGCTAGACCTGGGGCACAAAAGTTTCTTTCATCCAAAGTAAAATGGGGCAAAGGGTAGAAAATGTCAGGATGCCAAAAAGCAGTTATCCTTAGAATTCTTCCCAGGACACAGGCCCTATGCCAGGGCACAAACACATGGCAGGTAGAAGCCCAGAGAATTCAGGTGGCAATAAATCTATTTTGACTAAGATAGGATGTGTCAGAAATGGTTAATTATGCTGTAAAATATCCAATCTTCAGTATTCACCATCAGCCTCAGAAAAGAATCAGATAGAATTGTCTACAGTGAAGGAGGTGTTTAACACTTAAAAACAAAAGTATTCCTGAAGTGGGACTCAGAGGATGCTAGAAACAGCTCTGGGAGGGAATGGCTGTTATAAACCGCATATTGATGGGCACATTACTCCTAACAGTGTCATTCAAAGTGCAAATTTCTATTTCACAGGACACCCAAGTGAAAATTAGCTTTAAGTGCACCACTTTCAAATACCAGTCAAAACTTCTTCTTCTTGGCTATGTGATGCTGAATGCTCACTAGCAACACCCTAAGCCCATGGACCTGTGGCTACAGCTGTTGATGGTGTCGTTCTTCTTGCACAAGTACGATATTTAACACACTATCTGAAACAAGCACACCAGGGACTCACAACTGTAAAAGAAAATGTGTCTCTCTGCTCCCTAAACAAACAGAATTCCTAGCTAATCAAAAGTATGTAGACTATCTGAGCATATTTTTTCATGATTAGAGACTGTAATAAATAAAATTGTTTTTCCCTCTGCTCATTTACTTAAGAACATAGTGATGTTTACAGTTTTCATACACTGTTTAAAGAAAAAAAATATCTACTTTGACTTCACAGAAGATCACACACTGCAAAGAAGCGAAGACAAGGACACTATGTCTTATTTAAATCGACCCAAGCTTTGTTTTAGCAGTTTGTCTTTACATTGCAACTTTTGAAGAACATAAATCCAATTTCTAGGAATAAGAAAGGTGAAAACAGATGGCGGCTGTTTTATTCTTTGTGTGACCTACCACTTCTTTCATGTGGCATCAGAAAGAAACCCTTTCACCCTTGCTGTCAATTTCATATGCTATCAAAAGTGTTTTTTTTAAGCAAGTACAGAATATACAAATAAACGAATGCCAGTGTGTTGTTACTGTGCTAACACAGGCTGGGGTGAGGAGTCATGTGCCATGCTCAGGAGAGTTACTCTGCAAAGTTCTGAGGCAGATGACCAAGGCCGAGTTGTAGCCTGCAAATGGAACCCTCTTCTGTGGCCTCCACCTGCACCATCTTAGAGAAAAGCTATTTACACGAGTCTAAGGGACCAGCCCAGAGGGCAGTATTCTTAGTATTCTTGACCTTAACCCTGCACTTCATGTGAGCCTTTTTTTAGGAACACATGTAAACACAGGTGAAATATCTGAGACTGCTATGAAAGCCTACAAATAAACGCTAACCATTATGATTAGAACCCAGGTTAAGTTCCTGTTGTTACCTTTATGTTTATTATAATCTTATCATCTTTCCATCAGCATTGCCAAGACAATGGGAAAATTAATAATAAACACAAAATAATAACAAAGTCTTAGAAGAAATCTTACCACCACTGCCTTTTACCCATCATAAAAGGGGACGACACACTGATGTCCTTGGGTACACCAGGTGGTGTTATAATCACTAGTGGATACCTTTAATCAATATATTTATTGAGAGAAAGAACAAGAGATAAAAATTAATTGGCTTGCCAATTGTGGTTATCAGTTACTAGGCAAACACTTCCTGTTGTCTTCCCGGGTCTCTGTTGTCCATGGGAGGAATACAATGAGAGGCTGAAAGGCACGCCTCTGCAACCTTTGGTTCACTTGGAAAGTTCAGCCATTTGACAGCATGTATGATTACTCAATACAGCACGAATGAACTCTCTTTGAGATGAGAATGCTGCAGCTCAGGAAGATTTAGAGACTGTCAAAATTCAAATAACTGGTAAGTGCCACCAGGGCCTCTTTGTTAGCAATTCCATAACTAGGATCATGACTGGAAAAGAACCCAGTGATGGTCTGAACAAAGGGCCTCCTGTCCCCTAAAGCCAAAGCTAGCTCTAAACAGACACATAAGAAATGAATTCACATGGAGCAACCCCTGAATATTCAAGCTCCCTGTTACAAGACACCTGACAAAAGCAACTTAGGGAGTAGGGAAGAAAGGCTTAACTTGGACTCACAGCTAAGCAGAGCAGTCCCTCAAGGAGGCAGTCCTGGTAGCAGGAGCATGAGGTGGCAGGTCACATTGTAGCCACAGTCAGGAAACAGAGACAAATGCAGGTTCTCCATTTATTTTCTCCTGTTTAGTCCCAGATACCAGCTCAGAGATGATGCTACCAAACTCCAGGGTGGGTTCCCTACCTTAGCTACACATCTCTGGAAATGTCCTCATAGATAATGCCCCAAGATGTATTTCCTACATGACTCTAAATTCTGTGTGTACAAAAATCAGTGTGTCTCTGAGATTGTGATATCATATCTCCATTTGTTTTTCAGTCAAAACTAAAACTTCATTTAGAAAAAGCTTTGAAAGACTCTGTCTCATCCACAAGTACCAAAGTAAGAAACCAACCAAGGTGTCCTTCAGAAAATGAATAGTTAAAATGTAGCCACTCTAATTATGGGAAATTATTTATTACTAAAAAGAAAAGAAAAGAAGGTGAAAGGAAGGATGGAAGGGAGGAGGGAAGAAGAAAGAAAATTAACTGTCAGAAAAGACATGAAGTGACCTTAAATACGTATCACTACGTGAGAGAAGCGTATCTGAAAAGGTTACATACTCAGCATGTCTAACCAAGTGACATTCTGGAAAAGAGAAAACCATGGAAACAGAAACAAAAGTTTAAAAGGCCAATGGTGGCAAATGACAGAGTAGCAAGGAGGGACCAACAGGTTCAGTCCAGGGGCCTTTTAGGGCAGTGAGTCTATTCTGCATGGCATTCCCATGCCAGTGTACGTCACCCCACACCAGGCCAAAGCCATTGCAAGTGCATCACCATGAGTGGAGGCTAAAGCTAACTACAGTGCTGGGAGCTAACAGTGTCTCATTGGGAGTGAGCCACAGTCACAAATAGCCCATTCTCATGGGGATGCCTTCATAGACAGGGAGGTGCAAGCAGGTGTGAATCTTGCTCACTACAAGTTTGAATTATCTGGGCTTTCTCCCCTCTTGTGCTGTGAACATAATACTGTTCTTTAAAAAAACTATCAGTAAATATGAATATATACATGACGCCAACAGCTTAATGTCATCACCATGTATTCACGTATAGTCACAAAGGGACAGATTCACAGACATTTGCATGCAATGGCTTCCCTCTGTCTTAATCCCTCATGCCTAGTTTGATCGCCATAAGACCCCTCAAGAACGGTGCTCTGGTAGGATTAATTATTAATTGTTAACTGGTTGTTTCTATGGGGAGAATGTCAGTACAGTTTTCTATTTATAAAGCAGAATTGAAAGTTGTAGGGCCAGGGAATAAGAAAAGAAAATTCTAGTTAGGAGCCTGGCAGCCTTTGATAACGGAATTAAAGTTACATTCCTCCTCACTACAGATATGTGAAGATGATACTGCGTTTGTCTCTTCTCCTTAGAAATCTATGTTATGTACCTGCAAGTAACTTTTCCCATGCCACATTGTCTCTAACTCCAGGAAGAATGCATGCAGGTGTCCTTCGGTAGGTGAAGCTGGAGAGGACCTAGGGAAAACCTACACACATCTTCCGCTGTGCATTAAATCACTGCTAGATGACTTACAGTGTCTAACACAGATGCTGCATGGAGAGATAAATTGTGTTGTTGGGAAAATGATTACAGAAACGTAGGCCTGTACCTTGTAAGTACAGATGCAGCTTTGCCATGAATATTTTTAAATCTGTATTTGGTTGAATTCTAGAAGCAGGAACCTGTAGATACAGGGAGTAAAGTATATGATGTCTTTAGCACAGGAACATGCCAGCTCTACAGAAAGTGACACACACCAGTATCCATTTAGAACAGACCTTTTTAAGAAACTGAAAAGGCTTTGTAGCACAAATTATCTGTTTGGTTTCATCTCTTAAAATGTCCACATTCATTACAATCAATATAAGGTTACTGTAACCTTAAGAAAGAGAACTCTACTCCTAGCATATCCCCCAAATCATACGTGTTTGTACTTGAGATTTTGAAATGCACTTTTTATATGAAGGGACCACGTTTTTTTTTCCAGATCTGCATTTACAAAGGTTCTCCATAAAATTGCACTTAATTAATCCCCTTTAAATAAAGCCAAGCCCAATCAGCAAATTCCCTATAATGCTTCTTTCCATAATTATCCAAGTGTTCTGGGAATAGCAATGACTAACAGAAATTCCAGTGGTAGTCCTTGAACTCAAAGTGTTTATTATGGGGGCAGCTGGGCTCAAGGACTCAAAGAGTATAACAATGTCTATCTGAAGTTCAAACTCAAGACAGCCACAGAAGTGGGGTTTCAACACAGTGCAACCTCCATTCTAAACCCAGTGAGAAACAGACCTGCTTCTGAAGCTCATGTAATCTCAGCTGCCCACGTGAGTTTCTGAAAATCAGACGCTTGGTAAGCACAGAAGCTGTTCAGCATCTGTGTTCTGCACCAGCAGCTGAGAGGTTTCCCACACAGGCTGCTAACCCAAGCAAGTAGGAGATCTGCAAGCCCAGCCATCAACCCTGGCCCAGCTCCTGCCTATTTGTCCTCCTCACATCACTGATGAGTAGGCTTCCGACACGTTTCCCACCATAGCACCCTCACCAAACTAATATTTACACAGAACTCTAGAGTTTGCCAAGCATTCTTGAGCTTTCTGTCTTCTGATTTTGTGCAGGAGCGCTTTATTACACCTTTTAGGTGAGAAAACACAGGTTTTAATAATAAATATGCAGATTAAGTATCCACTATGCAAGAGATAGCTCAAACACAAGTAAGTTATTCCATACACTAGAACATATGTGGAGCACTGACTCATGTTTTTAAAGTTACACTTTCCAAATTATCTAGCTCAAGATACAAGATTCTAAGAAATAATCCATGCATGTTTAGCATTTAGTTGTAAAATTCTTGAGAAATGCCCTATGCATTAATATTTCCCCTCCTTTGTGGTTGCCATCATTTCAGGTAACTTAAATGCCTGAGTTTTTCTAAGCCAGGAAGACTCCATACATGTGGCTATATCTAAAAGTTACTGGGACACTGATATCTAGTCCCAGCCAGAAATCACTGTACCACATTGTTAGATGTTTTTTTACTGACTCCCTACTAAGGCCACACAAGGAGCACCGTAATACCAAGAAACAAGACTGAGGAATAACTAGGGAGTTTTGTCAGCCCAGGAATGCCATCACGGTGAAACAGAGACACACTCAGCCAAAGGTCTCTTCATCAGGGTAAAGGAGAACCAGAGCACCAGGGGCCATTCAAATCCCAGGAGCTTTAATGATGGTCATGAACTGTCAAAGGTTATGAACTGCCATAAAGCAAAGCCTCTCTCTCCTTTTGTTACATTTGAAAGTAAACACTAATGGGTAATCAATTAGAAATCTATATTCATTTTTTCTAGTATATTTTTATAAAATATTTTTTCTAGAATTTTACTAGCAGGAATTGGGAAGCCAACTTTTACTGTAATCCTTTGAGTTAGTATTTCTGAGTATTATCCATCTGTTCTTCAGTTAATGGGTAGGAAATATGTGGCTTGTTCTTTGATAACCCAAATGTAATTCATCATGTCTTACTAAAAATTTCCACCTCACCTATTCAACAGCTACACTGTATATTCACATTGCAAACATTCCCTGAGTAGTCACCTATGGTGTTACCTGAAAACCTGTTATCAGCGTCAAAGTGAGAGAAATGAACTTGAAATGTAAAACGTAGTCGCTGTTGATGACTGAATTAGAGGAAAATAATTTGGTCGTGGTCCAACTCACCCACAGTCCACAGATACTCAAGCCATTGTGGAAAAGACATCAAAGGACTTTGCCTAGGTAGCTTTGGATAAGTTCCAGAGCCATAAGTCCTAGTGGAGGTTCCTTCACATCCAACACCTCATGCCTTCCTCACTAATCAACTGGTAGAAGTTTGGCAGCCTAAATCTATGAAACCTAGTTGCAGTAAGGAGAAGCCTCTGATATCAGAAATATAAAATGAGTTTTAAAGGGATGGAAATCTACCAGTTTCTTAGGCCTTACTCAGATTAGCAATTGAAATATAATTGCAAATATTTAAAAATAATTTTGCTAAGCACATTTATTCATTCAGGTAGGGAATAATATACAGTAGATGTTCCTGTTTATCTTTTTGCTACTGAGAAACAGGAACACACTTGTCCATCACTTCATTCAACATGCACTGACTCTCATGAGCCTGCTAAGAGTAAGCATGGAACCGGAAGCTAGACATGGATAGCCTGCACATGTTCATGGTGTATGTCAGCCACTTGGTATGAGTGAAAAAATAAATATGGATGCAGATTGAGAGCAAGATGAGGATGGTGACTGGTATGGGGAAATGAAAGAAGCATTTGTAAAAGTTCAGGAGGGATCATCAGTTTTACGAAGACAAAAATGGATGAAGTCACAAGTCGTTAAGGGGAGATTTGGATACATCCAAAAGGGAATTTTTGAGGCTGCCTCGCCCTCAGAGGAGGCACTCCGGGCTTTTGTTTCAGATTGTCTTTTCAAGGGTGCTTGTTAAGTACACAGCCTTTGAAGAGAGAAATGGAGGCTGTCTGCAATGCAAAGGGCAGGTTTGTTTACTGCTCAAAAAAAAAAAAATCTCATGCTTGTGCAAGCAGTGGATGAGAATTTGCAGCCATTATGAAAGGCTGGCTTTTTGGAAATCGGGGTTTCTCAGTTTGCTGCGCTGCCACCACCCGCTTGGGCACCAGTCACTTCTGCCCATTCTAGACATTTGGGGGATACTGACATCCATGAAAGCATGAAGCTCATGCTTCATCTTTTTGAGAGATGAAGTCCTTTACCTGTGGCCCAGCAGTCTGGGCTATTCTGCCAGTATCTGTGAAGTTGCGGTAGGTGAACAA
This sequence comes from Pachyuromys duprasi, assembly GCA_028658305.1. Taxonomy (NCBI): domain Eukaryota; kingdom Metazoa; phylum Chordata; class Mammalia; order Rodentia; family Muridae; genus Pachyuromys; species Pachyuromys duprasi. The sequence goes on along the minus strand of CM053743.1, from coordinate 73,873,919 downwards.
TGAAAGTGGACAAGGGCCAAAGACCTTGACCTGGGAATAGTGACTGCATTCTCTGTCTCCCTTTTGAACTCCATTTGTGTGTATGAGTACGTGTGTGTATGCGCGTGTGTGTGATAGGTAAGTGCAGGGAGTAGTGTGCCAAAGCGCACATGTGGCAGCCAGAGGACAGCTTTAAGGAGTGAGTTCTCCTTCCACTGTGGGTTCTGGGGACTGAGCTTGGGTCACGGGGTTTGTATAGAAAACACTTTGACTTGCTAAGCCATCTCCTGGCCCAGTAACTACATTCTTTAGCCGCTGTTTTCTCATAGCCATACAGTTATAAGACTCTCAAACACTGGCCTCACATCTATGCAGCATTTGATTAGATTCTAATCCACGATAGCTCTGCCACAGTGAGGCTATCTAATGTGCTTGAAGCTTTATTTCACCCTGATGTTAGTGGAGAGTTTTAACACACAGTGTTTACTAAGGGATTTAAAGTTATTTGGAAGGGAAGAAATTGAAGACATAAAGGATTTCTTCCTTCCTCAGAGCACGGCAATCACTTGTGTAGATGATAGAAATGGTCATACACAAAATCAGTCAGACAAAAACGCTGGGCCTGATTCTCTATGGTGCTTGTGTGCAACCTGACACATTTGTGTCTATGCTTAAAAGTAAATAAGGTGGGTGTTTGCAAAGCCTCCTCGCTTTGAGAACAGAATGTGTCTGCTCTGTAACAGTGTCTTAGACATAACCTCCCAAAGTGTTTTCACAGACACACCATCATTTTCATATACTAGAGGAATGTATCAAGGCAGGAGGACAACATCTTTGTATATACTTAAAGAGCACCATCATTTACATGTAAGTCTGTGGAAGTATACATTTATTGATTGTTTTTGTTATTTGGAAATGTCATTCCTTACCCCCTCCTATTCCCCTCTCATCCTTATGAATCTGAATCCCTCACCAATTCTACCAGTCCTTTTCTGAGACTCATAACTTTTCACTTGGTTTTGTGACCTATTTTGTTTAAATGAGCATTGAATTAAAACCAGCCTGATGGCCATCAAAGGATACACAGTGGAAGACAATGATTCCTCCTTACTGAATATATTAGCAGCAAATAATCCAGCATTGGGAACAAGGCACCATGCCCCATCCCTCCACCTGGGCCTGACTACTGAGGGGCTAGCTCTTATGCAGACCCCGGGGGAAATATTTTTAAACCCCATAAAGCCACACACGCACAACCTGCTAACTACCAAGAGCAACAAAGCTCCCAGCAGGTCATTTGAGATAATCACTGTTCATTTGTGTCTTGATATGCATGGTTAAAAGCATCTTAAAATAGCCCTGCACGTGAATTCAATATTTGTCTTCTAAATTGCCTTATCTGGTATGGACTTCCAAATGTGATGCCTTATTAAAGAGTGAATCATGTGTAACCCATCTCTGGCTCCCTCTAGGTGAGGGCACTGGAGGCTTACAGGGACTTGCTAACTCCCCCGGAAGGCACTTGCAAGCCAGTGGCAGCACAGCAATAGACGGACCATCAGCTACCATGGCTGATGGAGGATGATGATGATTGACTGATCTCTGTGTATCTGACACCTGTGACCTCAGAAACATGTCGCCGTCACCCACACTGCTCCAAAATTATTCTCAAAACTTACTTTTCAAGTATCTTTTCACTTAGGAAAAAAAGTTTTACATACTTTTTGTGATTGTTGCCTTCCTTTAATGCCTTCAAATGCAGGGTACACCTCTCGGGACAAACTTGCTTGGGATGACTCCTATGGTAATAGTGACAGAAAACAAACCAGTTGCAAGTCCATTTGTTCTCCTACATCATAACAAGCGAGCACACTTTGCGAAATCTGAGAAAGGACGCCCGATGTCTCAACACTCTCTGAAAATAGGCACTGCTCAAAACACCTGTGACCCTGCAGCTTGCATCTTAAAAACAGTAGGTCTCAGACATCTGAGCAGCTCACCCTCAGACAGCTCTGTGAAGAAGTGTGAGAGCTTGAGCCACCCAGAAGTCACATTCTTGTCCATGACACAGCAAGCCAGGGAATGAAACAAACACTGGGCTGTGAAAGTCGTACATCTAAGCCCAGCCCTTCACTAAAGCTGCAACATAGGACATACACTCAATGTATGTCCCACTGCCTGATGGGGACTGTTTTGCTCCTGGCTGGTACTCATAGGCAGAAGCCGTCTGTGGGATCTAGATATAGAATACAATGTTGTCTACCAGAGACACCATTTCTGATTCCATATCATCCATCCAAACATCCATATAAGGATACATGTTTAACTATTATGTCTGTTATCTTATAAACTTTTTCTGGTTGGGGGAAAACTGTGCTTCCCCAGGCTAGCCAATTCTTGTGGTTTCACTTCCATGTTTTCAAACTGAGTAATCTAAAGTTGCATAGCCATCATTCCTCCATACTCCAGGGCATGGCGTTCCTCACGCCAAGACCTGGTAACTAGTACCCATCCCTACAGTCGAGAAACTGTAAGTATTAAGGTTAGCCAGTCTGAAACTCTGCCTCCTGTCCAGCCTTCCTTGTTGCTTCCACAGAAGCATCAGTAGAAGTTTG
>CM053743.1:73849694-73871225 GCA_028658305.1 Pachyuromys duprasi | reverse complement strand
CATGAATGGATATGTCCTAGAACCCAAGCTCAGAAGTGGCCCATGGTAACTCAGTGTCCAACTGAAGACCCTAGTAAGGGGAACAGGGACTGTTTCAGTCATGAACTCGATGGCTGGCTCTTTGACTCTCCCCCATACACGCCAGGGAGTAAAAGCCTGGCTAGATCCCAGGGGAGGACATGGTAGCCAGCCCTGAGGAGACAAGATGAACTGGGGTCGGATGGAAGGGGAGGAGATCCTCCCTTGTAGGTGGACTTGGAGTGGGCGGGGAAGAGATGAGGGAGGGATGGGGAGAGTGGGAGGGAAAGAAGGAGGGGGCTACACCGGGGATGCAAAGTACCTAACCTCTGATTGATAAATAAATAAATAAATAAATAAATAAATAAATAAATAAATAAGTAAATAAATAAATAAATAAATGAGACTTGAGAGAGGGGGGCTAGAGAGATAGCTCAGTGGTTAAGAGCACTGTCTGTTCTTCCAAAGGACCTGGGTTCAATTCCCAGCACCCACATGGCAGCTCACAACTGTCTGTAACACCAATCCCAAGGGATCTGACACCTTCACACTAATGCACATAAAATACAATCAAATAATTTTTAAATGACACTTTATTCTCCTCAACTGAAAGATATAGCTGATTTTAAAATTGCTGAACATCTGAAAAATGCTTTAGCTTTTAATGTTGTTGTTAGTTTCTCTTAATATTTTTTAAGTGAATGAGTAGTTAAGACAACTAGGAAAGATTGCATGTCTGCCAATACTCCTCGATGAGATTTGCAATCCCTTCCCTGTGCCAAGGGCTTCTTAGTATCCATCTTCCTCAGCTGTCATTCAGAAGAAGATGGCGCTGAGAAGGCATGAAAGACATAAGAGTGTTCAGATACAAAGATGTCTGAATGGGTGTGCTCTGGAGAACAGGGGCCCTGATCTATGAAGGGGGACACTTTCCTAGAAGTCAGGTAACTGAAGATGGGGTGGACACTGTGGGGCCACTGCCTCCAGGTCAGGCATGGGCTCTTGGGCTCCTCCCCCTCTCTTTTGGACAACTGGAGAAGCTTAGTGTACACTCTGAGGTCCTCTGAGGTCCCAAGCATGGATGGGTCCTGCGCACAGTTCCACCTGTGCAGTCTTCCTATCTTTCATTTGGTTTTATGATTGACAAGGTGTGGGGGAAGGTCTGAAAGGAAGTAGATAAGGGAGGAAGCTTGGCACACTCTGGGACTGACTCTCTGGTGAGCAAAATCACACCTTTCCTATTGAGGCTGTCTTGCATTGAATGATACCAAGAGCAAACAGAAGGACATGTCAGGCACTGTGGGTGCAGTGTGGGTGGCATTTCTGAGATCAGAGTAAAAAATTGCCAGGACTAAGGTGTTGTTTGTCTGGCGGTGGCTTCAGCTATTCCTTCTAGAAGAAATCCAGGAGAAACTCCTTTAAAAGGGGAATCAGATGGCCCTAAGTCCTTTCCATTGTCCAATGCACCAAAGGCTGACCTGAAGTCAATCCTGATAAAATAATTCACCCATTGGTCTGGACCTGGCCATTCCTGAAGCTGCGTACAGCCACTGCCCTTGCAGCACATCCCCTGGGCTCATGCTTAAGCTGCACCTGTTGCCTCCAGTACATGATGGCTTCTAGAATAACAACATATCTGTGATGAGCATCACTGTTGTGAATACACAAAGAGTCTGAAATACAGCAATGCCTCTGCTGGAGAAAACATTCACCACCCACTCAACCCTGAAGAAAACACCAAGTCTTACAGTGCATATATATTTCACTTCAGTAATACATTTTTAAAACTTGCATGAAAAAATTTTTGGTAGTTATAACAATTTTAAATGATAAAGTGCTAGTATTAATATTGTTTCTTTTCTTTTAGGAAGGGTCTCACTACGTAGCCCTGGCTGATGTCCAACTCACTATGCTTCTGCCTCAGCCTTTTGAGTGGGTTACATGCATGTGCCATCATTTCTGGTATGTAGGTATTATTCTACCTGCTGAGAATAGTGTTTGGATTCTGTTATATATGGGAGGAACTTAGCACCAAAGTTTCATATCTGTTATATGTTCTCAAGTCTGTTTCTCAGTCCACAATAAGGTGCCAGATAGCAAAATCAGCATGGAAGGGCTATCATGTTCGTGTATACCCTCTATTGCCTGTTTCCCAGTGGGTGACAAAATCACTAAGTCTGGCCCTAAATCTTGTCTTGTTTGTGCTCATTACACGTCAAGACTGGATATCTGAATTGCCCTTGACCCATGCATACCTCAGGGTGTTTGGGGTACAGCTTGTCTTGGACTCAATAGAGAACAGTCAGCATGTGTTTGTTTCTGAGGTCATTTCATTTTTCCTGCGTGTACAATTTACAACTATAGAATTCACTCTATGAAACTGCTCTGTTAGTTACTGGCAATGATAGAGAATGTGATGACAACACACGCATGCTACAATTACTAGTGATGATGATGTTTGCATGCGACAATTACACTAACCCCTCACACAATGCAGAGACATATAAATCAAGGCACAGACGGTCCTGCTTGATCCCCAGGGTGAAAATAACACTCCTGTTACTTTATGATGCCACGGAGCAGGATAACAGTGAGGGGATCAGAGGCTCCTAAAAGAAACAGTCGGGCCTAGTGATACTCTTCCAAAAAGCTCTCAAGATTTTTATAGATTTCTACAAAATACTTAAAAATCAAGGGATTTTAAGGGAAAGTATCAAATTATTTAATGTTCTTTATTCACTTTCTAATTTCACTGAGATTTTTTTTCCCACAAGAAAAAAAATCATTGAACACTAAATTTTAAAAACTGAGGAATGAATGACAATGATGGGTGTGCTGGGTGATGAATGCGATCCAAGATCACAGGAGTTTTCGCTGCTATTGAGCACACAAAAAACTGTGCTTCCAAGGGACCATGCAGAGTACCCCACTGGTCTAACACGTTGGTTATTCCTCTCCCCACATTAAACCATAAACATTTTAGGGCCTGAAAAAATGTGCTCTCTCAACTCCAGCCTTACGTGTAGAGTGGACTCCATGGACAAACACTGGTGAAGGAGCATGAAACATGGCAGTGGGGGACTTCAGACAACAAGAATCAGACAATTCAGGTCTTTTGTGTCTTAGTTTTTTGTTACCAGTAAAGACAAGGAAGTTGTAATTATAGTGGAAAAGCAGGAAACACAATCATCAATATACAATCATCACCACTTATCAAGTGCCCTGACTGTTAATGAACTGTTAACTTGCCCATAATGAATAAAATCTATCTGTATGAGGACTAGGAAGCACAGACACTTTCTCAGCACATAGTAACATAACAAGAACAGAACTGAGGTAGGAGACATTGACCAAAATGGAAGAAAACCAACCTTTAAAAGTTTTACTTGACAGAAATGTTTACAAATAAATAGAAAACAACAAGAAGTAAATACACAGGATGGAACAATTCATTAGCAAACATCAGCCTGTTACTTCTCTTTTAATGCCTTCCACATCACCACATATGCCACTGGGAGTGTGACAGCAGTTCAGGGGGATGAGCTATGGTCACCAAGCCCTGGCCTGACCACAGCCAGATGTCAATGCCTACATCACCTTCATCTGCAGTATACGAAGTCTAGATTCCTCTTTAGTTTGGTTTCTGTTGTTCATTATGAATGGTTAAACGTGGCTCAGACTGTTCACTCGCAAATTCAGCACACACAGAAGACTAAGGTGAGGAGACTAAGATGAGTGGGCCTGCGAAGGGGAATCCTTTCCAAAGGGTGACGAAAATTCTGCACTGAAGACATGGTGTGGGGCAGTCTGAAGAAATAAAGAACTTCCAAGATTTCAACACAACAGGTTCTGACCTGTGTCTTTAAAACCTGCCTTGTCATAAAATCGAGATGCAGACTTTCTTACAACTGATTCAGTCATTCTCCCACACAGCCACATGCTAATGCTCTATGTAATAGATATGGATGTCCTGATGATAGGGCATCAACTAAAATACAGGGTCCTGTTTCAATCTGCCCTGTATGTGATCAACAAGAGGTATATTAGAGTGACTGTAATGCAACATAAAGAGCAAACATACATTTAAAAGTATGTTGCCCTGGCTACCTACATGCAGAGCTGCAGGCTGAGATCACTGTGTAGATTTTATCCACACTGCACCTGCTTCAAGGGAGGAAGATGTTCACAGCATAGCCCCCTGAACACTTGCTTCACAGGCCCAAGACTCACCAAGACTTTCTGGAGTTTGCCCACACCTCCTTTCTATAGATGGTCTTCATTCCGTGAGAACCTTTCATCAATATCTTCAGAAGCTAGAAATCAAACTTGAGTAATATCGTATTGAAAAGATTAACTTTTAGTGACTTTGGGGACAAAGAAACTAGGCACTAAATTGGTGGTAATTGTATGGAACTAGAATTTCTTACAGATTTTCTTGATATTTACAATAATTTTATAAAAGGTATGTAAAAACAGTACTATTTGGAATAAGATCAATTCTTCCCAATTAAAGTGTGCCTGAGTCTCTCTCTCTCTCTCTCTCTCTCTCTCTCTCTCTCTCTCTCTCTCTCTCTCACACACACACACACACACACACACACGGAGAATAAATAAATATAAATAAGCCAACTTATGTGACATTTACTTATATCAAAATTGTTGCTAATACAAGTTATTTTAATATATCATAGAATCTAAAATTCATGCAAACTCATATTTCCTACCATACACAAGATTGATTTGAATGAAAATAATCTCTCTATATATATGTATGTATATATCCTTCCCTCTTTCCTTTCCTCCCTCCCTCTGCAACTTGAGGATCAGATCTGAGCCCTCAGCTACTGCTCCAACACCATGCCTGCCTGCCTGCCTCCACACTCCATGTCATGATGATCACAGACCAAACCTCTGAAACTGTAAGCAAAGCCCTAGTTAAATGCTTTCTTTTATAATTTGCCTTGGCCATGGTGTCTCTTCACAGCAATAGTAATGAAGACTGACAGCTATAACAGTCAGTCTTTTAAAATATCAACAACTTATTTGTACTAAAAAAAAAAAAACCAAATTGCAAAGAATCTATGTATGAGGGAGGATGTGTACACATAATTCTCTGTTAAGAAGAGATACATAAACATACACAGTCTTCTTTTTTTCCTATGTACACAAATTTTGATGAATAAGAACCAGGCAATGGAAAGCACCCAAAAGATAAGTCATCAATTTGAATAGTTCAGAGACATGAAGCAGATGCTGCCATTGTCTACTCAGGATCGCGTCTCCTGAGAAAGAGATCGGGCCTGCATCCGTCCCTTCATCTGCTTCCTTCTTCACCTGGTGGTAAAGGATGGCTTTCGCCTCTAACAGCCAAGACACACATCAGGACAAAAGCCACACACCAAGGTGACACAACAAACAGAAAAGGAACCTGTGTTCCAGAGATCTGTATGTGCAGTTGGATGAATGACAAATTAACTGGACTAGTCTCTCATAAAAGAAGTGTCAAGTATGCACAGCTAAACATTTACCCAACTGTTACAAAAAGCAAAACTTTTCATTAATCCGTACATGTAATATGGTTTGCTTAACTTCTAAATTGTTCCTGTAATTACTAACCATTAAAAAAGAATGGAAGCATCTCGTAGTACTTTGTCCTGTCATAGGGGCAGTATTGTAAGCTACCATAATGACAACAGAAACCAAAATAGGTCACTACCTAATTACAAGCATTCTGAGTCAGTTCTCTCAATATGACCCTAAGTTTTTTTTCAATAAAACAATGTTTAGAAAAATATGAAGTATCCAGATTTACATTCAATATATTCTGTGTACTCACCAAGGTTTATTTTCCCCAAGGGCAGCAGTTCATGGTTCTGTGGCAGTTAAAGGACAGGAATAAGTTCCATGAAGAGTTGGAACTTACATAAAAGCAGTATGCGAGACCCTCCTCTTTGCAACATGAACCAAGTATTCCCTATATTTAAGGAACTATCCCACTGACATCTGAGCATGACAGAGGCACCACTTGCCAGAGCAGAAATGCATGGCCATGCCAACCCAGCTTGTGCACATGCGATTTTTAAGTAACTGATACCCATGGCAAGATTGACAGTGTCCAGTTCACCAGAGACAAGAGAGTGCTGGCCTAGAGCCAGGCTGGCAAGGCAAAACTCTGCATCTCAGGCTTACAGAGTTTCCACCAACTCCCTCCAGACAGACAGCCCACTCCTACCTAGAAACACATGCCTCGTCTGCCCCTTGTCACTTGGCCCACTCCTGGAGACACCAGAAAGCATGTTTCTGGTGAGAGGCCTTCATGCTACAGGCCTCAGCTTCAAGGAAAGCAGCAAGCCTTTGAAGTCTATGAGATGGGATGCCTACTGCGAAAAACAGAGGCTGCTATGCCTTTAAATAGTCTTTCCTGGAAGGTTCTGACTGGGGAAAGACAGAGGGAAGGGGAAAGAGACACCTGGCAGGCTTTGTTCTGTCCTTTGACTGTCTGGGCTCCTTCCCACCTATAACACCAGACCCAGCAGGGCCACAGCCTCACTGTTATCGTGGCTAGCCAGCCAGTGCCTTGAACCTTCACCACTGAACATGGTGTTCAGTACATGTCCCCGAGACAGTGCGGAGAGCACAGGAGGAGCTGGAACATGGCTGCTGGGAAAAGCTTACCGCACCTGGGTGGCTACTGTTGGTTTGGTTGGTTTTGTTTTGTTTTGTTTTTAATTTAAAGTTTTGAGAATTTTACACACAAGTATTGGGTTTCTATCATGCTCCCCTCCTCCTGCTCTTCAAGTGCTCTCAAATTATTGGCTTCTTCTTTAATTATATTTTCTCTATCTTTGCTTTCTCTGTCTCTGTCTCTATCTCTCTCAGCACTCACTCTAAATGTAAAGTACTATGTGAGCCAGTCCTCAGGGAAGACACTTCCAGATCAGTTCCAGCTCGATTCCTCAAAGACTTGCATCTGTAGTACATGGTATCTTCAAGTATGTATTCTCTTCCAGGATCTTAACAAACAGAAGGAAGCAAAGAGAATGTGTTCAAACTACACTGTGACCCCTCTCACCCACTGCCTGATGAGGTATTCATGAGAGCAACACTTGAGATTTCTACGTTCTGCAAGAAGACACTTACCTCTTGCATTATTCCCTTCAGGCAGATGTGAGTGTTCCAGCTGTGAATGAGAAAACAGTGTGGAGGTTCCAAGCCACACTTCCAGGATACCCAAACAGGCTGAAGAGGAATGTGTATTTCTATGCCTCACATCACATATATTTTTGGATAATACTACCAAGAGCTTCTGTCAAATAGATTCAATAGCTAACTACTGGCTGTGTCTACTCCACAACCACGTGCTACTGGGCAAGCTACATGTAGAATAAGGCTAACTTCGAGTGGATGAAGTCATGCTCCTACATTTAAAGGGCATCCTAAATTGGTTATGTTCAAATTTGTTTAAGAGAACACTTTCAACACTGGACACTCATTGTTGGGGAAAGGCCAGCATTGAAGGTCCACCCTTCTGACATCACTTGTCCCTCAGGATAAGGGAGCTCATTGCCTCAAACCCCAGGAATGCTGTGGATTGCTTGCTGTAATGGGACAAAAATAAATGTCATAGATTATTTTAATCCAAATATTTATCAGCATTTAAAAAAATTTTTTAATTTATTTATTTTTATCTCAATCACAGGTTAGGTACTTTCAGCATTTAAAATTTTAAGTGTACAGAATTATGTCTAGCACAGAGATGGGTTCAGTAAAGGACAACTGACATCAACAATTCCCTTCCATTATTAAATGCTCTTCAGTTTAGAGATTTTCAATTATGGTTCTTTCTCCTTTGCTAACTTTGAAAAAGCCAAGAAAACATGAGTGTTTGCTTTTACAAATATAATTGTCATAAAGCACAACATAAATTCTCTCCACGTAAGAATCTAACCAATGCAGAGCATTGATTCATCACCAGAAAGTGCTGGTAGCAAAGGACAGCAAGACAAAATCCACAGTGTTTGGAGATGTGTTCCCATGAGGAGACAGAGAAGGATCCCTGGCCAGCCCTTCGATATCACTGTTTTCTGGAGCTACATAATGTCAGGAGTCAATAAGTACTGTGAAGAACAGAAAATGGAGGGGACAGAGTGATGATATGCTATGGCCTTAAACACAGCAGCCAATTAAACTGTCCAGGAGATAATGCTGAAGAGAAAGTATTTTCAGAAAGGAACGCGGCAACGGCACTCAGCAGTTGGAAGGACAATGTCAATGTGCTAGAGGAAAACATCTGTGATGTGGCTGAAGCGAAAATACAAGGGAAAAAGCATTGAATGAGGACAAGGAAGGGAGGAAGGATGTGATCATGTCACACCCGTGAAGCAGAGCTGGCACATTAATACCTGTGATGAATGGATGGCAGCAGCATGTCATAGAAGGATGAAGGACAAGCCGGTCTCTCCACAGCACACACTTACTGTCATCTCTTCCAATGCTTTCACTCACCCCATTTTCAGAATTCCCTGTGCCTGGTATCCACACAGATGTCCACCCATCCTTAGCTGTCTCAAAAATGAATTTTTGACTGACATAAATTGTTATTTGGACAAAAAAAGCCACAATAACTTGGAGTAAATTCTCTGGAAATATCTAGAGTTAGCATAATAATGACTAACAAATGTTGCATTATTAGGGGAACTAAGGATATGATGAGCAGTTTTTTCTTCCTCTCCTGGATCAAGTTAGCTCACTGAAGACAAAAGGACAAAACATTTCATTTTCACAAGAGTAGATCATTTAGGATTGTTTTTTTCTAATGAGGAAATCCACTTAGCATTTAAAAAAATCATACTTTACATGTATATGACTCAAACTTTCAGATACCACAATTTTACCACTTATGTTCACTAATTGCCACTGATCCCAGATATAGGCTATTTGGGAACAGGAAGTAGTCTGCTGGATTACATCATTGCATTCTGCTTGGGATATAATCCACAGTCTGGGAATGGGAATGCTTTGTGATTACATAGTGACCCTTAGTAAGCCTCTTCCGTTCCTCTGACTTTTCTCCAGCACAAGGCAGGGAATTACTCAGTCTCCCTCTTCAAATAAAAGGGGCAGCTAGAGTCCCAGTGACCTGCCCCAAGTCACCCTTGTCCTTGAAGTATAAGGTCACTGATGGAATATAGGGTTGATGTCTTGGAGGTGCAGCAAAACTTCCCCGCCAGCAGATTTTTTAAAAGACCAGCTTGCTAACACTCAGACAGTGATTTATTTCTAGCTGCTAAAAGGAGGGTCAGTGTTGGTTCCTAGATGGGAAGCATATCACATCTTCACTGTCGTTCGTTGGCTTTCTGGTTTATCATTTCAGTAGTCAATATTAAAGAATGGCCTCAAAGAGAACACTCAGAAATGTGTCCTGCAGAACCATGCTCACTGAAGCAGGATGTGTCCATAGAAACAGGACAGCATAATGTGGAAAATATCCAAAATTGAAACTAGAAAGAACAAGGAAAGATGCCAAGAAGAACTGGCCCACAGGCCACAGTGTTCAACTTCACACAGAACTCTTGGATTATAATTCGACCAACATATCTACATGGCATAAAGTACATGATAAGTGCAGAAAGATAAAAAATAAATGACAGAAGAGACTAGATAATTCAGTCTCCCTTTTAGCATAGCTTAAAGATGGGCTTAGCCTTAGAGATGGGCCGATTCAGTTGGAGGTGTTTAATTTCAAATTAGCTGTAATAGACAAATTCTGTTAAACAATCATAATACACTAGTTTAACTTCAAACCAATGGTTAGGAGTTCTGAAAATTAGACAACCTCTTTATTCATTTCTACATTTAGCTGCCATAAAATGTATTAATATATACTTAAGGTTTCAATGGGCTGTTAAACAGCTCTAATGCTCAGGAATGCATCCAAGTTGTTTTAAAAAATAATTAATTTAAAGGGTAATTGTGACCTTTTAGTTTAGGTCACAAATAACTATCCAGAGACAGTGTAGCAGTTCAGTTGTTAAAGTGACTGCTGCTAGGAGAAGCCGTTTAAAAAGGAAGCTGTATTTAAGATGTAAATTTGTGCGTTTGCCTTGGGACTATGGTGTTCTGAGCTATGAAAGCAAAGGTGGAAGTCTCAAAAAAGGAGGTGGGAACACCCCATTTGTAGTGTTGTGCTGTTATTGAGTAGAGAAAAACGTGCCAAGTGAATGTTCTGAGAACATGATGAAATCCACAAAAACAAAATTTTTAAAAGTCAAGGTAAAGAGAGAAGCTCAAAAGAGCAGAGTCCAGCTTCTGAGTTCCAGAGTATAACCCACACCATTCTGCATTCACAGTCACCCTGAAGTCACGCCCCATACTATCACAAGACTCCCGTGGTCCTCACAGGCAGTCCCTCTCCACAACTACCCACAAACAGAAGCTTTTACCAAAGAAACCTTCAAATGAAAGAATTACTGAATGTGTGTTAAATGTTGACCTTAGGGTGGATAAAATGAATAAGGAAATCAAATCGATAGTTCTTCATGATGCTTATTTTTGTTAGAAAAGAATAAAACTAGAGCAGCTGTCTGGGTGATATTTGACTAGGAAGGAAATAATTTCAGGAAATTACAAGGGTGTGTTCCCTCACGATTTGACTTAATTATGTTTTATTACCAAAACACAGGAACACTTGAATCCACAGGAAGGGTCAACTATGATCTCAATCCCTCTTGAAAGCAGCAGCAACAGTAGCTCTGTGTCTATTACCTTCAAATCAGTTTCAGGTTATCCTTTGGTGTGGATTTCTGTGTCAATAGGCTCCTCAGAGACACAGAGTGTGCATAGTCTATGAGAGAATATGGTATCTGGCACAGAATGACTCCCCATTATCAGTTCATCTAAATGCCAACATCTTGCTTTTCCCACACAGGCCTTAATCACCTTCTCAGGAGTATATCAACTCTCTCATCAAACTTGCTTCTCTGTGCCTTCTACACAATATGGCATTAAAAGATAATTACTCTTTAGAGGATCCCCCACCCCACCTCTCACCATTTCTGAGCTTCTACAAGGCAATTCCCAATAAAAGACTTTTCTCTATCCATCTTGAAGGGAAGGGAAGGTTACAAGCAAACCAGACAGAACTTGGATTCTGCCTTAGAAGTACCTGCCACGATGGGAAGAAGAAACTTCAGAAACGCAGGACCAAAAATAGTTTCTCCATGTGTACGAGGTTCATAGCAAGTGGTGAGTCACTGAGCTGAGTCTAAAGGTACTACCCACTACAGTCCTCAGCTCTCTTGTTCCCCTGCTCTCCCTTTCGACAGTTCATTCTTTATCATGAAGCAAGAAGAAACACAAGTATCTGCAGCCTTCCTGCTTTGCAACCAAACTTCCTCCCACCGCCACAACCAACCCCACACGCAAGGCCTACTAAATACCTAAAATGCTTCCCAGGCACCCATTTTCATCCCAATGAGTAGCAGTCATAGTAGCAGAGTGTGGCTACAGAAGAGGACTCTCAAGTCTTCTTGTATATTACCTTGCCTTCTTCAAAAACACTGTCCAAGTGCAAGAAAAGGCACTTGGTTAAATTCATAAGGATGCCACCCACTGTTGGGAGGGCTACTGGCCAGCTGGACTGTTTTTCAGACCTACTCTGGAGAGTTTCAAACCTTCTATTTACAGTAAATAGTCCTCTTGGGTCTAAACATCCTTCCTCGCAACTATATGGGTCTTTTCCCTCTCTCAGGAATCCAGGAAATGTCCCTCACTTCCTTTCAGGACAGTGAGAGAGCTTTTCTACTTTCCCTTTCACAGCCCACCTCTCCGTTCTTTGCAGTTACTTTACACTAGTCATCTTCCTGGACACAAGAGCAGTTCCAAAAGGCCCTCCATCAGTACCTGTCTTGTCCATCAATGTGTTCTTAGTATCTTCTATATGCCAAACACATTTTAAAGTAGGTGGTAAATAAAAATAAGCATATAACAGACAAATATACCTTAAAACACCCAGAACGATGCTTATCTGAGGACTCCAAGTCTGCCCTCATTTCATTTCTATTGCAGTGACAAACACATGGCAAAAAGTAACTTAAGGAAGAAAGGGTTTATTTGGCTTTCTTTTCAGGTTACAGTCCAATATTATGGGGTATTCAAGGCAATAATTTAAAGTGTCACATTCACTGTCAAGAACAGTGAGAGAATAAACACATGAATCTTTGATTGTCTGCATGCTGTCAGCTGGCCTTCTCCTGTCCTACACTGTCTAGGGAACGGAGGCACTCACTGTGGGATGTGTCTTCCTACACCAATTATCAATCAAGACAATACCCCACAGACATATTCACAAGCCAAACTGGTCCATACAATCCCTCATTGAGATTCTCCTCCTCAGTGATCCTAAGTTGTGCCCAGTTGATGGTCAAAACTAATCAGCACAGATGTCACACCATGAAAATCCAGTGTCAAACAACCAATGACTCAAAATGACAAGTGATATACAACCATTCAAAAATTCATTCCAAGAAGAAGGTGTGAATGGAGAAAGGGGGTGAAAGGTATAGCCTGCTACCACTTTTGAGAGAAGCATTATTAAATCAGGAGAGCGGGTAACTACTAGGGTAAGAGACAGAGGGTGGGCTTTATACAACCTCTAAGATACACTAGGTGCACCTTACTGGTCTTTAACCTGAAATGAACTAAGCGACTGCTAGTTTTAATGCCCCCAGAGCTCTGTAGTATCAACCCACCCTTTTGGACCCAAAGTTTTATCATGCAAGTAATTCTCACAAGGAAACAGGAAAATCAGGTCATCAGTCACTATGTCATGAGTCTTCAAATTCACTCAAGACACATTTATTCAGAAACTACATGGGTATTACTTTTAGTCACTGTGACAAAATACCTGAGGTAATGAACTTACTAAGAAAGAGAGTTATTCTGGTCTATAGTTTCGGGGATTTTAACCTATTATTATTAGGCTTTATTGCCTGTGGGCTTCAATACAATGTGTCATGGTGAGAACACATGGCAATGGAAGTTGCTTGCAATAAAACAGCTGAGAGAGAGAAAGAACAATCCCAATACACTAAGGCTCTGGCAAATATTCAGGGTACAAACTGTAGCATATGCCATCTGCCAGTCAGTCTTCGGGAGAACCAGAGAGCAATCACTGAGTAAAACAAAGTACCTCTGACAATGAACCGTACTCCAGAAGATTGAAACACAAGGAAAAAATGTGGGAAAACAGATGATTTCTAATAGTGATAAGACAATCTGATGATATCTAACTTATGAAATGTCAGAGGATTGATCCATAAACTCAGTAAAGGCATGTGTAAAGGCAGGCCCTGGAGAACTCTATGACACTCAAGAGGCTACGCTATGCTAACTCTACAGTGTCAGCAAAGAGCACTAAAAAGGAAAGGCCTTATGATGGGAAGCCATGCCTTTTTTAGGTCCCATGCATCTGACTCAACACAGCCCAGAAATTTCTCATCCACTGCTTCAACCTCCCCTTCTCTTTACTATCTGGTATATTCTCTCAGGATCACTGAGGATTCCCAGAGCAGCAGCCTCTATGGTGGCTTGCATTTTATGATAGAAATCCTTGCTGTATTATTGAAGGTTAATCTACATTTGAACATATGAATATCTCCAATAATTAACAGATTTTGACCTCAAAATGATGACCTCTATGACACATCAGTGGCTTTATTTTTTTCTGGATTGGAAACACAAACTATGAGTGATTAACTGGTTTTTCAAGTCCTTTGTGACTATGTTTTTAGATGTATCATTATAAGATGTCGGCATTTTAGTTGAAAGGTGCCTCATATATGAATTATGAATTTTTAAAAAAATTTTTAATGAATTTGTACCTGTTCTAGTAACAGAAAACAGTTCAAATTAAAATTGCATATTTAAAAACATTTCATACTTCCAAGACTTTGCTCAAGTTAATGAAAATTTATATTTTACATGTTTAGTTATGCACTAAAATTTCCTCCATCATCCTCTTCACTAGGATTTTTATGGTTTACATTAATATTGATTTTCTTTTTTATTAAATTTTTATTTTTATATTAATTACAGTTTATTCATTTTGTATCTCAGCTGTAGCCCCTTCTCTCATTCTTTCCCAATCCCACCCTTCCTTCCTCATCTCCTCCCTACCCCTCTCTAAGTCCACTGTTAGGGGAGGTCCTTCTCCCCTTCCATCTGACCCAAGCTCATCAGGTCTCGTCAGCACTGGCTACAGTGTCCCCCTCTCTGGCCTAGCAAGGGTGATCCTCCTCCTTCGTGAGGGAGAGGGGGTAGTCAAAGAGCCAGCCACTGAGTTCATGTCAGAGACTTAACTAGGATTTTTAACCCCAAAGCTATTTTTCTAAATTATTAAGGGAAAAGAACTTTAAAATATAATTTCAGGGCTGAGTTAAACAAGTTTGGAGCATTTATTTGATAGTATGTGTTTACACAGGTAGAAATTGCCACAACTAAATCCATGTGTTTAGATGTCAAAATGTCAGTGTGTTCTAAGTGCTTTTACACATCCATTTGTGTCCTGTAACCTTGAGCATCAAGTCATACTTCTCTAGAGACAGTAACAAAGACTCTGAGAACATCCCTTCCACAGAACCTCTCTCTACCCAGAAAGATTTGAAGGTAAGGACCTTCTCCCCAGGAAAATCCTCAAGCAAAGCTGTCCCCCATTAGGACACAACAGGAGGAGAAATGATTCTAAATAACCGCATCCAAAGTGTACATAAATAATACACCTGGTAAGTATTACTTCTCTGCATGGTTCTTCCTTGCATGGACATCCTACTCTCAGCCAGAGATTTGGCAGCCTTGGAAAGCTGTTGTTCTTCAGTTTGGGAATGAATGAAAGTACTCTTAGTCCTTAGGCTCCTGGGACTGGAGCTAGGAAATCACAGTTATAGATTCCAGAAAGAAGAGCTGAAGTATGGGCAGACCCAGCTCTGGCGTTTCACAGAATGAGGGCAAACACTGACTGTTACTGACTCTACCAGAGAATAAAGATGTGTACCAAAAGTCTCCCATCCTATCATATCAGCAGCGACAAAAATAGCTTCTTAATTAAGCACTCTCATTTTATACAACATATTTCACTGTTTCCATGTATCTAATTGTTAAGCCCTCCAGAAATCCCTGAGGGAGAAGCGGAGTGGATAGGGCTGCCTGCCAGAACGAGACACTGAAGCTCAGTGCATCAAAGGGACTTGCCTAAAGTTACACGGCTAGGGAATAATGATCCCAACATTAAAATCTGGTCATCTGGTTCATAATGCAATCTTATTTTTCTTGATTTTTAATTAGGTGCTTGTAGTAACTGAGCTATCTCTTAATGCACACAGAATGGTTTTTTAAGTCAACATTCAGGTTCAATTTGGCTGCACTCTGCAGAATATTCTGGAAAGATCTCAAGAAGAGCTTGGTCCTATGCCAGCAGAAGCTCTGTTGTGCTCCTGGTTTTCCTTTTAAGGCATTTGGAATTAGAGGATGCCTCAGATAGCATCGTTCTCCATCCTACCAACAACAAAATCCTTCCATGAAAACACCAGTTTCATCAGGCAGCAGATTGTCTTCATCTAATTTTTAAAGCCATAAGAATGTAACCTGAACAAGTGTGCTCTCCTGAACACTATTTGTAAATTTCATTCAAAGTTCTTCAGAAATCTAGCATTCTCTAGAATGTCATTCAACAAGAAGTGTTCAGAGTTGATAAAAACCAAAAACAAACAAACAAACAAAAACTGAAACCAAGTTCAAGTAGGAGAAACATTCCACCTGATTTCACAAAAAGAAGATGAAAAAGCAAAAAGGAGATTGAAGTAACTCTGGAGCTGTTGATGTGAGTTCTTCCTCTGGAGTGTTTTTGAAGTAGATGTCCAAGGGCAAGAAAACAGTTCACACAGCCATCACGGTTACAGGTGTGTTCCTGTAGCTCTAAGAACTTTGCAGAGTCCCTCTTGCAGAATATTATCTGTGTGCCTCATTACCTGCAGAGAGTAGATGTGATCAGCCCTGCCTTTCATCTAAAATGGCTACAGCTCCTCTAGATTCCCATAAATTTATTGAGGAGATAAAGATTCCTGCTTGATTTTTTCCCAGGATGCTTCATAAGCTTTTGCCAAATTAAAAAATATATATATATATATACAGATATACATATATGTATATACAAAAAGTATATACATACATATATATTTATATATAGATACGTAATATATAACATATTACATATGCATTATACATGTGATAATATTTACATAGATACATATAATTTATATGTATATATAATTTATATTTATATATATATATATATATATGCAAAGCCTGTGGAGTTACCTTTCAGAAAACTTGAGGCAATGAAAAACAGACATTTGTGCAGGGAGGGTGAAAGAAAGAAAGAAAGAAAGAAAGAAAGAAAGAAAGAAAGAAAGAAAGAAAGAAAGAAAGAAAGAAAGCAAAGAGGAATTTGGGAAGAGAAGGGGATAGGAAGAGAAGGGGTAGAAAGAGAAGGGGGCTGGGAAGAGGAATAGTGAGTTGGGAAGTGAAGGGGGAAGTTAGGAAGATCAGGGAAGGGTTAGGAAGGGAAGATCAGAATGAACTCAGTCAAATTTAGTCATTGATTGTCTGATGTTGTCATTCAAGACAGGGCTTCATGGTAAAATACCAAGGAGCTAGAGTACTGACTCCTCCTACTTCTGAAGCTTTTGAAAATAATCTATAACTCAGAACTAATGTAGCAATTTGTTTGCATTTTATTTCTCCCCTATATGGCACTGAAGCTATTAATTTCACAAGACTCTTTATACAAATATTAAGTGTAATTTTAAAAACACAGTAGTTTTATGCCAAAAGTTTACTGTTTAGATATTAAAAGAGCATATTATTTTTCTGTGTAACAAATTAACACCCTAACAAATCACCATGAACTTAGTAGCTTAGAACAACTCAAGTGTATTCGCTTGTGCTCATAAATGCAAAATGAATTCCAGGCAAGTTCATGTTCTGTCCAGAGGCTCTGGGAAGAATCTCTGCTTCTTCAATTGTAGCTTCACCACCCAGAGCTGCATTCTTGGGCCCTTTACTGGGGTTGCTCCTTCATCGTCACAGGCAACAGCACAGCATCTTCAAGGCTGTCTGTGCACCCCACATTGCCCTCTGTGCCAAATCCACCTCTGCCCTCTTCTTCTAAGTACGCCTGTGGTTGCACTGAGGACAGTGTTAATACCAGGTCATCGCTTGCCTCCAGACTTCCAATCATAGCTGCAGAATTCCTCCTGCCGTATAAGGTCATATTCCTCAATTTCAAGAACTGGATACCTTTGGGCCAGTCTTCTATTCCCACAGCAGAACTGGCTTACCTCTTCAACTCAGCCACTTTAAACTATTCCCCAACCACCTCTGTAAAAGAAAATATGGTCTTGAAGCTCCCTTCAAAAAAAGGCCATATTTTTGTAATCTTTTGTGAATACAGATTCTATTCAAACTTAAATTTCATCTTTATGTACCATGAAACATCTAAATTGATAAATCTAAAGTGATACTCCTGAAAAAATGTTTTATTTTACATTCAATTCACACTTTAATAACAGCAAACAAATTACAAATAAAAATTGCATCCATTACCTACTCTTTGTAGGGCAAGCTTAAAAGCAAAGGCTTAGTAATTTAGCATCAACTACACTAACAAGTAATTGATTAAATACTGGATACACATTCCTGGACAAGACAAGAATTTTATACAGTACACTAAGTAATGAAAATCTTCCAGGAGGTTAGCTGTTCATCCTGTAATACAATGAAAGCTCTAACAGAGCAAAGATGGAGGAGAAAGAAATTTGATTTCTGTCTGAGCTGGGACATCCACTTTTGACCCTTGGTCGTGAGCTTTCCTGGTTTGGAGTCTTTGGACTTAGACTGAATTGGAGAAGCATCTTGGTTGTTATCAGGCATACAGAGAGCAGAAGACAGGCCTTTTGGTTATCCCTGCAACCATGTGAGTCAATGCTTTATTTATGCTTTATTTTATATACATATTTGTATATCCTACCAGTTCTGTTTCTCTAGCAAACATTGCTGATGCATAGACTCACAGAATATGAGCCAGAACATGGCAGATATGAGGCTAGAGACTCCTCCCCCCACCTCATACATTCCACATCCCATAGCCCTGTTTGCCTGTATAGCTCCTTTCTGTCCCATACATTTAAAACATGGATGTCTAAAGCTCACAGAGGCAGGCAGAGCCTGAAAAAAAAAAAAGCAAAGTTTGATTCATGAGAGACTACTGTTTCCAAAAACCATTAGTCCATTAAGCAACTGAAAATTAGCAACTCCTTAAGAACTTGATGGAGGGAAGCTTATGTAATGTTGGGAGTGTGTGGAAAGTTTGACAGAGATCCATGAAATAAGTGTGAAAAATGCATGCCTAATAGGCTTATGGTAACAGAGGGCTTCTGCAGAGAGGCTGGGAGTATGAGCAATGTTCCCAATTACTCCTAGATTATCTAAGAGCTGCACAAATAGGAGAGCTCACAGCTGCTGAAAGCAGGACAGACACAGGCTATCACAGCCCTGACCAGACCAGCGGTGCAGGCAGCCATCCCAAGACTACCGCTGCCTCAAGGGTGCTCAGACTGGCTCCTGAAGAACAACTTTCACAAAAAGAAAAAGAACAACAACAAAAAAACGTTCAAAGTGACTATGAGATATAAATGACAGGGGAAAATGTGTTTTTAGCTCTTTAGGATTCTTGCAGCAGTGATGAAGCCCTCAGAGGGCAGCCCCCCCGCATCAGCAAGTAACCAAGGCCATCTCACATGGAAGTCCTCTCCTACTGAACCATTTGTACATTTCTGCATGCAATTGTTTGACATTTATATAATCAGAATGAACACAATCTCTTCTTCATACCAAACATACTACTCTTATATCCAATACAATTGAATTAAACAAATGTACCAAACAACTATGTCAGTTGTGCTAGGTATCCATTTTGTAGGATACAGCACTGATTTTAATTCAAACCCTGCCTTTACAGAGGTACACAAACACAGATAGAGATGATATCTACACATAGCCCACTTCATACACATATATCCATAAACACACACACATATATACACATACATATAGTAAAAATAAAGACACTGTGCAGCTCATAAATACAGATACACTTTTTTCTTTTATTGAAAATATATTTTTATACAATATATCCTGATTACACTTTCTCTTCCCTCTCTCTACTCTCCCAGCTCTTCCACAACTCCCCTCTTATCTCTTATTGAAAAACAAGTGGGTATCTAATACATAATAAAATAAAATATGATAATATAAAAAACAAAACAAACACATTGGAATATGACAGAACAGTCAGAAAGAAAAGGCATAAGAAATAGATATAGATTCAGAGACACTCCTTCGCACATTCAGTAAACCCATAAAAACACACAAGAGATTGGGAATCATAGTATGTTTACAAATTACCTGTATAGTAAAAAATAATAATAATAATAAAAAGGAATACAAGTGTTCACTCTGAAATCTGAATCATACTCCCACAATGGCAGAGTGGGTACAATATACTCTCGACTCTTTGCCAACCAAATCCTGATGCTTTCACTTCCGCTTCTTTTCATAGACAAGGAAAATGTCAATGAGAACACAGGTCACTTCATCCCTTTCATATTAGCTGCTGTCTGTTTACTTTCAGTAATATAGAACATGCAGCCAGAATAAGCTCTTCTCAAACTTGGAGTGGAAGAAAAAACATGCCCTTCTGTCATCAGAGTTCAACTAGCCACAGGCCAAAGGAAATCAAATTTTGTGAAACCTATTGATAACTACCACTTTTTTTCTCAATAAAGATCCATGGATTGAATTTAAGTATTTTCAAGCTTGCTCACTAAAAGTCTATGCAGGAGCCAGTTCCAAGAGGATGCTCATTGCCCTCAAACTACTTGCACTATCAGTACTTGACACTCAAACTGAGATGCAGCAGCAGCAGCAGCAGTAGCAGCAGCACCTGCAACCTCCAAGAATTAGGGAATCTCACGCCTGTACTGAGCCTGGATCATGATCTACATCTTCATAGCATCACCAGAACCTATGGACCTCACTGTGGGAGAAATTGAGAGATAAGCATGGAAAGGGCAAGGAAGATTAAAAGCATGTCTCTCTGCAGTGCCCTTTTCAAAACACCCGCAATTAAGTCCCATAATTAATGGAGCTAAGTATGAGCTAACCTCGTTGACTAGCCAAAAGACTTTTATTCTAATTAATATGTGAAAAGATCACTATACCTGAAAAATATACAGTGAATAACTCTTTGACCAGTTCTTTTTTGAAGAAAATGTCACCAAAGACTCTAAGGGTGGGGATCCCCAGGGCCTACAAAACAACGGGGCATAGCTGCACTCTACTATAACATCAGGGCTGGGATGTGGGTGGAGACAAGGGACTCCAAGGGGCTCACTAGCCAGTCAGTCTAGCTGGGAGACACAGTTCAGTGTCTCCCATTTCACTCTTGAGAGAGCCTGCCTCAAGAAATAAGAAGGAAGGTGATTAAAGACAATGCCTGACACTGATTTCTGATTTCTACATGCACATACACACATACACACACATGTACACACACACATACCTCAGAGGCAGAGGCAGAGGCAGAGAGAGAGAGAGAGAGAGAGAGAGAGAGAGAGAGAGAGAGAGAGAGAGAGAGAGAGAGAGAGAGAAAGAGAGATGAGCCGTCCCTCCAAACTGGTTTCCTGTAACCAAAGCAACTCAATTTCCAGATTTAGAACAAAAAAGCAAAATCAGTAGCAATAAGACCTAATGGGTCTCTCTGTATGGCTTTGGTATCAATAGGTAAGAGAGGCTGGGGAGGTGAAGATTTGCATCATCACAAAGAAAGCATTTGTTGCCTCTTCCAAAAGTAATAAGTAGTAACTATGGAAACCAGACAAAACTCAAAAATGCCTTGCCATTCACAAAGGGCAAAATAACCTTTCCAATTTCAAAACAATCAACCAGGGAAAAATCCTCCCCAAGGAGGGGCCCAATATGCAGAAGACAGTCACATGGGTGCCTAGGCACCATTAGAAGCAGTTCAACTTGCTGTGAAATTATTAAATTATATATTT
Source organism: Pachyuromys duprasi (assembly GCA_028658305.1). Taxonomy (NCBI): domain Eukaryota; kingdom Metazoa; phylum Chordata; class Mammalia; order Rodentia; family Muridae; genus Pachyuromys; species Pachyuromys duprasi. Next base: position 73,850,037 of record CM053743.1, on the reverse strand, counting down.
TTTGACCTGGGTTACAAGTCAACCCTCAGATACATCTTCATGTAGCCAGAAGATAGAAATGAACCCTCTTTGAGTCAGCTAAGTTTGTTCCTCTTGGAAGTGAGTTAACTATTGAAAGTCAGGTGGGCATAATATCATCAGTTTTAAAGATAAGAAATTACTAAGATACTAAATGATACCTAGGGAAGATGAATGGCCTCCAAGATCTCAGTTACTGCTGATCTTTGTTGTAAACATTACAACCAAGGTGGACACTATTCACAGAGAAAATGAAGCAGAGCCTTCTATTGAACCTTGCTTCCTAAGCCACTTCTCCTCTGTGCCTCTCTGGATGCCCTCCCTC
>CM053743.1:73780671-73849194 GCA_028658305.1 Pachyuromys duprasi | reverse complement strand
GAGGGAGGGAGGGAGGGAGGGAGGGAGGGAGGGAGGGAGGGAGGGAGAGAGTTCCTGTGAAGCGAAGTGGTGGCCTCCTCTCCCACACAGCTCTTGGCTGTTCAATATCTTTTGAACACCTGCTTATTCCAAAAAATTGAACATTCTCCTGAGTCAGACTCCAGAGGACACAAACCCCAAGTAGACAAATTATACAAGAGGCCAGGAGCATCAGGAAAGGGATAGTAGGGATGGAGAAGGGAGGGGGAAGCTGAGTTTATTGAAAAGGAGGCTGACACAAATTGTGAAGGAGCATAGAGTATGGGGGACTTGGGAAAGGTCAGGCAGGAAGTGAGGGCTGAGAGGAGAAATGAGAGGCAGCGGCTCGCTCAACTGTCAGAGCCAAGCCATCCTGACAGTGTGTCCCCGCATGTGACGTGAGCATAAGGATGAAATAGTAGTGTCTGTGTGCGTGTGCGTGTGTGTGTGCACCTACAAATGTGTGCACATGCATGTAGAGGCCCAAGACCAATGTTGGGTATATTCCTAAATTGCTACCTAGCTGATTTTATGAAGACAGGGTCTCTTACTAAACCTAGAATGACTGGCTGGCAATCCTCAGGGATTCTCCTGTCTGCCTCCCCTTCCCCCAGTTCTAGGATTACACATCACCATGCCGAGCTTTTACACACGGGAGATCATCCTCAGGGCTCATCCTTTCATGGCAACTAAGTTACCAACTGATCCATCCATCTCCTTAGCCTCTGTGACCTAGGTTGGAACCCTGGAACCCCTGTGGGGGGAGGAGAGAACTGACTTCCACAAGTGGTCTGTCTGTTGACCTCCACGCATGCCCACACCATGCCAGGTATGCCCACTCATGGACACACATGCACAGAAAAATAAAAGATGAATGAAAATTTCTTAAGTAAGACCATAACTCCAGTCTAGTTCATCTGGAAAAATTCATACAAAATGCAACTGTGAAGTGTTGTGCAAGCTCTCTGATCAAGGCCTCACAAAAGCGTCCGGGTCCCAAAAATAAAGCCTGAGAAATGGTCACAGAGTAGAAGAGTCTGAAGACTTGATGGCTACATGCCCCATGATGTCTTGGATGGGGTCCAGGACAGAAGAAGGGTATGAGAGGAAACCTAGGGAAGCCGAGTGATGTGTAGACTTCGTTAATGCTACATCATCAGTGCTCAGACCAAGTAGCCTTGATAAGGAGGAAACAGCAAGGGCCTGTGAGTACAGTGGACAGAAATTCCCAGGCTAACAGTAAGCAGCTTTCCTAAGCATCTCAACGTTCCAAAACAATGTTGAAATTGTATTATCTTCTCACAAATTCTGAGTCTACATTCTACACACACACACACACACACACACACACAGAGTGCTCAACGAACAGACAAAAGAGATGAATGCAAAACAACTTCAGAGATGAATCATTCAGGATTTAATGCCGTTTAGTGTATTCCTGCTAAGTGGGTTATCAAATCAATTAGAGGATCCAAAGCCAGCCACTGCATTTCCTTAAGGCTCTGAATTATTAAGTGCCTACACACCACCACCACCACCACCACTACCCATTGATTCAAGCTCTTTTCTCTGGGCGTACAAAGTGCCAGAAAAACTTCTTTTTTTATCCAGTCCTCTCCAACAAAAACCCTTCCTTTCCTTCATGCCCTGAGCCCCTTTCACCCCTGAGCAGTGCTTAGAGTGGCCAGGCTGCTGGCCTATTCCCACGGAGGTGACTTGTGCACCTCTCAGAAGCATGCTTCAAAGATGACAACTGTAGCGGTCTTTTAAAAATATTCTTCTTTGTTTGGGGTGTTTACACCTCTGTCTTCCTTCCCTTAACTCCCTACCTTAAGTAGGTGAGAGAAAAGGTTGGTGGGGGAGGGCACCCTGATCCATTTACTTCTCCCAGCTATTTAGGGTCAAGGGGTTCTTTTAGGGCTCTATACCAATCACCATCAACCACGGCCACAGCTAGCAGTCTCCTCCAGGCCGCTGTGCCCTGAAGCATTTCTTTCCCTCTGTCTCCTCCAAACTGTCACACCATTTCTGGTCTCTCCAAACTGCTACACACAGACCACACACCAACACCGAATGCCAGGCCTTCTCTTTCTCGGCTTTTTTATTTATACCCTCAGAGTCCTAGATCACACACCCCTCCATATTGCATGTGAAAGGCCGTCACCAGCTGGCAAAAGCCATGTTCCCCATAAGACAATTAACAGGTGTGGACAAACTATAGTCCAACTAAAACCCCACACTTGGGATTAAAACAAAAACATATTTACACAACATACAAAGAAACCAAAACTTCTATTACAGACAGCTTTGCCTGGTGAGCACACAGGTCACACATAGCAGACTTCATAAGGAAGTGCTTCTGTCACTGGCGTCCCCAGGCTCCTCATCACTGCCCCTGTGGGTTCAGCTATCAGTGAGCTTTCACCAGTTTCCTGAAGATCCGACCAGCTATGCTCTAGAAGTTTAGGCAACCTCTCATAAAAAGTGACCTCATCTACCCTGAAAAAACTCTTTAGCAGAACTCACGTCTTCTCTCTGTCATCTCTGCAGCCTCTCGTAATTTACACACCCACAGATAACTCAGTGAAAGATGCTGACAACCTCACCAAGACCAGGTTAATGTAGTAAAGGACCACACACCTCAGGAGCACCCAGGCTGTGTGCACCTCCAAGCAAAGGAGGAAAGCTCCCGAAAACGGAGCTCATAAAGACAATCTCCCCACACAGGTGATTCTGCTTCCACCTTCTGAAAAAAAAAAGATTTTCAATTGGAATATCCAGCCAAACTGTTGAGTTGAGTGTAAGCACAAAACTGATATTTAATGGACACTGATACATATGTGTCTCCCAACAAAAGCTACTATCTGTTTTATGACACAGCTCTGCATCCCACATGTAGAATTCTTGTCCACGCATTCTTGACAAAATTGCTCTTCAATTGACACTGAGTCTGCCCAGCCTTTTATACAGTTGGACAGATGCAGCTTCCCTTTGCTTACTCTTTAAATGAGATTTTTTTTTATTTTTCTTTTCCAAAGACTACACCAGACTGCTCTTGGAGTTTTGTGTTTTGTCAAACTTGATAAAGCAATTAGTGAGTGATTAAAGTGATTTCATTTGCATAGCTAATAAGAATGTTTAATACCACCTCGATAAATCCATTCTTTATTTATATAACAGAAACTAATGACTTCAATCAAGATATTAATGAGGACAAGAAGTGAGGCTCAAAGGGGACCTGTGAGGTGGCAGGTGGCCCCAGAGGTCAAAGTAAGTCCATCAGTGAGCAGAGCAGCAGCTGCCCGAAGGTCCCATTTGAAATGCCGAGATGTGTGTGCCTCTGCCTCCAGACTCATCACAGTCCCAAGAGATACATGAGCTTCTTGGAGTGGTTGGGTTTGGTGTCTTCAATGGCAGACTTATTAAAGCTTAAAGTAAAAAACCTTCACAGCGTTTTCATGTTGTAGCTAAAATTACAACAATTCCATACTGTGGGGGGTAAAATGACTTATAAAAGCTCAGAAATCAAAACAAATGCAATCTTAGTCTGATGCTTTATACAAATATGTAAAAGGCAGGAGGAAGGGCTAAAGAGAAAGAAACAGCACTCAAGATTATATCAGCAAGTCATAAATTACCACTGAATGCCCCCCTCCTCAACCTGAATCTGGCAATTGGCAAGAGAAGGAGCAGACACACAGGATATACAAATGGCTGGTAAGTGCCAGGAACTTCATGTCTTTAAGCCATTGCAATGCAAGGAAGCCAGGAGGCTCCCAGGGGACAGGAAAGCTGTAGCCCTACCACAGCTTACATTAAAATGCATGCAGCCTCTGCTCCCTTCACCAGGGACATGGCCCTCTGACTATAGAGGTGCAGGGACCCTAATAGTGCCCTATACACACACAGATACAGACACATACACACACACACACACCACATTTAGGTCCATTTGGAACTTCACAGACCACACTACTTGTAAAAAGGGTGTTTTGCAGATGCAATTAAATTACAGTGAGGTCAGGCTGGATTGAGATGTACCCAATGGCGGCTGTCTCTGTTAGATAGCCACGAGAAGATACAAGCCACACATAGAGAACTGCATGTGACCATGGATACAGATCCTGAAGCCGTATTTCCACAAGCAAAGGAACGCCAAGCACATCCTCCAACCACTCGAAGCTAGGAGAAAGGTAAAGGGTTGTCAGGAGCTCAGAGTGCTCTCCTGAAGGAAACAGCAAGCAACACCCTGATTTTGAACTTCTGACATCCAAAACTGAGGGAATTGGTCACTGCTGCTTTCAAAGGACACCAAAGGCGGGGTAATTTGTTACGGTAGCCTAGCTAAAGAACTACACATGCTAGCGATAACCAAACAAGACAGTGAACAATTTTTGATCTGACTGAAAGAATTTCTCACATTCCTAACTATTATTAATGCAATTACAAACAAATAAACATGAACATGTTGCCAGCTATGTGTTAAGGGTGTAGTATATGTATGGGGTGGGGGCGTGGATGTTCAAGTCACCGTAAGCTTTGGCTTAAACATCAGTGAAGTCTAAAAACAAGCTAACAAAATAGAGGGAGAAGGGGAAAACAGTAGAAATGGCACACATAGTTCAGATGGAGATAAAAAGCACAGCAACGTAGCAGATGTTGGTGTGGGTTACACGAAAACGTAGAGAATTTTTGGTTTCCTTAAAAACGCAGAAATGTTATGGGAATGTGTTTTCATTTCAGGTATGGGATATGGGTGGGGCTACTTCACTTTGTTCACAGCCGCTGAGGATGTTTTATGCTGCGCTCTAGCAGGAGCGTGATTTTGCCAGCTGCAGATAGTTTCTGCAAATGTGTGACAGTTGGGATTCTGGGGACTCTTGAGAGGATGTACAATGTGAGCTCCCCAATAGGGGCCGCAGCAGCTGCAGCTGTTGCTGGTTGTTGTTGGTTGTGGTTTGTTGTGATTGACCAAGTGTTTATGCACAGAGATGAGAAGAAATTGAATATCCTGTCTGAATATCAACCCTGTACCAAGGAACTTGACAACCCTAATCAGCAGGAAGTACTCTGACAATATTGACTCACTTTTTCCCTCTAACTCCTACTGAGTGTTGGGGGGGGGGGGGTTGAAGGAATAGGGGTGATGTAGGAAGGTAGGAAAAAGAATCAAATAATGTAGCCAAAAGTCTGGCCACATGCCATGACTGAACTACTGAAAGAGAGCTTTGCTGTGGTCTGTCAGAAACACCTGGCCCACTGCTGTTTATGTAAATAAAGTTTTATTAACACACACACACACACATGCACACACACACATACACACACCTGGCAAGTTGCCAGTGGCTGCTTTCATGCTGCAAAGGCAAAACTGAATAGTTAGGACAGAGCTCATGGCGGCCCTTGAAGCCTGAAATATCTGTGCTTTAATTCAACATTTGCAGTGACTAAGGGAGCAGTATATTAAGAGAGGATGAAATTGACATAAAATAAATCCTCAACAATATGTTCACAGATTGTTCAGAGGTGAAAGAGAACCTGGGGTCTGATGTGACAAACGTTCAAATGTGAAATACCCCTTCCCCCCACAAGACAGACTCATGTACTGGTCAGGCTTAGTACCAAGCTGCTGGCGCCATTTTGAAAACTATGGGGCACGTGGAGTTTGACCGGTAGAAATTGGTTGTGAAGGGAAGCTCACAGAAATGCTGCACCTGATCCACCATGAGAAGAGGAGCTTCCCTCCACATGCTCCTGCCACTCTGTCCCCTAACCTGTCTCTGTCAGGACTCAGGGTTCACAGGTCTCAAAGCAGCAGCCCACATTCAGACAGGAAGAGAGAAATCTGCAGTGGAGACTAGTGATGATAGAGTCTGTGCATGGCTCCACCACAAATGCCAGGGACAGCCAAGTAGCAGGACACCAAAACAATGTGCCCACTTGTTTCCAGGCCCTGCCCTCAGTGAGAACCTTGCAAGAATGAGAAGTGTATGACGCTGCTTTGGATCCAAATTACCTTGGGTGGGAAACTGAGAAATGCCACTCTCATTAAAGATCAGACTGAGACAGGGATGGGCACAGAATCTCAGGGGTTCAGGAAACTTTATTTTGATAGCTTTGAAAATAATTGCATCTAGAGGCTAAAATTGCATTTTGGAATCTCTAGTCTTATATGAAGTTTGAACAGAAAGGCTTAATAACTATAATGAGTGCAGCAATTCTATTTTTAATAAATAGGAGACTTACAAACCCTAGAATCTCTTCACATCACTGCCAAACAGAAAACATGCAAAAATGCTGTGTCTCTCTTCATGAATATGCCGCATACTGCATTTAAAAACGTGACAGCTCTAAAGCTGGAACTGTACTCTTCCTGCTCGCTGGTGAAAGTCACTTCCAAGGAGTATGATGATTTGAAAGGGAGGAGAGGACTGAATCTATACAGTGCTCCTCTTTCCATTCCCTTAGACTATCCAAAGCATAGCAAATTGTGGGGATAAACATGTAAAATTAGGATAACTAAACGCCAAGTGGGATATGTGTGCCTAGACCAATATCTAAGTAGATATTTGCATGTTTCGATAAAGGAGATTGAATGTACTATTGATTGCACTCACAAGGTCTGTCTCTGGGTAATACAGTTTACTGATTTTATCAAAATTAATTCACCAGTGCCTTCAATTATGTAAATAGCTGTCCACTGTCTGGTAGGGGTGTTAGCTTGGAAATAAGGATTATCTGACTCAGGGAAGACTAACCAAAAGCATGGATCCTCCCGAGTTTCTCAGGAAAACTATGTTGGCCTCTGTCACTTCCTGCTGATTTCGTCCTGGAGTCTCTGCAGCAATAGTCTTCAGAGCTACAGCAGACTGGTGGCCCAGAGAAGGACTAGAGCAGTACAGCTTCATAATGTGGGCTCTGGTCCCAGCTTCCCTTTCTGCTAATAGTCAAAGAGTGATGGACAGTGGCCAGTCAGAAGCCAGGAACCAGATCCTACTCAAAGCATGGGACAGTCTGGATCTTCCTCAAAACATGGGGCAGCTATTTATTATAACAGGTTACCAGTGGCTGAACCATAGACACCCACCAACCTCCTCACACATGAGTGAAGAGAGGAGTTCTTAACTTCTCTCGTTGCTTGCAGGACAGGCTACCACCAAACCAATGGGATACAGATATTGACATTATTCACCCTGCATGGACAGATCACAAAGCACACTCCATGTAAGTACTGTAAGATAATGCAATTCAAGCACTGGCTGAACACAGGAGACAACTCAGAGTTGTTTGAGCAACAGAGGGCTTCACAGCCACTCAGAGGCCAGATGGAGCAGGAAGTGCATGTCTAGACCTTGAATGTTCCAAGGCTTTGGGCAGAAAGATCCAGCCACCATGCTGTGGAAGTCATACCCTCATGCCATGAGCCCTTCTACCTCCGCTCCTCTGTAGAGCTTCTAGGAGAGAAAGTCAACCAGAAGCAAAACTTTGATGTTCTCCAGAGCCTGGGATCTGCAGTAGATCTGGTAAGGCAGCAGATAAGAAACCAGCAGACCACCTTTTTCCTCACATTGAGTTGTCTGCTCTCATGCAAAGTGGAGCAGCAACTCCCAAACCTGTTGTATTTTTAGCAAATGTTGCAGCTTTCTGCCCAGCCCTCCCTTTCTCTGTGAAGGTGTTCCCATGTGCAGCAGACCCAACCTGGGAGGAAACCCAGCTGCACAGTGAATGTGTTTCTAAGTCAAGGAAGACATCAAACCACAGTACAGCTGTACCAGTTTGTGTTCACTGACTCACACGAAGATTCAGACCCACTGGTATAACGGACTGCTCACAGTGGAATTTGCTAACACACTAACACACATGAACAGTTTCAAGTGTTCACAGAGCTACCACAAGCCATGAGCCACTCACTTAACAGATGTCCAAAGTTCTCCTTCAGGATGCATCAGGACTGTGCTCCAAACGCAACTGTATCCGAAACCCTCTCTCACAACTGCTACAATTACCTTTTACTGTCAGGATATCGAAACAGCCAGTGATATTGTCAAAAACCGTGCAGCTGATATTCATGAAACAAAAGCCACCAGGGTAAAAAGGATCCCCCTTCTACAATGTGCTTGCTTGCCATTCCTGTGTTGTGTTTGCTTAAGTTAGCCTGTGTTAGCTCCCAAGCCCTTATGCATAGACATGAAGGCAAGCATCACTGACTTAAGCACAGGATTACACATGATCAGTTCCTAGACACTGCACATGAGGAATGAGGAATGGAGAGGCAGACGGCCTTTCCCACAGATGGCCTATGTGCAATCTCCACTCCCGCACCTCCTCTGCAGTGTGCTTTGCCCCTCACTCATCAGGGCACACTCACTTTCTCCAACCTTGCATATCTGGAAAGCCCTGGAACTTTCATGCAACCAAAAGTATTCAAAGGAAATAAGCCTGTACCAGGGACTATTTCTGGGCACAGCCTGGAAACTTCCATTTCCTGTCTCTTGAAGTCCACATCTTTGCACAGAGGTGAGAGGCCATAGGCTGGAATCCTCCAGTGTCAGATATGTAAATGGGGCCACTTCTTACACCCAGTTATGAGAGGCCAGCTGTGTTGACTCCAGGGCCAGCCAATATGTGACTGCAACTGGATGAGACCCAAGAAAGCATCCAATAGAGTGAAGGGCCCTGATGAGGACTGTGCAGCACAGTAATGAATGATGGCAGCTTGAACTATGTTACTATACTTACAAGCCAGTATTGATTGGATTTGTTTTCTTTCAAAAAGAGTGAAAAAATAAGATGGCCCTGCCAAAGAAAAGAAGCACCTTCATGTAAGCTCTAGAAGCCAACAGAGTGACAGTGCTGAGCTACAGCATGATATTATGCTTCGGCAGTATTTACATATTTTTACTTGCAGAACTCTATACATAGGGAGAAGCCATCAATTGCTGAGCCCATTGTGGCACTGGTTATGTGATCATCCTCTCCTTTCCAGTTCTGAAAGCACAACCAGCTGTCCACTATACCACTGCCTCTGGAACCACTGAGTACAGGGACTGTGTGCTCCAGAGATGGCAGCCAGCTCTTGGGGACAAAGGACTTCCCATCTGAGCCCGCCAACTCTGTTTCACACCATTTCTACCTTTGCATTGCTGCAACAAAAGTGCAGTCTCCTTTCTGACTGCCAGACTTGTCAGCACCTTCCTGAAAGGCCAGGGTTCCACTTGACCACTCTGGTGGGCAGTCTCCCCTCCTGGAGAGCTGCATGCATGACCTGCCCTTGGCCTATAGCCCACAATGAGCTACACAGTTCCTGCCAACACCTATATAGAACGCAGTTATGAACATGAAACTCTGAGCCACTGAACCAAAATTACTTGATACATCTCAATTAAAAAAAAAACACACACACACACGCACACACACAGGTTTTGGATTTTGGCTAGACATGGTAGCACACACCTTTATTCCCAGCATTTAGGAGGCAGAGATAGGCAGAAGTCTGTGAGTTTGGACCTAGCCTGGTCTACAAAGTGAGTTCAGAACAGCCAGGGCTCTGTCTCAAAAAAAATTTTTTTTAACACAGAATTCTGACACCAGGAATATTGCAGACACTTCTGTGGCCTCTGCCATAGGTACCAACATATGGACTGAACTCCAGGACACAAACTTTCTGGTCACATTATAAACTAATCACGTGTTTCCAGTACTGCCCCTCCTAGTATTCAAAACCTTGCAAAATCCCAAGAGTATATTTGAAAGTGACCATGAGCTAAGGTTATTACTATTCATTTATTCTGTTTAAAGCTTTTCAGGAACAAGCTTGCTGGAGGAGATTGGATTAAGGAAGGGAAGTCTTTTTGATAAGCTCAATGACTGTGAAGTCCTCCGTCTGCCTTTAAACGCTCAGACATGCCTTTTGTACTTGCTGGTGTCATATGGAACCTCAAGATAGCATTTGGCTTGGCTGTGCTTTGTTCCCATTGAATGCAGGCTGAAGCTCACCTGCCGGTGGTGTGATGGTACTGAGAGGGACAGTGCTTGTAGGAAGTGATCTTATTATTTTAAAGAAAGATTTATGTACTTCTTTCATAAAAGAGGCCGCCACCGAGTGTCTTCTCCACTGTGCTCCTTTTGCTCCTTCTTCATCACACTTTGACTCCACAGTGGTGAAGCCTGAGTAGATGTATCTTCTATAGGGCAGTAAACTCATGGACTTTCAGAACCATGAGACAAGACACGGTAAACCTCCTTCCTCTGTGAACTACCCAGCTGCCACAGACTAGGAGCTTTCTAAACGGATGCCTGGAACCCAAGTACCATTAAATCCAGAGGGCATCACATTCAGATTCTCAGTAGCTATTACCTTAGATGGTTCACTAGCCAGCACAGCTTCTAAAGAGAGGCCAAATGCCAAGAAAGCACTGGAAAGCCGCAATGGGAGGCATCACACCAGGGGCACCTGCCAGTACCAAGCATGTCTGCCTGATTTCCTTCCTTCTTCTGGAGCGCTGCCTTTGTAGCTTCCTTCGAGTTGAACATACCCAGAGGTGTGCATCTCATGCAAAGCATGTAACTTTTTGCTGCATTTGGCTTATACTCTGAAGAACGGAATAAAACAAAGCCAGGGTGCCCCTCAGAGTTAAGGGAAAATAAAGCAGACATAGCTGGTGATGATGGTAGAATTGAGACACTCCCACATAAATGACCATGCGTCATTTAATAGATCATATGTACATTTACACATAGACTTTCTGGAATGTATACAATTTGATGGATAATTGGAACATAAGTACATATACACAAGTTAAAGGTCCAACACTAAAACACATACATAATTGACAAGCAACTTTTAAACAATAACAATATCCATGCATAAAGAAGAATTAAAGACTCCTTTATAATGAATGTTCTGTTGGTTATTTTAAAAGTACTGGCCAAAATTTATCTCTTAATTTTGATTTCCATAAAAAGACAAAAGGAGGGAAAGGATAGATGTTACCTGCCTTGCCACCTCTGCTGTAAACACCCATGTAATGTGCTCACACCTTGGGAAACAAGTGCTGTGTGGCATTGTCATGTTGAATGACACTCTGAATACCAGACTCAGTACAACATCCCCCTTGGGATATACACATGAGAGGAGCTTGGGGAAGAAAGAAATGGTTCTTCTGTGGAGCCTGGAGACTAATTAGGAATCTTGACCAACACACTGGACTCATTTTGAAGAGGAGCATCCCATTTTACCCAAACTCCCTGCTAAACAACTGCAGTGAAGGTAGGGGGCAAGGGACAGAGTGTGCTGTACTCAGCATCCTGAAGCTCTTACACTTCTAGAAAGACCATCTTCTCCTTCCTTACCCGTGCTGCTGACCAACTTCACACTGGGAAGAACACTGTGCCACAAAAGTGAATTCATGGGCTTAGTCCCTTGAGAGATACTAAGAAACCCATGGGGCTTTTGCAGACCTTGTGAAACACACAGAGTGATGCCACAGAATGATGCCACAGCCCCAAACTTCTCCATAACCACGCCCCCCCCAAATGAAGACAGCAAACACTTCAAGATTAACTTAGTAACCCTGAAGCCATGTTGTTTGTTTGTTTTTACTTAAGGATGCATCTTCACACAGAAACTAAATCGTTAGATGTTATGTGCTCTCTGACAGACAGACAGCAGAATGCCAGAGACTCCAGCTTTGAAAATCCACAGAGATATCATATACAAGCAAAGCCACTAACCCTTTCTTATGTTGACTTCTCTGTGACAGGACAGAGGGTGGGGTGTACCTCAGGAGTAAAGGCAGACGGAGGACACACAAGGTCCTTGGCTCATTCTCTAACATACATACAGACCGGGAGGACACTTCGGGGCACTTCCTGAAACACTAAGAAGGCTTGTGACCCCAGATTCCTGCAGGCCCATTTACCCAGTATGGAAGCCCTGCCAGGGCAAGAAGACACTGTGGACCACTTCTGTGTGCCTCTGCTCCCCACGTAACTCCTCCTCTCTCCTCTTACCACTGACACCCTGCCTTAGACTCCTGGCAACACCACAGTGTTGAACAGAACTTGAAATATTGGTTTATGTTCTCTAGGAACACTGCAGAAAACCAACCAAACAAACAAAATGGCATCTGTCCCAGGACAAGGAATATCCCCGCTGGAAAACAGGTGTGGAAAAAACAAAACCATGGCCAGCTTCTGCACACTCTCTTCATAGGATTGGGTACAGTGTCAACCTAGAGAAACAACTAGGACATACATATTTCCTGGCAGGCAATATGGTCCCATTTATCCCAGCATTTTCAATGGAGCTAGGACACAGCAAAAGAGAATCGCTGGTCCAGTTAGTAATAAGATCCCAATGGGAGCCCCTCTTTAAAATGGGGAGAATTGAATCTTTCTCTCTGAAAGTTTAGAAAAGCCTGCCTGGAAATGAACTGAACTGGGACTCCTCAAGAGTGCCCTCCAGATTCAGGGGCTCTATGGAATATTAGTATAAACTAGGAGGCAGTCAGTACCAAACAAGTCAGATACAAGTGTTTCTATTCTACCCTTCTAACATTCCACTGTCAAGTAAGGCAATAGAAATTGCCAGAAAATAAAAAGGTATTAAGATGAGCCCATTTTTCTTTAAATCATGGATTATTTTACAAACAACAACAACCAAACTGGTAGGGGAAAAATAGAATCAACGGATAAGGATGAGGAGCCTCTGCTATGTGTCAGTGTGATGGTGGTGCTTGTCCCTCGACATGATATACACATGGTGCTTTCAAGAAGATCATGTGTGTCTGGGATGTGTGACTCATGGGCCACACACGAGTCACAGATGTTTTCACAAGGTTAACAGTATATCCCTTTCTTTCTCCTACAGATGAAAAGTTTGCGATGACAACCAGGTTGTTTCTGCCTTGGGGGCCCACCACCCTTCTCCCTTGACCTGTCTTTCATGAACATGGAAGAGAAGGAAGAAGATTTCAGTTGTTCTGCATGCTCCTTCGCAGTGTTCCGGAACGTCTCCGCTGTGCATCTAGCAGTCTTCTAGCAGCTGGCCTGGGCTCCAGTCTTGCTCACATTCTATCCAGCTCCTGACTCCAAAACTTCAGTTTTCTCTGTCCACAACTGCAGATTAACCTTTGGTTTTCTCCGGGGAGTCATATATTAGTTTGAACAAAGCCACCCATGATTGTGTTGGATTTCAGTTGACAATCCAATGGCAGTGAGTGTGCTGAACTGTCTGAGTGTTCAGCACTGTGATGTCTAAGATGCCATTACTAATTTTGGATCATTGGAAATCATCCAGCACTGAACACATTTGAACCTGATAAAAATAGCTTAGCTACCCTCCAGACACTTTAGCCTACTGTGAGATCAACAGATGTGCTTCTACTTACAAATTGGGCAACACATCCGGAATGCAGAAAAGAATTCCTTAAGGAGGCTTGGGGGATCATCCATAGGTTATTTCATAACAGATATCTCCTTTAGGAGTCATGGTTATTAACACAGGATTTAATGTGTGTCATTGTACGTAGAGGACTTTATACAGCTTAGGTACAAAATACTACCTCATATATTCACTATAAAATAATACAACTTCAAATATTCCTTGAGGCTCTACTGAAATGTGGCACCATTGGTTACATAAATCCAATTGATTTAATTAAATTAAGTTGATATTGGAAAGCAGATGACAAATTCCCAATTGCTTAGAAGGGAAAAACTTGTCAAACATGTATCATGTATTTCAAATATTGGCATATTTTTTTCAACAGTCTACCAGGTGCTAACTGTACTCCAATCTCTTTTTATAAATGCACCTATGTTTTTGGTTTTGTATGCATCTGTAAGTACGCAAATGCATTTACCTGATGCTCCTTTTACCCCAGGAATTTAAAATACTTAACATCAACTGCAATGTGTGTGGGTCTTATCTAGCCAGAGAGCTTGACTGAGGTCAGTCCTGATGGCTGGTTTAGAAAGAACAGGGAAGAGAGGAAAGGGGGAAGAGGTAGGAGAGGATGGGACTGGGAGGAGAGGAGGGAGGGGGCTGTGATCAGGCTGTAGAGTGATTAAGTAAATAAATATGTTACTACTGTCTAAGAACAGTAGTAATATAAAAAGGAGGGGAACAAAGACAAATGGATGTAATCCTACAGACCGGAGAAAGCAACCTTTCCCATTGTGCACTGGACTTGTTTTCATAAGGCTAGCCCCTCAGGCTTAATTAAATCCAGCAGCCAACTCTATGCTCATTCAAACGTGCAATTAAGGAAGAGCCCAAGAAGGACACTTGGCCCTGAGGGCCTCCCAGAAGTCCCTACCATGAACAATGTGCTAATTACCCCTCTGTCCAGGTCTCTTAATGACAATCTGCCATGCCTCCAATTCAACCCTTAATTCTTCCACTTAGGGCCATCTCTTGTAACCTCAAGGCATGAACATTGGCCCCAAAGGCTAACTCTTCAGGGAATATATACTTTTAATTAAAGCACAAAATGCCAAAAGATCATTGAAAAATACTTAATAGCAAATCTTAAAACTGTTAAAGGCACCCTTGATTATAGATTGAGGGTGAACTTGCAACCCTATTTTATGGGACGCAATGGAGCCACTGTGAGAAACAGGCTGCTAATATTCGAGAACTAGGTGCCAAATTGGGTAGCGATGTTCTCTGGCTCTTCTGCACATAATGCGTTCACAAATGGCTAGAAAGATCCGAGCTGAAATCATTTTTTTAAAATCAACACAACCTCTTCTTGGGAAGCAGAGAACAGAATAAGCCTGTGTATATGAACCAGCCTGATTTAACTTTAGAGGAAGTGAAGTGAGGTGAGACTATGGACTCCCCACTGTCTGCAAGGGGAAACACCCTAATTCTGGAAGTCCTACGTTTCTCAAGGCCTTCTAGAAGATTCTCAGGGCACTCATTCACACAGATCAAGTGAAGAACACCTGTCACGTGTTCTATGTTCCAGTCTCTCCAGCTCCTCTTCACCAACCAGAAATTGCCAACCAAGTGACCCCACTGTGTAGACCTGAAGTACATATGTTCTATTATAGTCTACATGAGAACACATCCCCTTTTCCAGATGATATCAACACTGGGAGTTGCCTCCTCCCATCAAAATTCAGGATACATTCTCCACATACCGAGTAAGTCAATTTTCTCTCCACCCTTGGTTCAAATTCAAACCATTAATATCCTTCGGTATATATTAAGAAACAACAACGAAAAAATAAGTACATATGCCTTTAAGAAGTGTCTTCCAGGCGTTTTTATTTTTAGGGTACAGCATCACGTTATAAGCTTGGTGTGGTGGTGTGAAGACAGTAGAGCTGGAGTGTTCTGGGAGGTTGCTACTGGCTCCTCCCATGGCTGTGGCTTCATGTCTAATTTTCTCACACCATTATGATGCCACCCCTCACAAGGTCCTCATCAGTGCCAAGCCACCCTGGCGCCACATCCTTATACCTCTAGAACTATAACCTCTTCTCTTTACTAAGTTACCCAGACTCGGATATTACGTTATAGTAATGGAAAACGGACTAACGCTCTCTGACTCCAAGAAGTTTTCATGAATATGGAACCCTGAGAGCCCATCCTGCTATTCTTGCCTCTCAGATGTGTCCTGTAAGTTCCATACTGTGAATCCTTCACTGGCTTTCCCATGTACCAAAATAAACCTCCTGGAGATGGAAACTCAGCAGGTGGGCCTGGAGAAATTGCTCAAGTTAAATAACATTTGCAGGCAGGCTTAAGCTTTCAAGTGAATGAATCTCCAAGACTCTTCCTTGCCAGCTTGCACTTTCCTGAATGATTTCTTTTCACAAGCTGGTGGTGGGACCAAGGAATTCCATCACTGCTGGCAGACAGAAAGTAAATTTGGCTCCAGGCCTGACTTCAGAGCAGACTTGGAAACTACAACAACCAAAATACGCCGTCTGGACTTGCACAAGTCTGTTCAGATTCTTCTTTTTCCCAGACCCCAGAACTCCACTCCCCAACCCACCCCCAGGACCACCACACAGCTCACGTTCACGGGGACATTCTCAGGTATAAGAAGCATTCTGGAGACAATGGTTTTAGCAGTGCACTAGACAGAACCTGGGGTGGGTGAGTAAAGAGAAAAACACTTTCCCATCAAACACCAGTCCAGCGCCATTTGGTGTGACCAGAAGCAAAGGGAGGATGATTGACTGGAGGTGGAAAGCAGTGAGAGAAGAGGTGTATACAGCCCTGCTACACAGATCTCCTTCACAGGGAAACAAAGTTGAGGAGTGAGGTTTCCATAACTTTGCAGCAAGCAAAGAGAATGTGACCCCAGGAACAGACACACCTCCCCAGCTAGACAACACAGCATGTGGTACACAGATGACCTCTGTATCTGTGTCATACTTGTAATGGACTCAAGGATGAGTTCACACACACACACACACACACACACACACACACACACACACACACACACACACACAGAAAAAGTCCAGAAGAAAGACTAAGGAGAACACAGGGATCTTGCTTGCTGTCATGACAGCTGTAGCAGCTCCCAGATCCATAGATTCTGACAAACGCATGTCAGTTAATCCAGCAGACCCCCTTCTACCTAGTTGGGAAGGGAAGATGGCTGAGACTGATGCTTTCTAGAAAAGATGGAAGACAATGATTAAAAGAACGAGAGCTGGGGAAATGGTTCAGTCATTCAAGTGCTTGCTTCAAAAGCCTGTAGACTTCAATTTGATCCCCAGAGTTCATATATATATATATGTGTGTGTGTGTGTGTATTTACATATATATATATACACATATATGTATATATATGTATATATATATATATATATTAGGAAGGTAAAGAAAGGTTTCTAAGTACAAGTTCTGAGCACTGACCTCCACATGTGCTTACATGTACTAACACCTGTAAACACAAAACAAACAGCTCATACACACAAAGATGTATACGTAGAGAACACTCCCCATGGCCACACATACACAAAAGACAGAAGGATGGACAGAGAGGTCACTTTATAAGAAGGGAATGTGTTGTTAAAGAATATAAGCAAAACAGAGATTCAATGCAATTCCCATCAAAGTACCAAAACAATTCTTTAGAGACCTTGAAAGAAAAATTATCAACTTCATATGGAATAACAAGAAAACCAGAATTGCTAAAACAATCCTCTACAATAAAAGATCTTCTGGATGTATCACCATCTCTTATCTCAAGCTGTATTATAGAGCAACAGTAATAAAACCTGCATGGTACTGGCATAGAAACAGAATGGTGGAAAATGGAATCGAATCGAAGACCCTGAAAAAAACCCACACACCAATGGACACCTGTTTTTTTATAAAGATGCCAAAACTATACAATGGAAAAAAAGATGGCATCTTCAACAAATGGTGTTGGTCTAACTGGGAATCTATATGTAGAAAATGCAAATAGATCCATATGTATCACCCTGCACAAAACTAAATTCCAAGTGGATCAAAAACTTCAACATAAAACCAGACCTGTTAGAAGAAAAAGTGAGGAAGAGCCTTGAACTCATTGGCACAGGAGATAACTTCCTGAACAGAACACCAACAGCACAGGCTCTAAGAGCAACAATCAATAAATAGGACCTCATGAAACTGAAAAGCTTCTGTAAAGCAAAGGATACTGTCATCAAAACAAAATGACAGCCTACAGACTGGAAAAGGATCTTTACCAACCCTGTATCTGACAGAAGTCTAATATTGAGAATATATTTTAAAAAAACCTCAAGAAGTTCAACAGCAACAAATAAAGGAATCCAATTTAAAAATGGGGCACAGAGCTAAATAGAGAATTCTCAATAGAGAAATATCAAATGACAAAGAAACACTTGAAGAAATGCTCAATGTCCTTAATCATAAGGGAAATGCAAATCAAAATGACCCTGAGATTTCACCTTACACCCATCAGAATGGCTAACATCAAAAACTCAAGTGACAACACATGCTGGAGAGGATGTGGAGAGAGGGGAACCCTCCTCCACTGTTGATGGGAATGTAAACTTATACAACTACTTTGGAAAGCAATCTGGCACTTTCTCTGACAATTAGGAATAGTGCTACCTCAAGATCCAGCTATACCACTCCTAGGCATATATCCAAAATATGTTGGAGTATACAAAAAGGACATTTGCTCAATCATGTTTGTAACAGCTTTATTCGTAATAGCCAGAATCTGGAAACAATCCACATGTCCCTCAATGAAGAAATGGATACAGAAATTGTGGTACATTTACAGAATGGAATACTATTCATCAATTAAAAACAAGGAAATAATAAAATTTGCAGGTAAATGGTGGGGACTAGAAAAGATCATTCTGAGTGAGGTATCCCAGCAGCAGAAAGACACACATGGTATATACTCACTTATAAGTGGATATTAGACATATAATATAGGATAAACATACTAAAATCTGTAACCTAAAGAAGCTAAGCAAGGAGAGGACCCTGGGTAAGATGATCAATCCTAATTCAGAAAGGCAAATGAGATAGACATGGGAAGAGGGAGAAAACAGGAAACAGGATAGTAACATACCACAGAGGGCCTCTGAAAGACTCTACCCTGCAGGATATCAAAGCAGATGCTGAGACTCATAGCCGAACTCTGGACAGAATGCATGGTATTTTATGAAAGAAGCAGAAAGACCTGGAGGGGACAAGAGCTCCACAAGGAGAGCAACAGAACCAAAAATCTGGGCCCAGAGGTCTTTTCTGAGATTGATATTCCAACCAAGGAACTTGAGGGAGGGTCAGCCTTACCAGGCCACAGAGGAAAACAATGCAGACAGTCCTGATGAGACCTGATAGGCTTAGGATCAGATGGAAGGGGAAGAGGACCCTCCCCTATCAGTGTACTGGGGGAGGGACATGGGAAAAGAAAAGGGAAGGAGGGCAGGATTGGGAAGGGATGAGGGCGGGGGCTACAGCTGGGATACAAAGTGAATAAATTGTAATAAATAAAAAATAAATCAAAAAAGAATCACATACTCTAAATGTGTCAATGTAATTAATGTAGCCAGTTACAAGAAAGAAAGAAAGAAAGAAAGAAAGAAAGAAAGAAAGAAAGAAAGAAAGAAAGAAAGAAAGAAAGGAAGAAAGAAAGAAATTAGCCTCTGAAACTTAACCTTGTACCCTGGAAAAAGGTTTTATGTTCTCTGTAGTGTAGTGTTTCTCAGGGGTCACATACCAGATATCCTACATATCAGATATTTATATTATGGTTCATAACAGTAGCAAAATTACAATTATGAAGTAATAACAAAACAATATTATTGTTGGGAGTCATTATGACATGAAGAGCTGTATTAAAGGGTCGCATAATTAAGAAGGTTGAGAAGCACTGGTGCAGGGCCTGGAAACATTAACTCAAATGAGTAAATGTCTGCCTTTTCTCTTAGCTCAACGTTAAGAGTTTTTCCTTTGCTGACGCATGAGCAGGATCTCACGTGTCAGAATGCGACAGGATCTCATATAGCTCAGGCTGGCCTCCAACTTGCTATCCAGCCAAGACACTTCTGATCTTTCTACTTCCACAACTCAAATGCTAGCATCACTGGCATGTGCCAACACACACCCCCCCCAGTTTATGCAATGCCTGTGTTGGTAATCAGATTCTGGTACACAATGTATGTTAGAAAAACTGTCTACCAACTGAGCTACAGCCCTAGCTCAATATTCTCCAACTATAAACTTCAGGAAAAAGTGGGAAGAAGGTATCTACTGATACAAGGGAATGAACTCATTATATCCAGGGTCCTTTCTGATGTTTCAGCCTGCGATAATGAAGTCAGCATCCTACACATCTGCCAAGCATCCAAAACTAAATATTTGATGGGTGATCTTAGATGCTTTCCAGAAAAGCAAAAGGCTAAAAAGAGTAAATACTTGAAAGGGTAAGAGTGGCAATCCCTAGTCAGAACAATGTTGCCTCATCATACTTCACGTAATACATAACTGTGATCAGCTCAAGCTAAAAGAACCAAAAGAAGTCAAAGATGCTCGAGAGATCATGAAACAAAAGAAAACATCATTATTTGCTTATGCTGTACCTAGAAATCTGTCTTGACAATATGGAAAGCCCTCTGACCATGCCATCATAAGTCAACCCGTTTAACAAAATGTCCAAACAGTTCCCTTGAAAATCTAGAGAACATTAGTTCATCACACATACACACACATACTCACTAATATATATATATATACATATATATATATATATTTACATAAATAGCATTCTACTGACTGCTTGAAACCATCAAAATGAGCAAAAAGAAGGGAATATTAACTCAGTCTCACAAATAATTCCTCTACCACTTGCCAAGGCCAAGAACTCAGGACTGGTGATAGAAAGCATGGCCATTTTGTAAATGTCACTTTTCATTTGCCTTAGGTTGGGGATACGTATTTGGGAAGGGACAGTAAGCCAGCAGGAATAAACTCCAAGAAGTCTATAAAATGTTGAAGTAAAATTTCAGACTGTCCATCTCTACTTCCCTTCCAACTGCAGGGACTGAACAAATGAGTGTTGAAGAAATTCGGTGTGGCTCGCCAGCACCATCACATAGTTGAATAAAAATGCTTCCTTACTATTGGAGAAATGTGTATGAGCTAGAGGGCCAGCCATGGCAAGATGCTGAAAGCCACACAGGGTGTTCTTGGCACAGACTGCTTGTGCCAAAGTAAACACTTTCACAGAAAGTCACCATGTGGAAGCCAACTAGTGTGGGGAAAGCAAGGTGCCCGCAGGAGACCTGAGCAAGCCTGTCGCTAGAGGCAGAGGCGATTTTAAGGCAGTAGACAGATGAAGTCTCAAAAAACAAGAGGAGACGGCTCAACATACTCTCTTTCCCTGAGAGGCAACAATTGAAGAGGAAGGAAGTTACAGGCAGCTCACATGTATTTCTACCCGTATCCATTTTCAGCATTACACTTTAGCCAGAAAAGAAAGTGCCAAAGTGCCAAAGTGGAAAGCAGACTAAAAAGAGCTAGAAATGGCTTTATGACTCTTAAAAAAAAATGTCCAGGTTTGGAGCATTTTAAAACTTGCCTCATAGACAGGTATGAGGCCCTTCTCCTGGACACACTGAAGTGGGAAGCCTGCTCGAGCTCAGGTGTTTGAGATAGCCTAAGCAACACAGCCAGGACCCTAAGACGAGAGAAGAGAATAAGGAACATGTGAGGGCAGGAGGTGGAGGAACAGACAGAGGAAAGGAAAATGCACAACACCCTAAGATCTTGCACTCTGTCTTTAGGTACAGCTGTTGAAAGACGCCTACTACTGGGCCACATAACAAAACCCTGTCACAGAGGGGGGAAAAGTTTTCTGCCTCACGCATCAGTTGAAGCAAACACCAACAACAGTTGGAGAGTGCAGAACCAGGCATGGTGACCTTACCCATCAGAGAGGAGCATCCTCAGTGAAGAAATCTGGCCCTGTGATTTACAGACCTTGACTGAAGAAAGCTCCAAAGAAACATGAGACTCTGTGTTGTCCACCATGTTCCCCTAAGCCACACCCCCACAAACAACTGGACCAGAAGGAGTCACCAAGTCTCTCCCAAAGTACCTAGGCTAGGTACTAGTACCTAGGCTAGTTAGTTTAGCTGACTGATTGACATGGTTATATGAGCCCATGAATTTACCTATATTCCTAACAGAGACCACAGACCCCCCCAGAAGGGAGTTCCTTGCATCAAATAAACTTTGTACATCTTGGAGCCCCAGTAGCCTTGGTGCTAACTCTATAAAAAATTCTGGGAACATAGAATAACCTCCCCCTTCCAAACACAGCAGGAGCTATGTTTAGGCTGCCAGCAGGCAGTTTAATTCACTCTAACTTTAGAAATTATGTCCCAGATTTCCATTTATAACTATTGCTGAGGCATGTTACATGCTATAAAACTCACTCACTGTAAGTGTATATGGCAGTGAATTTGAGGAAATGCACACGTGGGTGACCACCTCCGTAACCTAAGTTTAGACAATGGTGTTCTCCAGGAAAGATCCTGCCTGCCCATTTGTCTCACTTCCAGTTCTCACTGCTAGCCTCAGGCAACCACTTATCTCCTTTCCATCTTGGTAGGTTTTTCCTCTTCTAGAAGCTTCCATAAATGGAATCAAACAATGTGTGGTCTTCTGTGGCTGGCTTCTTTCACTCAGCTCCATGTTTTGAGGCTCATGCCTAGTACAGCATATATCAAGAGCTCAGTCAGGTCACTGTTGAGCAGAAGCCCACTGCACAGATATCAAGCATTTTTGTTTAGCTGCTTTCCTGCTTCAGCTTACCAAATACATACATCCAACTAAATGGCAAGACTTATCGGCCTGATCTCAGGAGTGAAATGAAAAAGCCTGGCATATTTCTAAAATATTCTGAAGTCATAATGTGTGAAAATATGTAATGAGGATACAATTTGTTCCCTGGAACTTTGTGTGGGTGGGAAGTGTTTTTAAACAAGCAAATAACATCTTGGAGTTTCACTTTTTTTATGTTTTAATGCACATATAATGTTTTTATACTAATTCCAAACCAAGCAAGATCATCAATTCATTTACCAAGTACCTACTTAATATATAATTAGCATATATTAGAATATATGGAGTGCACAGTCCCCTGGCTCCTGGCTTTCAAACACAGCTGCATTCTAAGACTGTGATTATGAATCAATATGAGTATATAGGAACATTTTTCTCCCTATGAAGAATATAAACAATGCTCACCTTCCAAGTTACCTGTAAAAATAACTGAGTAATCCAAAGTCACATGGGGCTGATGTGCTACTACAGTCAATAGTATGTGTTTAGTTCATAAATATATTTACCCACTCATTCACTCACTGATCCAGTCTAAGGGCCCCATGTGTGCCCGGCAACGTTCTAGGAACTGCACAGGACACATACATAAACAAAGAAGTATCATCTGTCTCTTACATTTACAGTCTGCATTGATACAATATAATACAAAATATATACAACATGTAGGGCAATACAAAATATGATAAAGGGGAAAAGTAAAATTGGTAAGAAGGCTAAGGGAAGAAAAGGGGAAGAGAGATGTTTTAAACTGTGTATTTTGAGACCCCTTCTGAACAGGGGTTGCATGGGTAAGGACCTCAAAGCAGCCATCCCCGAAAGCAGAAAGCCTCACAGGAAAAGGCACCAAAAGCAGTCCAAACAGGACTGCCAAGACCTGGCTGCTAGAAGCAGGCAGCAGGACTGGAGGCCAGAGGGGAGGGTGACAGCAAACAGGCTGTAGAACCATGTGGTCTTAGAACCAATTCTACCTTCACTATTCTTCCTGTGGCTCCCAGGCCTACAGACCCAGCCTGAATGCAAGGGGCACAGCATGACAATTGATGGACTTGAAGTTGGCAAACAGCCAAGCAAGCTCTTATGGCTCTATTGGTGACTCCAAATTCTGGGACCTCCTTCCTGTGTCCTCATGCAGTTCTCCAGAACATAAACTCAACCCAGTATAATGCTTCACACTGTCCTCTCTGAGGCCTCACTTGGTGGCCAACCATAGGGCTACTCCTGCCAGGGAGCCTTTTCTGGCTTCCTGTCTCCATCCCCACTCAACAACAGCTTCTTGGGAAATGAGCTCTCCAAAGGCTGTACATGACCATAGAATGTGGGGTTCTCACCCAGCACAGCTCTTGGCCATCTCCAAGTCTGCCCGGACGGTTTAACCACTATGATGGCTGCTCATAAAGCTGCAACTTGCATCCATGAGTCACCTGGAGACAGTGGTGCTCCCTGCTCCCACCTGTGACACTCAGTGCCAACGCTCAGACTCTCCTACCAGGCGATTCCTCACCACCATTCTCCAGCATGGTAGGAGAGCACCATTCTTTCAGGACCACAATATTGCCAGTGAACCTCAATTGAAACCTCAAGTTGCTCCATTTCTCAATCCAGCGAGTGTGTTTCCCTAAACCGTGTCTTCTGGGAACTCCTCTAACATCTAGCACGTAGCCAGAACTCCTAAGGATTTAAGTGACAAGGCAGCTTAAGAGCAAATTCTGGTTGGTTGACACATTTGAGTCAACCAGAATGAACAATGGCTGAATTGTAGCCAGATGGAAGAAGTTTAATATCCACAATTATTTTATTTCTTCTTTTCTTAATTTTCTTATTTACTTTCACTGTATGCCACTGGTTACAAGTTCCTTAGCACAGCAAATTTAAATTTTAGCTCTCTAGAATAAAATCAGAAATCAGTTGTGTTTCTGAAACCCAGCTGGCCTGTAATGCTACACTGACAGCTTCCCTGGGTATCCTTCATGGTGCACATGGCCTTGGGGACCCTCCCACAGATACAAAGGAGCTCCGGTTTTTTGTTTGTCTGTATGTGTGTTTTCACAAGGAGGGATCTTTCCTGTGCGGAGCTGCTTGGATAGATCTTGTAAGGTGCATCTCTCCTGTGGTTCCAGAACAGAAGTTCTGGTGAAGCACTCACCATTCCGCAGATGCACACAAAGCAGCAGAAGAAAGGACTGCGGAGCAGTCTTTGAGTGCCCTTCTTTCCATAGGTGTTTGTGCCATTGCCAGACACCGAGGGTGTGCGGACCAGATGAAAGGCACTCTAATTCCTGCGGCCAAGGTGTCCTTGTACAACTCCGCTGTCACCTGCCTACAACTTTTTCTTTTAATCTTACATCTCAGAAAATACAGCATTATTTCTCCAATAGTACTGGCTGCTGATAGCATCACTTGGCTGGTTATTTATCATATATATCTGTAATTGAATTACTCTCCCAGTAATGGGATTTACTCTCAAATGTACATAAAAATGCAACACAAAGTAAAATTGTTCCGCTGTATACTTCCTTGTCACTTGGCTTGAACTCCAGGTCAGCCAATTCCACAGAAATGCAGAGACAAAAAGGAAAGGAATGAAAAACTGGGAGATAAAAAAAAAAAACCAACAGGTGAGTTTATACCCAAATATAGAAAAAAATCATTGTTTAACAAAGGTATTTTCTTTTGGAATAGTTTATTTGTTGTTAAACAGAAAGCCAATCCTAAACACACAAAGAAACAGTAGTAACTGAGTGACTTACTTTTCTACGTGCATTAGCGAGCATTTGGGGAAACGTTTGAGAAATCAAGAAGGAGAATAAAGTGTGCTCATCTTTGCCCTTGTTAAACAACGGTAAATTTTGGACCAAAAAAGAAAGAAGAGGACGATGATGACAGCCATACTTTAGGCAACGTGCTCTGACTGTTTGAGTCTGCTGCTGCATCGATCCTGTTTTCAACGGCATGCCCCAGGTGAAATACAACTTCATCTTTGAAGTTGTCTTGCTTCAAAATACCTTGTAAAATGGAGGCCACATTTCCTAGTTCTAGGATCTTCCACAAGGCACCAAGGTACAGATTAATGATGTCATTATCAGTGTGCTAAAAATAAATTACTTAGGATTCAATATCTTCTCTTGGATCAAGCTTTTTGTTTGTTACATTTTGTCTTGCTTAAACTCTGAACCAAAGAGCATTTTGGACAGGCTTACTGAGAGCAGAGTATGCATCCTAAGATTCCTTTTATTTTCCCTCTTTCCTTCTATTAAAAACAAATTTTGTAACCCGGATAACTAGTACTTGAAAATGGGATGGTACAGTTGGTAAAGTATACAGATGGTACACTTGTTATCAAACCTGATGACACAAATTTTGGACCTCAGATACATGGTGGAAAGACCAAACCAACTCCCAGAAGCTGTCACGTGACCTTCATACACGCACTGTGTCAGGTGCACAACACACACACACACACACACACACACACACACATGTAATAAAAAGTGTAAATACCTCCAAAAATAAGTGCTGTCTTTACAAGTAGACCACCACTCCCTCAAGCTACCTCACAACCTCCATGATGCTATTAATCTATGGGAATCACAAAGAGCAAAAGGGTGCTATCAATGTCAGATTGTGTCTGTAGGGCAGTAGAGCATATAAAAATAGTAATTTTCAACTAGACTTTTACATCTTAATTTAGAAAGGATGCTGGGAGCTTCTGTGAAGATCTCTATGTCGCCAACAACACCACAGACACTAGGAACAACTTACACGCGTTCATCTGGGGGTTCCAGAAAAGTTAACTTTGCAGAATATAAATATAAATTTGCAAGCAGGTGCAGGTGGGCAGAAATGTAGATGCTTCCCTGTTAGATACTTTGTTGTAATTCGATTTGTTAGACACTGTAATTTATGTTTTCAACATTATTGAACGTTAAACACAAAAACTTGTCACCTTGGTATTATAATTATATCCTAAGCAATTTGTCTGGGTAACTATAGCAACAATTTCAGATACATTTTTTTCAGATACATTTTATAATACTAATTTGATGTAATTTTAGAATCAAGTATTTTAGTGGATTTATTATAGAAGGTAGAAATGCTTTTCTCAAATGGTTGTACATATTCTATGCCAAAAACTGGGTTACTCAACTAAGGACTTAATATTAATGAAGTGATTTGTTCTGTGTTGCACATGGCATGGGCTGAAACACAAGCCTCTTCTCTAGGGTAAGGTTCTGATCTGAAACCCTGGAGTCCATGCTCACTCATTTATTCAGCAGAATGTCTGACCTCCTTGGCCTGACTCTTAGCAAAGCTTGCCCAATCCTCCTCCACCTTCCTGCATTATGTCAGTAAAAAGCCTTTGTTTTGGTGACTATATGATTAAAAAGGACATTCAGAGCCCTGAAACATCATTATCCAGTTAACTGAAACTATGCAATGGTTCAGTGAGGTTGCCTTCTCTGTCATGAGCAGCAGTTGATATATCCCCAAGAAACTGGCATCTTTGTTGATCAAGAAGCATGCAACACAGAGAAATGATTATTGGTTTTAACAACTGTCCCTGAGGAAGAGGCTAATGTGAGGTTAGAGAATTTGCTTTGAGAAGCCAGTAGCTGCAAGGGCTTCTGGTGGTCCGTGAAACCCAGGCTTATGCTTGTATTCATCTCAGTATCATCAACTTCATTGAACTCTGTGCCCTCCATTTCTCATTTTCATTCTCTGCAGACATGAGTAGGAAGTCACTTGAAGCAGATGCAAGGAGGGACAAATACCAGCTTATTTTCACCAGATTCTGAACACCTCAAATACTTCCTCTGGTCAAAGACAGACTTTCCCACCCAGAAGACCAAAGTCTTTGCTCTCCGCAGGAAGCCTGCAGATGTTTGCCATTAAGACAACCAAATGAGTTAGCAGCATCTTTAAAGGCATAAAATGGATGAGCATCATTCATCCTCCATCTGTGAGGAAAAGTATGTGTAGACTGAAGATGTATAAAAGGGGATACCAATTCATGGACTCCATGGCTGTGTGGGCACACACTGTGTCTATAGGCAGCATCTTGAGTGAGGAGCTGTCTCAAAAGTTTTTAGAACAAACAAACTCAGGGGAAAGGAAATCAGTGCGCCAAACAATTACAGATAGAACTGCTTTTTCATGTAAATCAAGCATGCACAAGATATTTGAGTGGGCAGGAGAAGTCTTTTGGAGTAAACACTGGAAAGAAAGTTGCTTCAGTGATCTACAACAGAAGGTGTCTGCTAAAGACTTAAACCTTAAGTAGAACTGTGAACAGCTAACTCCAAGGAAGGCGCTTCACCCTCTCTCAAAATGTGAATGGTGGTATTAATCAGCAATTAATTCAATGATCTTAATTGGGTATTAAAAAACATTTCCTAGTAAGGTCTAGTTTTGCCTTTCTGTGTCTCCTTAACAAAGACTAATTCTGTAATTAATTACACATCTGCTCTTCAAAAGCAAGAACACACAGCTATTTTAAGTTTTAACCAATGTGCTTCTCGGAAACAGAACTTCCTCTGTGTATCACATATATCTCTAACACATTCTCGTAGCTCCATTTGCCTTCTTGTTAGATCCAGTTGTCAAAGGAGAAAGATGAGTAGAGAGGAGTTTGGAGGAATTTGTCTTAAGAAGAGGCCTTTCCAGTTAGAGGGCTTCTGTCCAACTCTTCGGTCGCCTAACTAGGCTGAAAGCTCTCTATGGTAAACAGAACACCTCCCTCAGCCCTTGGCCTGTTGAGGTGAAAAGATGGCAAAATGTGTGTCATAGCTCTCTTTGCCGAGGACCCGCTACCCACGTGCCCAGGACAGAAATACCGACTGTGGCATCCCCCTCGCCCTCTCTGAAAGCTCGCTCTTGGCGCCCCCTGCTGGGGTCTCCGGGACGCTTCGGGCGCAGGAAAGTTAAAGCCCAACTCCAGGCAACCGCATCCAGGTACAAGCAACAAAAAGAGAAGGTGAAAATGTTTCCCGCCAAAGCCAGGAGGGGAGGAGGGACTGTGAGGGTGGGAGAGGGGACCGAGACCTAACCACAATAGGCCCAGACCCAGGGGCGATCGCGGGAATCACTCCCTACCGACAGTTCCTCCGATCATCCAGAGCACCGATCTTCGCCTGGCCCCAGACCCTGGGCCCGCGTTGGCAAGCGTCTGAATTGCCAACGGACCAGGTCTCCACCAGGGGAGTCCACCCGGCTGTCGAGTCCCCAGATCCCCCCTTCACCACCCCCTTTGCCTTAGTCTTCCTCTGCAAAACACCCCGGCGAAGTTGAGCCCTAGTCCCACTACCCCCGGATTCTCACGAACACCGCAAATGCCCTGTACAGAGGGCAGGAAAATGTCCCCGAGTCCACCGGGCTGAGAGGTAGGAGACTCCGACCCCCAGACAGGGTTCCAGCTCTCACCTAGCGAGCCTGGCCTCAAGCGGAGTAGGCGCGCAGATTTCCACTCGTACCTGAGAGGTGCTGGCCGAGGTGCAGGCTTGCCCACCAGCAGGTCGCACACCCGGACACTCAAGCTCCTTTCCAGGACAAGCTCGGATCCGGGCAAAGGCTAGGACACAAACTTCCAGCCTGTGCACTATCTCCACTGCGACCGCCCCCGCACTGACGGTGGTCCTATTCCTGTCCGCGCCTCTGCCGGGTTGTCCCCACCCAGGTGTCTGCAGAACGACCCTGCCCGAGATCTACACCACCCACAGATGAACCATTACTGCCCCGTGTCCAGTTCGCAAGCGCAGGGTCTCAGCTATGACACCCAAGGACCCGGCGGGGAGCGAGCTCACCAGACACGGGGCGCGTTCCTCCTGCTAATCATCCAGCGCCCCGGGGCCCGGAGCGGCTCCAGGGGTCCTCTTCAGCGCGCTACGAGGTAAGTCGAGGCAGCAGCCGACACTGCACCGCCACTTCTCCACAGCTGTCCTCCGCTCGCAGCGCGCCAGGCTGGGGACCAACCAGCTCGGCTGCAAGGCGCACGGAGTCTCCAGTTGTGCAGCCGAGCGAGCAGGCTCGCACCCAGCGAGGGCAACCCGCAAGGTGGCAAAGTTGGGTGCTCTCTGCTTGGTAGCCGCGCGTGGGAGCGGAGAACACCCCAAAGAAGAATCGCACGTGTCGGGGCGCCCCCGCAGTGGGAAGATGGGATGCAGAGGCCGCCGCGCAACAGGGGCCACGGCCAGCCAGGGGCTGAGGAGCCCACCCGCGGCGGGAGCGCAGCGCGCGGGAGTGGGCACTGCTTGAGCAGCCGCCGCCGGCGCCGCCTTCTCGGCGAGTAGACCAGCGCTGGGAGCGCGGGCCCAGAGCTCGGGGCGGGGAGCACAGGACCGCCTCGCCCCGCCCCTGCCCCGCCTTCTCCACCGCCCCTCCCCTTCTCCGCCCCTCCCGAGTGCAAACTGAGCGCCCCACCCGTCCCTGACCTCCTCAGGCCCCTCCTCTGGCCCCGCCTCTTCCGAGATGGGACCCCCTACACACTCCCCGGGGGGCTCTCTCCACACCCCAGGAGTCCCATTTGTGCCTCCCGAGCACAAGTTCACCCAAGTGGAGACTTTTTAGAGACTCCTTTCCTCGCCTCGGAGAGACCTTCTTTGGCAACCCAGCCCCTGTCCAGCCGCTCCGACGTGGCTACTTTAAGGGATGGGCTGTGTGAAGGGCTGGAGGCAGTTCAACCCAAACCAGAGACGTGGCGCTTCTACTAGGGATGGCTTAGGATCCAGGTATGTACGCGCCCGTTGTCGGATCCCGGGTGGGAAGGAGGTAGGAATTTAAGATTTAGTTATTCTGTGTCACTCTGAGAAGACTGGGAGTTGGGACAGGGGACGAGGGCATCTCTTCGGATTCTTGCAGGCGAGCTGGGCCCAAAAGCCTCTCAGCTAGTTCAGTCCGACTTGAACAGAATAGATCACACACATGAACACATCTGCCGTCCAGGGAAACTGCAAGAGGTTCCCAAGTGTCCCTAATGGGCATTAGGAGAGGGTACCTTCATTGACAGAGCCAGCTGGGCTAACTGGCACTTCTGCAAGGAACTTGGGCTTTTACTGAGTGAGCATTCGGGCAAAAAGTTTATATTGGAACGCAAATGCCTTGGAAGGGTAGTTTTATTGACGCATTGTTCAGTTCTCCTTCTAAGGAAGTGCTCAACTCACCAAGTTCTAGAGAACCTACAGGGTTGCTGAGTGGGAAAGTTACAGGATAAAGTCAGAAAACTTGGGACCCTTCCCCTATAGCCACATGTGATCTCTTCCATAGGATAGGGTGGGTGAATAGTGTATTCAAGATGTCTGCCCCCCCCCCCTTTTTCGGCATTGTTGTTGGTTTCGTGATACTTTTGCAATAGGAACCTTATTAGTGACCCTCTTAGCTGCAGGACCTAAGGATGGCCCTGTGGGCCACATTCACACCCTGCTATTGGCAGGTCGCAAATGTGCTGGGGGAGGGGCTGGTGACAATTCAGGACATTTGTCAGGGTTCCATAGTGCTAAGCAAGGACCCAGGAATAACTGGAATGTGT
The DNA here is from genome assembly GCA_028658305.1 of Pachyuromys duprasi. NCBI lineage: Eukaryota > Metazoa > Chordata > Mammalia > Rodentia > Muridae > Pachyuromys > Pachyuromys duprasi. The sequence goes on along the minus strand of CM053743.1, from coordinate 73,818,313 downwards.
CACAGCTCATCCAGGACCACACAGATTCAGGAGGAGGCCGATGGAAACAGAAATTGCCACCAATTTGTTGTTTTTGTCACCTTTCAAATGAAAGAATTAAGTGAAACTGTTTTGAGAGCGTATGTGGGAGCCTATGTCAATCCCAGAGTGTCTGGAACCGTGGACCCTGTGGGTACCGGAGGCCGAACTCCGGTGTCTTGTCAGGGCTTCTTTGGGGAGCATCTCTTACAGTTGTTTGGCTGGCGTGCAGCTCTCCGGTGGCAGCTCCTGGCTTCTAGGTCTTGAACGGAAAAGTTAATGGGCTTCCTGTGCTCCTCTCTGCTGCCTCAGAAGTGGGTGGGAACTGGCGCCATTCCCAACATTACCCTTCTCTTGCCTGCATGGCACACAGCAGCCTGAGAGGCTCTTGGGAGGAGGAGGCCTGCCAGGGCCTGGCAATGGACGAGCTCAGCCTTACACTTGAACCCTATAGCCTCCAGACAGGCTGGTGGAGCCTCACAGGGTGAAGAAAGATAAATGAAGACTCATTTAGCTAATTCTTGTTTAGCTAATTCTTGTCCTTGCTCCTCAAAGTCAATTGTTAAAAAACAATCAACACTTCTTTTTAAAACGCTTTTTAAGAAAGAAAAGAGTGACGTCTATCATGCTTATGTTCCCAGCGCTCTGAGGCAGAAAGACCAAGAGTTCAAGGTCAGCCTGGGGCCACCTAGGGATACCTTATCTTATATAGCAGCAGGCAAAGAAGCTCACTCTTTACTTGGAGGCCTAAGCCTTGTGAACCACGAGAATTATCACATAGGAGTTCATTCTCTAAACGAAGTGAAATTGTGTCCCTGGGGCAGGAAGGGGGTTCGATTTTGCCATTTATAGACTACACTGTACTAATATTCATATATTAATGATAATGATTTACAGATCTCTAATAAGCAAGTATAGAAACCCAATTCTCATTTAGAGGGATTTCTTGGTCTAAAGCCATGGATTTTCAAACTGTGGGTCACGACCCCTTTGGTGGTGAATGACACTTCCAAATGGGTCCCATTTCAGATATTCTGCATATCAGATATTTACATTATGATTCATAACATTAGCAAAATTACAGTTATGAAGGAGAACTGAAATAATTTTATGGTTGTGGGTGTCTGGAGACTGTATTAAAGGGTCACAGCATTAGGAAGGTTGGGAGCCACTAGAAGTGAAATGGTTCTAAGCTGAGGAGGATTTTGCTACTAACTTGCAGAAAGTTGGTGAACTTTTCTGAGCTAGTGTCTTCTTGTGCAGCTTGACCCAGCTCATCAGGAATGTCAGTCACCAGCACTAGGGGAGAAAGAAGCTGGTAAACACAAAATATCTGAGGCTTAAGTAGGCACCCTGAAATGAAATTACTTTAAAGTATATATAAAGATTTCTTTTTCCTAATGAAAGTTGCTCTCCACCTTTAAAAAGCCTTCCTTGTTAAAGGTACCTGAATCATCAGACTGTAAAAGTAAACGAGTGTATTGTTTTACCAAGAATGTTTAGTTGTCATCACAAGGAAAATTCTCTGGGTGCCCCCCCCCTTTCTCCTCTCCCGGGCCCCAGCTGCAGCAGGTGAGCCTATGGACAAGGCCAAACTTGAGAAAAGCTGGGAAGCCAACCAGTTGGTGAAAATGATGAATTCTGGGGCGCTGATTCATGTGACTTGAAAAACGCCATCCATTTCCTGACTCACCTCAGATTCTGTGTAGAAATACGAAACAGCGTATGACTTTGAGCTAATGCAACAATTTTGTCTGTCTTTATATTCCCTCCCAGCACCTGATTAAAGCCCAGAGAATGGAGCAGGGAAGAGCTGAAGAGTGTTTGGACTGGGAGACATGAAGACACAGCCGTGGACCACAGTTGGCCTTCCCGGAAAAGAGAGAGAGAGGGAGGGGGGAGAGAACAAACCAAAACAACAACAACAACAACAACAAAAATCCTTATCTGTGGGCTTTAGGATGTAACAAGAATATTAAATTATATTTTTAAAAAGTCCTAGAGACGTGACCTCTTTACTTTATAAATGTTCTTCTCTAGATGAGGCAGGCATGTATTACAGTTGGAATATGTTACAGATGAAACCGTTCCACACTTTCTTTTCTTACCGGTTTCCTGACCCAAGGTTGTCTGACCCTGTCATTTTACTGCACTAAACACTGGTACAAAGAAGTGAAGCTTGATGTCCCTGTAGCACTGCTCATCGCTGCTTCAGGTGTACGTACTCTATAATATTCAGAAGAACCACATTGTAGTTACAGATGACGTACCATGACAGCCGTCATGGATGCGTTCAAAGGCGTCTACACTGGAGAGATTGGGTGAATGTTCAATGCTTCCTGTAGTCTCTTGAGATTCACTAAAATCCCCGTTAGGGTTCCTTTGCCCCTAGGAAAGCTCCTTGCCATTCAGTGCCCTCTCCCAGAGTGGTGTTCAGGAGACTAAATTTGTTTTAAAAGAATAGTGTTCACACTTAAAGGCTGTCATCATCACACACAAGGAGTATAATTGGATATGATACAAAGTACAGATTCTTGGTCCTTAACATAAAGCTCCAGGCTGTTCCCCTCTGCTAGGATGTTTGAGTGAGCCTCCAACATGGCCCTTTCTACAGACTAATGTTTATCCAGGGTCTGCCTTGACTTCCCAGGGCTGCTCAGAGAGATGTGACAATGGACTTTGTTCCTGGTTTTTTCTTATGGTTAACACAGTGAACTGCCTTCATCCACCGCAAGTGAGTTCTGCTTACCTATGACCTCTCAAATTCAACACACACTAAAAATGGCATTCTCTCACCTAATAGCCATGGTCAAAGAAGTAGCCCGATTAAGTGGACAGGCCATGGCAGTAACTAGCTTCAGGGTATATCAGACATACACTCAGGAAGATATGCTTGCTCTCTGTAATGGGGGCAGGGTTCATTTTCAAGAGTTATTTTTTTCCCTTAGCATGTTCAATGATTCTTCAAGCTTTGAGTGGGGCATCACCTTTTACTTAAGCTACATTTCCAGAAACTAAGCCATTCGAGAAACCTACAAGCTTTTGATTTCATATTTTTTCTGTGTGTGTCCTTAGATTTCTAGTCATGTTCTTTGGCAACCCAACTGAAAACAACCCAATTTCCTTAAGATAGAGCTGGTGCCCTAAAAGGGGCTCAAGCTGTCTTTCAGAAGCGTGGTATGGTAAGAAGAGGAATGCTAGGTTTAAACGACTTTTGGAGTATCTACAGGAAAGGCAGATGGTTTCTGGTATGAAGATAAAGCATCCTTATGGTTCTGACAGAGACTCATATATGTCTTGAGTGTTTATAAGCAAAGAGTGGCTCCACTGATTTTTAAAAGATATTTTGTACTTATTAACTAATGTCTTCTACATTCTTCTGTCTTTGAGAAACAAAGCTTTAAGGAGAAATATATACTTTCAGAGATACATTTAACAATATATTCACATTTTGAAACACAAACTTTTCTGCCTTAGTTTATTTCAATATTTACCAACTAAATTTAGCATAGTGACCTTGAATTCAGTACAAGGGATATTAGTAGAATTAAACCAAAGGGGACATGTCTTCTCAAGCAAAAGAATAAAGACTGCTGGGGGCTTGCAGGCCCTTTGCCAAAATTCATTTCTGACCTTCCTTCTCATTCCTATTGTTTTTGCCTTAATTCAGCTTATCAGTTTCTCTCAGTCTAAATGCCAACACCTTGTCTAATACTGACAGCGGTGATTGCTCCTCAAACAGCATCACTTCCACAACAAGCATCATCTTTAATGACACAGACCTGATTTTATTTGAATTGCAAAATACATGGCTTTAAAACAAAATAAAACAAAACAAAACCCACCAAAACGTCCTTGCAGCCATGCTATTCAGTTAGGGACAGCACGTGAACCCTGGGTGAGGTTCTGCACAGACTGTAACTTTCAGATGTGATGTGTTTTGCTTTCCCCTCCTACCTGATTCTGCTTAGAAGTTCATGTGGTGGCTGGATTACAGGCACTGTTTTACTCTGTAACCAGATATAAGCCAGGAGCCAAGGATGATAGTGGAAAGGACTCTTAAATTCCAGCTACCACAGGAGTTCCTGTGAGAAGACAAGAGGGGGTTAGTTAGGTCAACCTGTGGATGTGTCCGTGGGGGGGGGTTCCAGAGAAGGTGAGGTAAATGAGGAAGACCCTCTATTCTCACTAGTTTTTATTGTCAGCTTAACAAAAACTAGAGTCGCTTGGGAAAAGGAAGCCTCAGTTGAGGAACTGCCTCACTCAGACTGGTCTGTGGTATATCTGCGAAGCATTTTCTTGATTAATGATTAAGATAGAAGGGCTGAGCCCACTGTAGATGGTGCCATCCCTACACAGGTGGTCCTGGACTACATAAGAAAGGTAGCTAAGCAGAAGGCAGAGAGCTTTCAAGCCATGTCTCTGAATAAGTTCCTACCTCCTGTCTATGCCTTGAGTTCCCACTCTCACTTCTCTCCATGACGCCAGCAAAATCGTTCCTCTTTAAATCATCTCTCTGTTTGGGCACTGTGGCAAAAAATGCCAACTAATAGAAACCTCTGGGTTCCTTCCTGTTGTGTTTCTTTAATCTGATTTGCTTCAGATCTCAGAGGGCAGACTGACCCCGTGGAGGGAGAGTCCCAGCAAACTCCAGCAATGCCAAAACTTCCTCCCTATGTCAGCTCCTGGCCTCTCCTCCATCCCTCCTACCTGCTTTCCTGATTTCAAGCAAGTTCACTGCACAACATTGCAGGCACTCAGCTGCACTTGAAGAGAAAAGGAAGAAGCACACAAGTGCCTTGAGCATTCATAACAGTAAATGAATACCAACAGCTGGGCCCTTACTGTCCTTACATTCTGCAGTCTACAGAGCACTAAGAAAGGGACACAATCCAGCTGAGGCATTTGCCCCCTTTTAACAAGGAGACCTTCCCTCCTGCTTCCAATATCTTCCTCATTTCCATCCAAAACTTCATTAGAATGAGCTGGCCATTCAGAGTTCTACCCACATTCTGATCATGTGACAACCCAGCATGTGAAGTTTCTATGATTCATGTAAAGCAATATAGAAATTAAAAAAAAAAGGTCAGAAAAAGAACAGAGCAAGGTGGACCAGTAGTACTTAGTGTTGTCATTTAGTGGAGCAGACTATAAGGGTTAGTAGACTGCAAAGAGACAACATAGAAAGCCTGTTTGGTTTTGTTACAGATTAACAGAACAAGAAGCTTCTGGAAACCTATATAAAGTCCTAGATAAATTTGACCTCTAAATGCTAAAGAAGGAATGAGAACACAAATAAACGCATCACATTAACGAAACTAACCAGTAAATACGTTCCCAAGGAAAGGTCAGAGAGGACCTCTGGCTGGGTTTCTCTGTGTAGTCTGTGGAAGAAAAAAAAAGGCATTTTTAATACTCCATTTATCTGTTTTTTAAAAAGATTTTTAAAAAAATGTCAAGAGATAGATTTCTCTTATGGCTACTTCAATGCTGAAATAATGATTTTAAAATGATGAACTTTTTAACTGCAGATGATACGATCTTCAGTGAAAACATTTAGGGAAGGTACAGATTCTCAGAATAAAAAGAGCATTCTGAGAGACTTACAGCTTACATAACTAGAAAGCATCAACATGCCTGAATGAATTGTGTAAAGAACCTCTTGGTAAGTTGTGTCCTGAACACTCCTACAGTCATTATTTTCTAAAATACTGAATACCTTTATCAACCTTTTCTGTATAATTTAAGAAGACCTGCAATTAAGCAAATCAATAAAAAATAATAACTAAATAAATAAATGAACAAACAAATTTTCTCTTGAAGATGACTAATGCTGGTACTAGCCATTTGACAGTGTTTATGTAGTTAAGGAAGGCAAAACATTAAAATATCAGTCATGAAGAGGATAACATAGCAGAGAGTGCATGAGGGCCAAGGTAGGCTTTTAACAAAGGTGGCATGTGACTTGCTGTGGAGAGGAGAGGAGGAACTCAACACCAGAGTCTAAGGCAATTGACCCTCCAGATGTAGAAATCTTGATTGAGTCACTTCCTTTAAGCCATTCATACAAATATCTTCAAAGTAGATTAAAGCAAAAATTAAAAACACACCACTAAAAACACTTAGGAAAACACATGAGCTGCTATCCATATGACCTAACTGGACAGGGAAGCAATTCTTAGAATAAGATACAATGACCAGCCATAAAGAAAAATCAATGCAGAAAACCACATTAAAGTTTAGATCTTCCATGCAAGGATACACAACTTAAAAGTGAGCCCTAGCTCTAGGGAACTTTCAGTGCACACAAATAACAAAAGATGGTAGGCAACGCACATTCTCAGTCTCCAACCAACCCACTGGGAAAGAATGAAGCAATGAAAAAAGTAGACAAATGTAATAGGCATTTGCTGGCTAGTAGGCATAAAAATATGCAACCTTCCTAAAATCACAAAAGCCAATTAAAATAAGGGATCATTTAATATCAGCCAGACTGACCACAATTGAACAGCCTGGCAATATAAACGAATACCAGATATGGGCAAAAAGCCTTTGGAAGTGTGATCTGTTACAATCAGTTGGGAAGGCATGATAGGGACTCTGGCAGTGTTGAAAAGGTACATTCCATTATACCAGTTGGTCAAGGGGGACATGGAAACTACTGTCAGTTTATTAATAAAAAACTAAGCCCAAATAACTTACCTGATTAATTTATGGATATATGCACAGTAGTTAGATGGCTCGTACATGATGAGTGCTAAATTTATGATTTCCAGTTCTGAAGAGAGGGAATGATGTGGAGAGGTAAACAAAGGCCACCAGTTTTATTTTTAATGTGATCTTCTTTCTCCGTTAATATAAAAATAAGAAATAGTGCAGATATTAAAAATGTTAAGATCAAACGGGGCAGCTTTTTTTGGGACACTCATTAGATTAGTAGCCTTTTCTGAATCCTCAAAAGAGTTCATAATTCAATAAAGAGGGTTAATGGGAAGAAAGGAAGCACAGAGAGTCAGTACAGGAAGCTCATTAAAGTGGTTTTGTCCTGGAGAGAAATTGAGCCTGTAGCAGCTGGAGGGACATGCACACAGGGCTATTTTTTAAAGTGGGTCACTGGAAAGATGATTTTACATTGCTTGAGATGCATCTGTGGACAGGGTCAACGTATCTATGTAGTAGGAAAACAAGGTAATCCTAGAACAAAGCCCTTGCTGAGCTGAGAAGCCATGGGGTTTGAGTTTGGAGAGAGCAGGGCCCTCTTAGAATTACCAAGAGAAGGTGGACCTGAGGGAGACCAGGCTGAGGCTGGAGGTGACTCTTTATTGATATACAAAGAGACCTGATCTGCTGAGGAGCTCTGTTTTCCTAACATGGCATGAGCAAGATTTTTCTGTGGAGCAGGAAGTGGGTGTAAATGTTAGAAAAGATAAAAGGAACTAAAGAATAAACACAGCAGGAGAAGAGCTTCCCAAAGACCCATCCTAGGGACTCTATGGCTCCAGTGACATTCCTGGTTGTTAATCCTGATACGAATTCCTTCAACAGCCTGCTGGGTTTTCCCTAGAATCATTGAGCATCTCCAGTATATGTGGAGGTGTGGGGATGATAGACTCCAGCCAGAAGATGATTTACGCAGATAACAGGCAACATCATGCAATGTGGACTAGCTTTTAAATATCCAGAGACAAAACTGATGATGGTGTCAATGGGTTAGAATGTGGAGCACTATCTGAGATCTAGGAACCATTGTCACGGGAGCCTGGTATTCCAAGCTCTGTCCCTGCAGATGCCAAGGAGAGGCCTGTGTTTGTTGAGGCTGATCCATAACAAATTGGTCTTGGAATAGAAGATGAACATCTCAGATATAGGATCGGTGTATATGTTGAGATCTCTAAGAGAAATCTCTAGTGAGTGACTGTGGAATTGAAGTTCAACAGACAAAATCATTTTATTATTCTGAGCATGTAATTCAGAGGGACAAAAGAAGAAAGATCTCTATGAAGGAGATCATAAACCCAGGGAATCCAGAAGTATCTAATTCTAGCTGTGAACCATGCATCCTTGCAGCTGTAGCAAACTGCTCCTACAAGTCTCAACATAGCAAACTTTAATAAGCATACAATGGAATTTGATATTAGGCTCCTTGCTGCCTTGGCAGAGATGGTACTAAACCTGAAGCAACTGGACTGATGAGAAGTATTTGGAGACTTTTTCCAACCTTCAGAAGCTATAGCTGTCCTTCTCCACACTGAATCAGTCTCCTTGGAGTAGGGTCCAGACCTGTGACGTCAGAAAAGCTCCTCAGGAGAATTTGACAATTATGCTTATTAAAAACCATCACCTGCACAGATGGGGTCCTAGAGCTGAAAGGAGACATGGGTACAGACCTCCATCCCTGCCCCAGAAGCTGATGTGGGCACAGACCACCATCCTTATGCCAGAAGCTATCTCCAGTTAATAACCACTTGCAAATAAAAATTTTTCCCAGGATTATCTTAGGGGGAGTGAGGGTGGGACTTGTTGATGATAAAAATGATGCTGGGCTGTATTTATTTTTTTATTATTAGCCCTGTAAGTATTGTGTTGGTATTATTTAGCCTGCTATCACAAATAAATCACAGACATTTTAGATTATTTTTTTAAGATTTATTATGTTTAGTTTTCTTCCTGCATGTACACCTGCACCCCAGAAGAGGGCACCAGATCTCACTATAGATGGTTATGAGCCACCATGTGGTTTCTGGGAATTGAACTCAAGACCTTTGGAAGAATAGCCAGTGCTCTTAACCTCAGAGCCATCTCTCCATAGCCCCCATCTGTTAGATTTTATATTGCCTTAAAACACCTTGGATTGGGCAGACAATTCCATCTATGCTATCTCAACAACCTCACCCTCCACCTCCCAGACCCCATCTAATGCCAGTCTCCCTAACCATCCTCATCTGAACTATCTGCCATACATAATCTTTTTAATACTTGCTTATATTTGGTGTTTTTTCCATTCATGCCATCCTTGGAATCTTCCCTCCCAGCCAACACTAAACTGTCCTCCTTCCTCCTCCTCCCTGTCCCTTTCAATTTTCCATGATTCTCTTGAGCCCAGAGCCCAGGAACCTTAGCCACACCTGCTCCTCTCTGCCCTGCCCAGGTTTTAGGCCTTTGACCAACCAAACAGTTGTAATGTCTTAGGCAGGTTTACACAACAAGGATAGGTTTATTCAGGCAGTAACCAGTTCTTGAGGGCCAGAAATTAGCATCAAAATACAAGCATTAGACCAAACCCCAATAGTAAACAAACTACTCTTTTTAAAAAAATATTTTTATTATTTTTATTAATTACACTTTATTCACTTTGTATCCCCCCCATAAACCCTTCCCTCCTCCCCTCCCAATCTCACCTTCCCTCCCCCTTCTCCAGGCATGCCCCTCCCCAAGTCTGCTGATAGGGGAGGTCTTCCTCTCTGTCCTTCTCATCCTAGTCTATCAGCTCTCATCAGGAGTGGCTGCATTGTCTTCCTCTGTGGACTGGTAAGGCTGCTCCCCCATCAGGATGAGGTGATCAAAGAGCAGGCCAATCAGTTCATGTTAGAGGCAGTCCCTGTTCCTATTACTATGGAACCCACTTGAACACTGAACTGCCATGGGCTACATCTGTGCAGTGGTTCTAAGTTTTTTCCGTGCGTGGTACTTAGTTGGAGTATGAGTCTCAGGAAAGACCCCTGTGCTCAGATATTTTGGTTCTGTTGCTCTCCTTGTGGAGCTCCTGTCCTCTCCAGATCTTACTATTTCCCACATCTTTCGTAAGATTCCATGCACTCTGCCCAACATTTGGCCATAAGTCTCAGCATCTGCTTTGATAGTCTGCAGGGCAGAGCATTTCAGAGGTCCTCTGTGGCAAGCTCCTGACTTAAACAAACCACTTTTAAGGGTAGGCCACAGGCTCAGCAGTAGATGACCAAAAGAAAATGAACTCAACTGCAGTTTTGAGGTTCTTTGTCACATAATGTCATGTCAGTGCTTTTGATTTCATTCTATTCTATATTGACATTTGTTTATTTTATCTACTTATTTAATTATTTTTACCTTAAAGGTTTTTCATATATATTACAGCTTCCAGTTTTGAGTTTTTATTCAATTTCAAAATAGGCGAAGGAATGTGTCTGTATTTACATCTTTTTTCTTGTGCCTTTTCTTGAACTCTCTTTCCTCTGATTGTTTTGTTCTATTCCAATTCATTTGTTTTTGTTTTATTTTACTTCATTATTGTCCCTTAGAAGCCTGTTCATGTTCTAATGAGAGATAGAAACAAACGAGATGGATCCAGATGGGAGGGAGGTAGGGAGGAACTAGGAGGAGAAGGGGAGAGAGGAAACTGTAATCAGAATATATTGTATGGAAAAAAACAATTTTAATGAAAGAAAAACAAATAAGTAAATAGAAAAGAAAAAGACATGAAGCTAGGAGGGGGAATTAGGGATGGACACAGGGAGAGGCTGAAGGGAAGAAATAGGGGTATATGTGATCATATTTCATTGTTTACATGATTAGAAGTCTCTAAAAATCAAAAAACATTTAAAAAATTAAAAAAAACCAACACCAACTGCCATGCATGGTCCTGAATGTCTTGAGAGGACAAAGATGTCAGATTCTAGCTGCCCTCTTTTTCGTCTGTAAAGTTCTGCTTGCTTCAGAGTGCCTCAGCCCACCCTGGCTGCACAGAGACAGGCTTCCAATCCAGGAGACTTCTCACACCTCCTCCTTTGTTCAGAGTCATGAAAACGTCTTTATCAGTCGACTTGTAAAGTGTGGTGCTTATTAGTAATGTCTCTGCAAGTGTTTAAATTTATTTCTTTAGAGGATATCTACATTCATATTCTCTCTATTCTCTCCCTGTCCTTCTCTTGCTCCCTCTGTTTTTTCTCTTACACACACACATACATACACATACATATACACATATATACATACATAAATACGTATACACACATACATATATGCACACACATACACACATACATACATACACATATAAGCACACATACACACATATACAGTCATACACACAGACACTCATATATACATACATACCTACATACATACACACAGACACACACTCAGACACATATATACACAGAGACATACATACACACACATACACAAACACACATGTACACACATACATTCATATACTCACACACACATACCCTTTTCCTTCTGTTTAGATCAGATTTTGCCTTTTTAATTTTTGCTTTATTATTTAAATTGAGACTTGTCCTTTATCCCGGCTCTAAGGGCATTCTGGCTATCAACTGGACAGACATGGGAAGAGGGACGCTCACTGAGGAACCACCTCTATCAGACTGACTAGCAGCATTTCTTGATTGTTAATTGGCAAAGGAGGACCCAGCCTACCGCGGGTGTGGCTCCACTGGGCTGGAGGACTAGGCTGTACAAGAAAGCCAGCTGAATACAAGAATAAGAATAAAAACAAGATAGCAACCAGCATTCCTCCACGGCTCCTGCCCGACTCTCCTCAGTGATGGGGTGTGACAGGGAGTGTGAGCCACACAAACCCTTCCCTCTCTTAGTGGCTGTCCTGTTTAGCACAGCAACAGAGAAGCAAGCCTGGTCAACAGGCAAGCTTCAAACTGAATCTTTCCGCCTTGGCCTCCTGAGTTCCAGACTTACAGACATACCTCCACAACTTCACAGCTGTACTCAGAATCGAGCTGAGTGGGAGAAGAGGATGGCCCAGAAAGGATTCCCCACCGAGTCACACCCAGGCATTCTGACCATTGCTCACATCCCAGCTTCCCAGCTCAGTAAGAACACATGTGGTTGTCTGACCATGCCAGTGCAAATCCACAGTAATATGTGTATTTTGCCAGAACCTAGCCCCAGGAAATCCTATCATTCCAACATAGCCTGGAGCATCTTGGGCTCCTCTAAAGTCTGCCATATAGAATACTGGAGCAAATTGTCTTCAACTTCATGGAACCTCAAAAGCTGCACAGATAGAATGTGGAATTTGCTCAGAGATGGGGGTTGATATATGAAATTACGAATGCCAGAGGACCATGGTTTTGCCAGTAAATTGCCAGTGCACTGTGTCTTTCAATTATAGATAGCAAACATGTATGGGGGATTCTCCAGTGGCCAGGCTATGGCGTAAATGTCTCTAAGGATGGCCTCTCACATTGACTCACTGTGGTGGGGCATGTTCTTGTCACCACCTTACAAATGAGTGCACTGAAACACAGAAAAAATACGTAGTTTTCCTAGGTTAGACCCCTGGGAGGTGTAGATAGAAGCAGCCAGCCAAAGTGCTGGCACCAAAGATCAGGTCCTTACTACCTCCTCTGCATGAGATCAGAGTTGGCAAACATTTTCTATCAAGGGCCAGGGACTAAATATTTTAGGCTCTGTGAGTCAGACAGTCTCTGTTGCAATTCTAGACAATATGAAAACAAATTGTGTTCTAATAATAATTTATTTAAAAAGAATGTCAAATTTGGCCTCTGGTTGCAGTGTCCTGATCCCAACTCTAGATCAAAGGTTCTAAAACTTGAGTATGCTTTAAAGTCATAGAGAGGGCTTATTAAATTCAAATTAGGGTCTGAAAACTTCCTCTGGTTCTGATGGATTAGGTCATGGGCGAGTTCCCAAATTACCTGTCTTTAGCCAGTCTCTAGGACATGTTGAGGCTCAGGATAGAAGTCTAGCTTTTAGGACCAGGATGTCAGCTCTGGAGACAGAGATGGAAATTTGTCTTCTTGGTATTCACAACCCTTGATGATATAGTGACTTCTGTGTAGGCATTCAAAAAGATTTACCTATGAGTAGAAAATAAAATTAATGATTATATTGCAAATGTTAGATTGTTTTCAATTACTTCAAAATATGCCAAGAGAACCAAGGCTTTGTGCAAATTGTTGTAACTCAGAGGATGACATTACCTAGTGTGGAGAACTCATTTGTACCATATCGCAATGTATTTTTCTTAGTTCACACACTTAAAGAAATTCTGAATTTTTCATACAGTCTTCATTCTTGTTCAAGTTACAAGTTACTTTGTATTAATGTACAAAGTTACGATTCTACAAAAGAAGCCTTTGCCCATAAGATGTCAGTTCTTAGAGACTGGAGACAAAGGGAACGTAAAGTTGGAGGATTTCACAGAAGGCATTGCAGGTGCAGGCAAATGGGGATTTTCAAGTTGTAAGAAGAACCAGGACAGCTAGACACATCTATGTGACTCAGTGTCAAAGATGAATTAGGGGCTCCTGTGACACCAGCTTCACTTTACTTAGGAAAATGGGAGGAACATTAAAATATTCTTTAAACTACTTTGATCTAGACAGAGGAAAAAATGTCATTTGTTTTTTTAAAACTTAATTTCCCTTTTTTTCCCCTCGTTTTGAGGAAAAGTGAGCATAGAGACAGAGTGAAAAGTCAGCACACTGTCTTTACACAGGGATGGGGCTTCCCTGCATCCACTGCTAATGTGAGCTGACATTATACTCCCAGCACTTTAATTTCCTGTTATAAAGGAAGGGAAAACTTATCCTCTAACTCCTTTTTGAAAGTTAATGGCTTACATTCGTGAGGTCAGCAAACAGATGGATCTAAAGATGAGAATGTAAAACTGTGAAATCGCAGAATTATTATTACTTTGTCAAGAGAGGATTTGAGCCCTAGGAGGGACTTTCAAGACTTCTGCTCTTCAGTCTTGTACCTTCAAGGACACTGGCTAGAATGACTGTTTGTCCTTTTGGGGTTTGCAGATCTAACCGGGAGCAAAGCCGGATCAGACGCCAGATGCCCGTGGATGTCCATTGACAAGTGTCTTCTTCCTGAGATTGCTAGGTGGCAGAACCTAGGAGATATGTAAATCCCTGGGGTTATACCTATTCAAAGAGCTTGGTTATCAGTTATGTTCTTCCTCACTATTGTATATTGGCTTTAATCCTTGGACTGAAACCATGTTTCAGTTTATAGTTGATAGAGAGGAACAATCATAAGACCAAAAGAAGAATGCTGCGTTCCCTGTGGAGGTCACACACATTGAGGGGAAGCAGTATCTAGCTGTCTTGGGCAGGGGTGGCTGAATTCTTCACATAAGTCTAAGGATAGGCACAGACATTTGAATGGCTCCTTACACCACAACAGCCCTGGTCTCCTCTCCGTCTTCCTCCTCTTTCTTTCTTTCCCTTCTTTCTCACATAAATACAATAATATGTTGTGTATTGGTTGCCAACTTGACATGATCTAGAATCATCACTTGAAAGACAAGTCTCTGGGAGTGCCTATCTAGGCCAGGTTAACTGGGGTGGGAAAACCTTCCTAGGAAGTGAGAGGCATTATTCTATTGGATGTGCTTTCAGACAGACGCAGAAGTCAACTCCATTGATGCTGCTGTGAAATTAGTCGAATAGAGAACGGCCTACTTCAAAGAATCATGCTAAGGTCACTGGTGACTTTGGCAAAAAGAGCCTTTGTGGAGTTAAACACTAGTACGAGACAATGGAAGCAATGGGAAAATAGTATTCTCAAAGTTTGCCACAAGCTCAGTGGCAATGTTTTAATCCCAACTCACTGGAACTAAAGTCAGTGGAAGAAGGATTCACCCATCTTAATACTTAAGAAGTAGAAGAAATTACCCTGTTCCAGAAGAGGACAACAACCCTAGAAAAGGTATGACTTAAATGGAAAGTGTTACTGAGGGAAGAGAATGAACACTGCATGGCTGGGATGTTTGAAGATGTTCTTGCAACTACAGGCAAGTACAGTTGTCTCGATAAGTATCTCAACTTCATCATCCAACTAGCTCAAGGGTTGAGCGGCATTTGTGTGAACAACTGGGACAGACAGGTTTAAACTTGAATTTTGGAACTCCTTTAAGATGGAGGCTGCACTGTGGCTCTGAAGAACAAAGTGTGAGTGTTGGTTTTCTCCTCAGAAATGATAAAGAACTTCAGTATCCAAAGCAGGACATTAGGGGAAGCACCGAGGCCCCGTGTCATGGCACAGGCCGTGTGCTCTTACTCCAGGAAAGTGTGGGGTCTGAGTGACTTCAGATTCTCCCTGTTACCACCAACCTGCCACCTGCGGTATGGAAAGTTAAAAGAAAGTGAAGCCTGGCAGCTGGCAGCAACTCAGCATCAAGAATGGAGACAGTCTCTTGACAACAAACTGTAAACCTCCTTCAATTCTGTCCACCTGCTGCCATCTCAGGGATGCCTACTCAGTTGTCTTACTTAAAAGCTCACCGCTTCTCCCACACACCTAGTATTCATTCTAAACTATGCAGTCAATATTCTCTTCACAGGGCACAAAGTACCTTCTAAAAAAACTCTAGGTATGTCTTAACTTATGTTCTGCCTGTTACTGAGAATTAGAAAATCACCTTGGTCCTTGGGCAAGTTCCCTAAATCTAAGACATCTCCTCAGCAAACATAAAGCAGAGACAAGAAAAAAGGCTTAAACAAGCTTTAATGAAACACAACTACTGCAAAAGGAGAGGGCATAGTACAGAGGCCAAGAGAGATAAAGGAAAGGAACAAAGAACCAGTCACTAGGATTTTGTTCCTGGTAACTTTTTAATTGAGGGTTAAAGTAGAGTTGGGGTAGCAGTCTGTGAACATGAAACAGGCCCACTAGGACAAAGTCCAGCCTTTATCTTTTGGGCAAACAAAGGGAAAAGTAATTAATGCTGTTCTATTAACTGTTGGGTTTTAATTTTGCAGTTCACTGAAGGCTCTTCTGTAGACCCTAAACTCAGATCTGTTTGGATATGAGACTGTATGTAAGCTTGCTAATGTTACCTGTTTAGGTTTGAGTGTTGCAGTCAGTTCAAAGCTCCTGCCATTGGTGCATCTTTAAGTAACAGTTGAAAACCCCAAGCTGTTCTTCCTGTTGATGGTTAACTAAGTGCTGACAACTGATTGCAGGGTGGGTAGCTAACACATCTGGGTCAGAAACTTTTAAGATACCTCTTGAGAACCTGTCCCTTTATCAAACCCCTTGCCTGCCTTACCACACTCAGGGAATATGTCAGCTCAGCCCTACAGCACATTCTAGGGTGTGGCAGATGAGAAGTGCAACATATTGGCATTGGCCAGTACCATAGCAAGAGTCTGCACAGAGTGCTGCCAGCTTAGAAAGGATCCAGAGCCAAAACTCAAGTTACATTTGTGTGTGTGTGTGTGTTTGTGTATTTACTTTTGAGATACTCTTGCTATATAGTACAGTCTGGCCTTGAATATACAATCCTCCTGCCCTGACTTCTCGATTCTAGGACTGCAGCTATTCACCACACCCCTCAGCCTCAAAGTGTGGGCTCTATTAAATGCATATTACTTTTTGATACATATTTTATGTGTGTGATTGTTTTGCCTGTATGTATATGCATGTACCACATTTGTGCTTCATGCCTGTATAAGCCAGAAACAGATATCAGAGGCCCTGGAACTAAAGTTTTAGATGACTGTAATAGGTCACTTGGGTGCTGGAAAGTGCCAGGAACGAACCCCAGGTCCTCTGCAACAGCAGCAAGGGCTCTTAATACTGAGCCATCTGTCTGGCCCTAAATATTTCACTTCATAAAACTGAAAAATTAACACTTGAATTGTTGTAAGCGAGAGACCATCTGCACAAACTTTACTTTCACTGTGGCAACTGTCTCTCCCCTCTCACTGTTAAGTAGACTCTACAAGGCCAGGATTTTTTGTCTTTTCTGTTCTGAAAGTGGTGTTGAATCTATATTTAGTGCTCAATAATATCTGCTGGCTGGCTGGTGGGTGATAACACAGGACCTGATAAATTAGGCTCTGTGTCAATAGTTCCACAGAGAGGAGGGGATTCCTGACTACAGATACATCTTTTCTTGAATGTGAGTCTTCAATTGCACAGTGGCATACCATGAGCTTCCTTTTAAAATGCAAACAACACAAGAGCTTGACATTATGTAGCACTAAATCTCAGTTAGCATAGTAAATCTTTCAGTCATGAGACCATAGACAAAAACAAGAATGTCACACACACACACACACACACACACACACACACAAAGTCACCTTAGTATAAAACTACAAACACTCTCTAGCTGGAGAGCTAGAGAGTGACTGGGTAGAAGAATAGGCGACATTTTAAAAGCTGATTTCATAAAAGCAGTCATCCGTCTCCACGGCTGCTGTGTCATTTTAACTCAGAATTCTCAAGTGGCTCTCACACTGATTGTCAAGGGAGATAATGACTGGCTTTAAGACTCTTTGCCTCTCAGGGACTCTGAGATTCAGGAATTGTCTGGAAGAAACACCAGCGTGTTGGTGGAGTGGTGGAGTGCGGTGAGTGATGCTGGAAAAGGGGAAGGAAAGATGAACAAAGGCAGTGTGCCGGTTTGGTTTTTTTGTCAACATGACATGACTATACATGTCTAGGAAGAGTGAATCTCAATTAAAAACTTACCTTCAGTCAGATTGTTCTGTAGACAGTCAGTGGGGCATTTTATATTGATTGGTGATTGATAAGGGAGGGCCCAGATTACTGTGGGCAATACCAACCCAGGACAGGTACTTTTAGGTTATCTAAGAAGTCACACAAGCACACACACACAGAGACCAAGACAAAGACAGAGAGACAGAGAGAAGGTTAAGCAAGCCTTGAGGAGCAGGAAGAACAAACCATTAAGCAGCACTCCTCAATGGCTCCCTATTTGAGTTCCCATGAGCAGGTTTCTGCCTTGCTTGAGTTCCTGCCTTGACTTCCCTCAATGGACTAGGACCTGGGATATGCTGCTTTGATTATAGGTTCCATAACAGCAACAGAAACCAAACTAAGACAGACACAAGCACAGGAGATAAAGAAGAGGAGCCAGTATTAGATGTCATTGCTTTCTTAGAATCCCCAACTGCCCTGATCTAACTGTCCAAGTCCAGCTCTGATGCTAGGTGGCTATCATTGGCCTCATACTCTATCTTTTCTTTTCTGGTGTTTATGATTGTTAAGCTTCAGAACTGGGAAAAGAACAGAGGAAGGGAATTCCAGGGGAACCTAGGTTTTGTGAAGCCTCTGCCCTTGATGGTCCACGTAAGAAAGTTGTGGCTAACCCTCCACAGAACTTAAACTTGTATCTTTTACTAGCGCTCTGAGCTAACATTATGTGTGACTTATGTGCTTCCTTCCAGCTGCCTGCTAGCGCAAGATAAGAGAATAAAAGAAATAGAAAAAAGAAAATACACAAAAAAGTTTCCCTGTCCCGATCTTTCACATCTCAAACCCCCATGTATTATCCTTTGCTTTCACAGTCTTGGTTGTAGAATTGGAAGGTGGTCTCACTGCCCCAGT
The DNA here is from genome assembly GCA_028658305.1 of Pachyuromys duprasi. Lineage (NCBI taxonomy): Eukaryota > Metazoa > Chordata > Mammalia > Rodentia > Muridae > Pachyuromys > Pachyuromys duprasi. The sequence goes on along the minus strand of CM053743.1, from coordinate 73,799,950 downwards.
AGTGAAGAAAACCTCTCCCCTGTATTCTGGATCATTTCCTCAGTTTCTCAGCTCCCTGCTGGTAAGGAAGGCAGCTGTGCCTAGGTGATTCCACACATGGAAATGAAATCACACCAGAGAATCCCCTTAAAGATGAAATATATTAAAAAGTAAAAATAACCAATCACTCCTTGGAGAGGATCAGAATTGTTCACCTTGGGATTTGAGGTGACACAATCAGCTGACTGTGCTGGTATCACAAGTTGGGCTTGCCATTTCTGCCTCAGTCAGATCAGCATGAAGAAAGCCTTTGGCAAAGACTTGTACATCGCCCTGAGGGCTTGGGAAGTGGTCGTAACACGTGCTAAGGGGTTGGCCCCCACGGCAACAACTTTGAAGGAGTAGAAATGGAGCTGCAGAAAGAACCGCAGAACCTTTCCCCGGATGGGATGGTGACTCGGGGTGAGGGCTAGAGTAAGCCTCCTGCCTTCTTTTGCGTTGACTCATGAGAGCATTTACTGTCTCATTTTTCTCCAAAGTTAACTTCTGTTGTTGCTGCCAGTGTGTTGTTTGCAGCTGTGTGTCAAAGTGATTGCTTGTAAACTAGATGCAGAAAATTGAATGAAACTGTGATCTTCACGATGTTTTAAATCAAGATGGTGATGGTTGTTGCTCCAGGAGAGGAAATCAATATTTTAGCCAAGACCATGCACCATCTCAGCTGTTATCACTGTGAACGTTGGTCCCTCTCTTCCTCTAAGATTGTTATACTCCTTAACCTCCACATTCAGACTTCACCCTGTGATTTGCTTGTGCCAACAGATGTGACAGGCTACACAGGCTGCATCTCCAAGCAGAACTTTTACATTCAGCGGGTTGTTGTTTTGACCCTCAGTTGTCTTAGCTGATAATGGGCACAGCATTCTCGAGGCATGGGCTGCTCTTGGAATAAGGACACGTGACCCTAAAGAACATCATTTGGAAATAAGCCTGAGATGTGACTGATTTGCAGTGAAAATGGTGAAGTTGCACAGTTCTCAGGTGAAAACTCATACAAGAAGGGAGGCAAGGGGTGCCACACCTTGAAAGCCTCCAGTCACTGCTGTCAGAGGATTCCGTCAAAGCTGTAAAAACCTGGAAAAGGAAAGCTTGGCAACACACCCACACGATATCCAGATTACTCAGAATCTCACAGGGAGGATGTGTCCTGCTCTACTTCTCTTTGACCACAGACACTGAGCTAGAGCAGTGTCTAAAGCTGGGACCTTTAATACGGTGTGTGTGTGTGTGTGTGTGTGTGTGTGTGTGTGTGTGAGAGAGAGAGAGAGAGAGAGAGAGAGTTATTAAATTTCACATTTTCTAAGTCACTGTAAAAATTGCACAGAAAACACAAGAGCAGCAGGCTGTAAGCAGAAGTTTTGGTACAGCCTTTCTGTGTTCTCATTAGAGCATCAATAAACTTGGGTCTGGGAAAAGAAGGCCAAATGGCAACAAATATGTGGAGGGCTCTGGACAGTTCATCTCCACTGTCAATTTCGGGCACATTTGTGTGGCCCCAACTCAGTTAATAGATGCTGCAAACAAACGAATTTCTCTGCATGTCACCAAGGCCATTTCTCTAAATTTGCTTGTAACTATCAATCATTTTTGCTAAAATGACATAATGCTGTTTTCTTTGTTTGATGCATGCTGCATGGCAATATTAATATTACTTATAATGTGCTAGATAGAGTCCACCCTTGATTTGTGTTTAAGTGTTTGGGGTCACAGGTGTTTGCAGGATAGTTTGGGGGTGTGGCAAGCGCCTCACAGGAAAGGAAATGTGTTTAGATTCCCTAAAGTCAGTTTGAAAAAACTGGTGAACACATACATTAGGTTTCTATAAATATAAATACTCTATATTCCTTTAAATATAAAATAATAACTGGCATCAATTAATTTGCTTCAATAATATTCGGGCTGTAGAAATGTTCATTGTTTGTTAGGTTTTGCTATCTGATGCATTCTGGTTTGTAAAATGATGATTACATGATGGTTCTTGCTCGATCCCATGAGAAATCGGGCGAATAGGGAGCTTTCCAACAATCTGTGATTCAGAAACCTTCCTTCTGCGGCTCCCCCATCCTTCTGATGCTGGGGCAGCCCCAGGAATTCATCTGTGTCTAGCCCACCAAGTGAAAAATGGTGGGAAAGGCATATCTGCTCTTAGGTCCCTGTTTTTGAAATGAAGGTATCTACTCCTCCCCATAGGTCATTAAAAAAAACTGGTTTATGGCCAGATGTGGATGCAAAGTTCAGCTAGAAAGTGTGGTCTCAAGTTGGAAAAGTCTTTGTGCCAAACATCTCTATGTCACAGAAGAAAAAGTGCTATTGTAGCACAGTTAGCTTCAGTTGCATAAAGACCTTGATGGTAATATTTTTGTTTTGGTCTCATAAGATATGGAGCCCTGGCTATCCTTGGCTTGGGATTTGCCATGTAGACCAGGCTAACCTTTACTGTAAGACTCATCTGCCTCTGCCTTTCAACTGCTAGGGATGAAGGTCTGTGCCACCACAGCTGGCAATTTCCTAAATTCTGATTCACGTATTTCTACAACTTGCCTTGTCTGAATGTCAAGATTATGTATGTCAGTGTATTTCAAAATTCAGGATGTAACTTCTACAAATAGCTTTGCAACATTAACATTCTGAGACCATCTCTCTCCACAAATCATTTGTATGCTAGTTCTCAAAGCATTGTTGTGTAACACTGACTAATTAATATTCATTTCATTCTCCTGAGCCCACTTGCAGAGTTTCAGATTGTAGCCACAATTTCAGCTGGGGACACACAGTAGCATGCAAAGCACAGACTCCTCCCATAAGAGACCATACAAATATTAAAGAGGATGACCCCAGAAATGTATGCCTGGAAAATAATTTAGCTAATTCCCAACTGTTCTTTTCATCCATACAGTCATTCTGAATTTTTTTCTTAAACAAAATGCTTTCCTTAATGTGGCAATTTTTTGTGGTATTTTTTTATACCTTATTCAATTTTCCTCTAAGTTCCTATGTCCCTAGATGATATCATTCATTGCTAAAATGAACTGTTCTCCTCTTAGATGTCAGACATGAAGACCGCTTTTGCATTTCTCTGCTTGCTGTAAAAGTTAAGCTAGCTACCTGTAATTTGTTTTTCTGCAAAGTTGCTAAGGACTTCCTGAAAGGAAAAAAATGAAGTAGATGTAATGGACTCTTCTCCTTGACATTTTCAGCAGCTTCTCTGTCTCCTCAGAGGTGACGACTGCCCAAGGAGGGAGACACCTAAGCACAATGAGAGGACCAAGCTAGCTGGTGTCTTGGTGTACATCAGTCCCTGGGCCTCCATCCTCCTCTGCGAGCAGGACACGCCTTCCTCTATTCTGGCTCACCTCAGAGAGGTGGAGAGGAGAGCTCGGAAGAGAGAAGTCCATGCTATTGACTCCATGGTAGAGTCAGATTGCTTTCTAGCTTTGTGATTTGTTTTCAGCTGAATTGAGGGAGAACTTAATTGAATTGTCAACTGATAGATCATTAAAAGTGAGTTTGGGTGATGGATTTGCAGTATGACTCCTGGAGCAGTGTTTGCAAGCAGTTCAGAGAATTGAGTGACAGACCTATTACAATTTGATTCTATTTCCATCTTTTTATGTGGATGAATTTTCTAAGCGCTTGAAGTTACAGAACTAAAAGTAGGGAGAGAACTGATGCCAAACCCTCTTTTCATTTTAGCAGTAAGTAATATCATCAACGGACATGTGAGCTTAGGGGAAATTTGAATAAGGCATAAAAAAATTTCATCTCACTACAGAAGCATCTAGTTTAGGAAAATACTCTGGTCTTATAATTATCAAAATTTTGTGAGAGAGTTACATATTTGTTCTATTATTTGGTTGCAATTATTTTAATGATAACCAAACCCAGAAGTAATTATTCAAGATGTATAATAGAACAGTTTAAATATCATATAGTATTTTAGAAAATTAAGCTTAAATACATACCAGTAGAGAAGTATAATGGAAATGCAAATTTAACGAGAGAAAGAAGTGGTATAAAACTTCTGCAAAAGAAAAGTTGCTCAAGCTGTTTTAAAAATAGTCACTAACGGATAACAAATTACTTCAGGATCTAAAACCAATTGGATATATCTACTAAGGAAATTTATAAAAGTTTTATTTAAAATTTTCATTGTTTCTAGAATATTTGAAATTATACCCATCATATTTTAATTTCTGATCAAATATTTTAGATAGTAACCTAAACTGTAGTTTCACAGAGGATGTTTTTAATTTAAAAGGATGTTATGGGCTAGATGGTACAGGCATCATGTTCCCTTTGGGAAGGCTGAAGTGAGAGAAACATGACTTCTCAGAAGGCATGAGAAACCTGTATCATCTCTGACTAGCAAGCTGGCTGGGATAAACACTGTGACACTCTCTTTTCTGTTTCTTCAGTTGAGACAAAGATTCTATCTCTCTTATTTTTGAAAGTGTTATTTTTTTTCCTGGCCACTCAAAAGCCATAGAAATGACACTTTGAAGTCCGCTATAGGAAAAATACAACTTACTCATTATCTTTTAAAATGTTTTTTTAAAGATCAATGTCATCTCAAGTAGTGAAAGTTGTCATATGTATAACCCAAATGTCTCTGGGCCCCCAATCATTCACAGCCCTCTCTAATGTCCACGTACCACCTGAGTGGAGTATCTTTCCTGCTGACAAGCCCATCACAACCCGTCAGCATCTCCTGAGTCCACAGCCTACACTAGGGTCCTCAGTTGCAGATGTATGTTCTTTGGCCTTTGACAAATGTACAATGACATGTTTCTACCATATGGTATCACACAGTGTGTTTCTACTGTCTGCACTTTAGATAACCACCACAGATTACCCTGACTTTATTGGATGGGAAGGAGCTGGCAATGAAACTTATTTTCCTATGAAATTCAAATATATCTCATAAGTCTTCACAGGGCATAGGACAGGGTGCTTGATTTCTCAGAGCAGTGAATACACAAAGGAAATCAGGAACTCAAGGCAATCACTCAGAAGTCAAATAGAAGGACACAAAAACTATTGTTCAGCTCTGCAGAATCTGTGCATTTATTCATTTACACTCTCCTTTATAAATAAAACAAAACACATATTCATTAAAGGAGATGCTCTAATAATGGGCATTGTAGCTAAAGAAGTGTAAACAGTGAGAGAAATACTGATTTACTAAAAGAAAGCTAAATGATGTTTCCCAGATGCAAACTTTACTTAACCAAGTCCCCTGATTTAACTGAGCTGTTGCCATCCGTTTCTCCCTTCCAGGATACCATAAGATCTCTATCCTTCTCCTTTTTCCAGAGCCACATTCCTAGCAACTAGAACGATGCTTGCAGCTGCTCTTCATTCTTCTGGCTGTTCTTCTGTTTGTCCCACCCAAACTCTGCAGCTGACATTTGGCTCTTTCTTTGTTGAATCAAACTGCCTGAAAACCCATCACTCCAGGTGATCACTTTCTTTGGTTTTGGTTTGTTTGTTTTTGTTTGTTTTGTTTTAAAGAACTATTCTGAATACTTGTTATTCAGCAACACCAACTGGACCCACTTCAAATGATGCTTGAATGGATGAAATCTTGAGAACTACATCCAATCAGTGTAACCAATCTGCTATGGCATGGAACTAGAGCATGTATACATTTCACAAAATCTCCAAAAAGTCTATAAATTTGATTGACGATAAACCATTGACCTCTTTATTCTAAGAACAAATACTTTTGAAAGGAATACCCATTCCCCTTGCTAAGTCATGTAAAACAGAACAGACGAGGGAGAAGTTATCCAATTAAGCTTCAGTTGGCTTTCAAGGAGGAGCAATAGTAATCTCCCTCCTTGCAGAACTCTTATGATCACTAATAACCTCTGAGGTTTGAAAATCAGCTTGTTATTTGAGTTGCAACTGTAATTTCTTACCATTTAAGTGGAAGCTGTGAGAGGCTGAGATCTTAGATTTATACTTCTATATTATTAAAACTAGCGTTAGTAGAGGTTGGGGAGATAGCAAGATAAGGACCTGGGTTCAATCTCTAACACACACAGACAGATCTGGGCATGGTAGTACAAGCCTGTAATCACAGCACTGGAGAGAGGCAGGGGTAGGAGGACCCCAGAGGCCTGCATGGCTGCGGAATTGGTGCTTTCCAGGATCAATGAGAGAATCTGTCTCAAAAAATATGGTAGAGACAACTTGAGGAAGACATTTGACATCTAGCCACCCCTCCCCCGATACATAAACACGCACACAAAAGTAATACAGAATGAGAATGTGTATGGTGCAGCATACTTATCTGTAAATGTCCATTTTTCTCTTACATGGCTAACATCTAGATTTCTGTGTACAAGTGCATTTGGGTTCAGACAGAGGCTACATATTTAGATTGTATTATTAAAATATGTTTTCTCTGAAATCAGTTTTCACATATCAATGTACAAATAGTGTTTTTTTTCTTTAGCTTTCAATGTATCAAAAGGCCCCTAGAAGGCTGCTAACCTTTAGAATCCTTCATTTTACAGGAGAACTTTGCAGGCAATAGAGATTGCTATGCTGCAGGCGTAAGGTCATTCAACTGTCTTAATTTTAATCAACAAGCAGCATTGTGTGTTTTTCCTTGTACAGATGTTTGAGGGCCTTGTTCGTTGTGTATGGCTGCATCTAGCACACTGAGGGCAAACATAACCTCTCAGGTAATTTTGTGATAAGAGCTCACAGCTCTCTTCTTTGTACTTTTGAAACACAGAAATTCCTAATTAACTGTACTCTTAGTACTGTTGTACTATTGATCCTATGAAATCCACTCTTTCCAGCCAACTCATAGCTATACCCATCTGTCCTTGTTCCCTTCACTTGTCCCCTGTGTGTTTTGATCACACTCATTCTCTGTTGCTCCTCTGAAACACAGCTGTTTTTTTGTTTGTTTGTTCATTTTGTTATACTATTTACCATTTAAACATTTCATGTGTGCCAGTTAGTGGCACACCTGTACCCTGTGAGATCCAAGGGTGACTGGAAAAATTTATAACAGCTTCCAACCCCTGGTCCAGTCACCTGAGGTCTGCCCTAGGGTAATGAAACCTCAGGACCTTGGCTTCCCAGCCTGCAGGAGGAGATGAAGAGAGTCTGTTCGGGCAAAACTCCTCTGGAGGTACTTTGTAACACTATCCATAACACAAAACAAAAAAACTGTTTCCATTTCTCCAAACCAGCCAGCCTCTTAAGGGCCAGGATGCTTTGCTCTCTGTGCATCACCTCTCCTGGAAAGTTCTGAAGACGAGGGTCACTACAGCATATTGGTCTAGGTCAGAAAAAGAGTGCACCAGGCCTCTGCACACACAATGATCTTTAGCTCCATTAGGAGGCCATTCTGTGCTTGAACTAGAAATTGCTGGAGTTCAGGAACCTATGGGGTTCATTGGTTGGGGATTACACTTGATGAAGCACATGGCTTTCCCCACATACAAGGCAAGCTATCTTAATGGGGAAATAACTTCATCAACACATTGCAGGGAAGGCTACAGACTCCCCTTCATGACTAAATGCCCCTGAGAGAGAGGTGTGTGAGAGCACGGAACACTCTAGGCAGTGACTATTTGTCATCATGGATGAGACAGTGTAGAAAAGTCCAGATGACCCACATACTTCCCGGGAGCCCTCAAAAGTTACATTTTAACAGAATAAGTTGATCACACCACTGGACATGTTGAATCAATTAGGATTAGGTTCTGCTTCATGAGAAAGAAAGCCCAAACTAACAGGACTTACACAAAACAGAAAAAATATACTACAAATTTCATGATTTCCTTGTTTTTAATAGTTGAGTTGTTACACTCTATAAATGTGCTACAATTTCTGTATCCGTTCTTCCATTGAGGGAAATCTAGGTTGTTTCCAGTTTCTGACCATTATGAAGAAAGCTGCTATGAACATAGTTGAACAAATGTCCTTGTTGTATGGTCGAGTATCTTTCAGATATATATCCAGGAGTGTTATAGCTGGATCTTGAGGTAGCACTATTCCCAGCTTTCTGAGGAAGTGTCAGATTGATTTCCAAAGTGGTTGTACAAGTTTGCATTCCCACCATCAATGGAGGAGGGTTCCCTTTATTCCACATCCTCTCTAGTATGTGTTGTCTCTTGAGCTTTTGATCTTAGCCCCTCTTATGGGTGTGAGATGGAATCTCAGGGTCATTTTGATATGCATTTCCCTGATGACTGACTGTCTGCTCTTCCAGAGGTCCTCAGTTCAATTCCCAGCAATCACATGGTGGCCCACAACCATCTATAATAAGATCTGGTGTCCTCTTCTGGCCTGTAGGCATACCTGCAGACAGAACACTGTACATGTAATAAATAAATCAAAAGGGAGGAGGAGGTTCCATTTCTAAAGTAAAGAGTACATTTCAGTTAGAAGGAGACAAGGGTGACAGGATCCTGGCCAGGCAGCCAGAACACAGGTTTCTATTCTAGGTCCCCTGTTTTGATTTGTGGCCTATGCTAGTTACTTACAGTCTTTGGTTTTGTGATGCTTTCTACAAAGTTTAGTGGTTGCCATTTGCCATGTATTCTTTGTAAGTGGTAGGCACAAGCTGAAAGGTTTACTGTGATCTCTGTGAGCTGGGCAGGTCTTTGCTGGCACTCTCTGTCCTCATTCCCCTAAGCATGTAGTCCTTCTATACTACATAATCTAAGCAGTCCATATGGCAATGGCATTGGAGTATTCTTTTCTTGGAATGGCTTCCAATCCAGACATTTGAAGCATTGCAGACTCAACAGCTTCAAAACTTCAAGGCATCGTTGGCATTAAGATGTACTTAAACTATAAAAAGCCATTAATAATCCATTTTCAGACAGCACATGAGGAAGCTGGTTTCTCTGACCACTTTGTGTGGAATTAGATGATTCGAGTCAAGCTTTGGGTGGCTGAGTTCCAACTCTCAGATCTGGGGACAGAAATGAGTGGGGAACACCTGGGATCATATGTTCCTGACACAGAACAGAGTTGGTCATCTGTCACATGAGGAGTGTGCCTAAGAGGCTTTTTCCTTTTCATTCTGAATTGATCTCATGGCACATCTAAGCATATGGTGCTATAGTCGATTAGTTTATTACCATGAAATTCTGAGGAAAACCACTGCTCTTAAAAATAAAACAGTCTTCTAAGAACACTTCAGATCATCTACAAATTTGAAACTGCCTCCAATTATTTTCATGATGAAAAACCCAACCATTTCATGAAAAATGCTGTTGGGTAGGTACAACATCTCAATCAAACAGGAAGAGGGAGGTTAAGTACCCATTGGGCAGGGACTGACCATATCTAATGCTAACAGTATGTCTCAAAATTATAAAAAGTAGATGATGAATGTTTTTACCACATGAAATTAAAAACTAATTGTCTGAGTTCCTTTTTCTGTTTCTGTGATAAAATACCCTGACCAAAGCAACCTAAAGAGGAAAGGGTTTATTTGGGGTCACAGTCTGTCCTGATGGGGAGTTCAAGTCAGCAGGAGCTCGGAGCAGATGCTCATAAAGCATGGAGAGTTAGGACACAGAAAAGATAGATGCTTTCAGCCTTCGTCTTTCAGTTCCCTTTTTCCGTTTAAACATCTAGGATCCCCTGATCACAATAAAGATGGATCTTCCCAAATCAAATATTGCAATTAGGGTACTCCCTCCCCACTTCCAGGCACCCACCTTCCAGGTGATTTTACATTTAGGCAAGTTAACAATTAGCACTGAGCATCCCAATGTGCAGAGTGATGGATATGTTAATTAACCTGATCCACTCACTTTTTCAACACATAATATGTAAAAATATCACCTTGTATCTTTATAATAGTTAGTTGTCAACTTAAATAAAAATTATGAAAATAAAGGTGTGTTTTTCAATCTGAGAAAATGTTTAAGAGAGTTTAGCAAAAAGGTGGTCATGTTAAGGGCCAGCATGACAAGCAAATTGCACAGCTTCCTTAAAGCTATTTGAAAAGGAAATGATAGAGTGACTCATGGGGTTAATTAAAGCCTAATACCTGAGACCATCATTACATTTGAGACATTCTGCATTCACTTACAGTGTAGACTTTCAAGTCAGACAAAAGAACCCTTGTCTTTCCCTTTACTATTTGTGAAGTTTTCTGCAAGTGATTTTACCTCTCAGCCTGATTCCTCATTGTAAAATGGAAATAACATCTCTTCTCCCAGATCATAGGGGTTAAAAGATGGGACCTACAGGGACTATCCAGGAGCATCATAAGCCCTGAGAGGGCTACTTCTCCTCCTGCTTCTGTTTTCTAGGAGGAAGCAGGAGCACAGACTCAGCAGACTGAAGGTGTCAGCCTGTGCTGGGCAAGTTTCTACTCCCTCTTCCCATAGACAGATGTCCACACCTGTGTAAAACCTGCTAAAGCTGGTACAACTCATCACTACCTCATGCTTAACTTTTTCCTCTCTGCTTGTTTGAGGAATCTCTTTATTCACTGCTGTTAAGGCACTTGACATGGAGTGGAGACATATGGAAAGAGTCTAGATGTGGCTTTGGTTTAGGTCTTACAGGACCAAGAAATTCGCTTCTAAGCAGCCTTTGCCCTGTTAACCACGGCTCACTTTCTTTCCCTGTATTTAATCATTTTAGGATGCTCATGGATTTAGCAGATCACTAGCTATTGTGTGTCTGAGGGATGTGTTTTCCTGAGTTTAACATGGAAGAGTCTATTGAAGTCAGCTCTGAGAACAAGGGATTCATTTCCAGTCAGCTTTCTTCCAAGATTCACATTTTTCATATTTTGAGAAAGGTATCATACCTGTCTTCTACAAGATACATTAATTTTTTCTGCCTATTATAAAATACATAGCAATTATACCACCAAGCTTTTGGTGACAGAGGGCACAACGCCTCTGCTGATCTCTGCCCACTTCCTCCTTCTCCTGTTCACGCTGCACAGCTCAGAACAGCACATACTACGGAGGAGGCAGAAAGAAGTAGAGCCGAGTCGAGTCTTGCCAACATTCCTTTTAGGATGCTGGCAAAGATCTCAAATGTCAGCATGTAGGGCGTGACAGAGAGGGCTTTGTGGGTATAAGTGTGTGAGAGAAAAAGATGTGTGTTGGATGGGGAATCTGCTCTGTAATCCTGCTTGAAGACTGTTTCTAGGATGACAACACCCTTCAACCTTATCACAGCCCTCACAGTGCTGGACATTTGCCCACGGCCAACCAACACTGACCTCATACTTCCAAGGATCACCATAGTCATCAAACAGATGTTCTTTTTACATATTCCCAAGTTCCCCAGAAAAATGATCACCCAGAACCTTTCTCTTTATCTGTATTTGAGGAACAGCACTTTAATGTTCAACAAATTATCCTTTTTGTAGGCTATGCTTATTGGCTTGCTTAGATCCTTGGCTCTGTAGGATGCATATCTGTGCAAAGGGCACACTTGCCTGGCTGTAAGTCCTCCATGGAGCGAGGGTATAAAAAAGAGAGGCCTGGAATTTTTTTTCTCTCCTAAGAAGGATATAAGAACATGTTTTTGTTTGTTTCCTTATTTGTTTGTCTTATGTGTGAGAGAGACAAAGACACAGAGAAAGACAAACAGAGAAAGACAGACAAAAAGACAGAGGGACAGAAAAAAACAAAAACAAAGAGACAAAACCAGATTGGTAGAGAGACAGAGATTAGAAGGGAATGGAAGTATTAAACTCATAAAGAGAAAGTAGCAGTGTCTACCTCACAGATTACAAAGGAACCAGCGCTGCTCTGGAAGATCAAAATGACATTTGCAAAATGGGCCTTGAGTGATACAGCAATCCTCTAGCGGCCCAGTTTCCTAACATGTTTTTTTTTTTCATTTTTGTTAAATTTTTATTCATTCATTTTATGTACTGGTAGTAGCTCCTCCCATTCACACTCTCCTTCCTGTTTCCTCTATCCCCACTCCCCTACTCCTCAGAGAACTCCACTCATCTGCCACCCAGCATATCAAGTCACATCTGAACTGAGCAAATCGTCTTTCCCTGTGGCCTGGCAAGGTAGCCCTGTCAGGGGAAAGCTATCAAAAAGCAGGTAACGCAGTTCATGTCAGAGTCAGCCCCCATTACTGTTACTAGGGAACCCATATTAGGGCTGAGCTGCACATTTGTTACATCTGTTTAGGGACTTAGGTCCAGACCATGCATGGTCCCTGGTTGATGGTTCAGTCTCCACAGGTGCCCCCTGGGCCCTGGTTAGTTGACTCTGTTAGTCTTCTTGTGGCACTCTTGTATCTTCCAGGTCCTTCTATCCTTCTCCCTACTCTTCCACAAGACTCCCTGTGCTCCACCCAGTATTTGGTTCTGGGTCTCTGCATCTTTTCCCATCAGGTGCTTGGTGGAGCTGCTCAGAGGACAACTATACTAGGCTGCAAGCATAGCACTGTATCATTAATCATGTCTCTCACATGGTGAGTCTCAGGTTGGGCCAGCCGTTGGCTGGACAGTCTCTCAATCTCTGCTTTATTTTTGGCCCTGAATATCTTCTTGGCAATGTAAATTTTGGGTTGAAGTTTTTGTGGGTGGGTTGGTGTTACCCTCTCTCCACTAGGAGTCCTGTCTGGTTAAAGGGTGTCCTCTTCAATCTCCATAACCCTTGCTGCTAGGAGTCTCAGTTAGAGTTGCCTTCATATCCTCCCAGGAGCCTACCCTGTTGTAGGTCTCCAGCTTGTCACAGAGAAGTCCCTGCCCAAGCTTTGGCTCATGTTTTTGAGGGTGTTGGTCTGTGGTGAGTTGATCCTTTGTCTCTGGGCTCATAGGGAGGCAGAACATGAAGATGGGCAAGGAGGGAGAGAACAGCAAAAAAAGTACAAGAAGGTCTGGCATCAATATGCCCCTCAGATGTATTCCTTCTGGGACTAGAATACTTCCTGCTAGGCCTAACCATGTAAATGTTACACTTTCCAGTTGCACCACAAGCTGGATCAGCTCTAATGCAGCAACCTTTCCTGGATGCTTCTCTACTCACCCGGCATGCAAATCTATTTACAGAACTGCTGGCTCTGTAACTGCTACATAACAGAGTGAATGGCAAAGTATGGTGTCTCGATGACTTGGGCCCCATTTAGTGCAATTGTTTAAATGGTAGACCCAGATGTTGGAGAATTGGAAGACAAGCAAGTAAAATAATAACAAAGCACTATTGGGCCCTTCAATCTTTTGACTGCTATAAGTCTCTAATAACCTTATCTTTTAGATAAGGCAGCAAGAATTGGCAGCAAGAAAATAATTTTTAATAGGATATGTGTCATATTATCATGCTGTGATGACTATTGTGGGGGCAGAAATGGTCCCTTTCCCTGCCATCACAGGAGCCACCCTTACTCACTTATAGCAGAGCCAGGTTACAGAGAGAAGAGCAAAACAGAGTGGGTCCATCTGTTTCACATAGCACAAGAGCCTCCATGAAGCAGGGATGCTTTGTAGAAACAAAGGGTCTGAGCTCATGATAACAGAGGATGGAAGAACCCTTTGCACTTTCCCTTTGGTGCTGGGGATTGAACCCAGGGCTTGCTGCATGCTAGGCAAGAGCTCTGTCACTGAGCTACAACTCTAGCCCTGCAGGAACCTTTGTGGAATAGGGTCTTAAACCTAAAACCACATAAGGGAATGCAGGATTTCTTTATGGCTATTACATAGAAAGGCAAGAAAAAAATAGAAGGGTAATTATAGTTTTGTTATCAGTTTTGAGAGAAAACGTTGCTGAAGAGATGCTGGCCAGCTCAGGCATGGTAACAATATCTCTGGCTGGCCTTGCCCTTCTTCCTGACTTCTTCTGCCTTGCTAAAAATTACTGGATTACATTCTTTTTTTTTCTGGATCACATTCTTTTCTTAAAAATAATTTATTTACTTTTATATTAATCACAGGTTATGTACTTTATATCCCAGACGTAGCCCCCTCCCTCATTCCTTCTCACTCTCCCCATCCCTCCCTCATCTCCTCCCTGCCCCCCTCCAAGTCCACTGATAGGGGAGGACCTTCTCCCCTTCCATCTGACCCTAGCTTATCATGTCTCTTAAGGGTTGGCTGCAATGTCCTTTTGGGATCTAGCTAGGCTGCTCCTCCCTTGGGGGGGGGGGTGTCGAAGAGCCAGCCATTGAGTTTATGACAGAAATAGTCCCTGTTCCCCTTACTAGGGTACCTAGTTCGATACTGAGCTACCATGGGCCACATCCAAGCAGGGGTTCTAGATTATATCCATACATGGTCCTTGGTTGGAAAAACAGTCTTATAAAAGATCCCTGTGCCCTGATCTATTTGGTCTTTGTGGAGCTCTTGCCCTTGCCAACTCTTACTAACTCCCCCTTTTTTCATATGATTCCCTGCACTTTGCTGAAGGCTTGATTCTGAGTCTTAATATCTGCTTTGATACATTGCTAGTTAGAGTCTTTCAGAGGCCCTCTGTGGTAGGCTCCTTTCCTGTTGCTTGTTTTCTCCTACATTCAATGTCCATCCCATTTGTCCATCTAAGCGACGATTGATCATCCTACCCTGGGTCCTCCTTCTTGCTTATCTTCCCTAGGTGTATAGATTTCAGCATGTCCACTGGATTACATTCTTAATACTGGATACCAATTCTATTATTCTCTTATTTGGCCACTTCCTCCTCCTGAGGCTTACTACCAAGGTCTAGCTGTCAAAGTATTGGAGTCCAGCAATCAAAAGCACCCTTTGGCTCACCTCATCAACATGCCCAATTAAAATTAAACACTTCATCCTAACATGGGGTTTCCCATTTTACCTTACAAGCCACCAATGTCTTATGGGCCACTTCTGTTTCTTCTCTGTCCAGAAGCAGTCCTTTGTCCTTTAGCTCCTGCCTTAGTCTCTTGATTTCATGCCCTCAGTCTCCATAAGGCAAATAAATCTCCTTTATGCTGAGAACTTGGTCTTGGGTGTCCTGAGCTTCCTTTCAATTGTTGCCTGCCCAAGCCCACTTGCAGCAGGAAATTCTAGTTTTTATGGATTACTTCCAGGGATGGGAAGCAGGAGTATAGTTTTCTGGGATCCAGTACAATACAGTGGCCTGTTTAGATTACTAGATAAATCCATCAAAATAGAAAGTCTACAGCTAAGACCTTCAGACGCTCACCCGGTGGCCTGATATGGTAGGCAGTTGACCATGCAGAAAGTAAAACAATAAGTCTTCTAGAAAAATATGTACTGATGTTCATAACCATATATTAGGCTCATATTTGTTGAGTAGTACCCATAAGATGCTAACTGTGAAGAAAACGAAACGAAGAAATTAAAGCCACATTAAAACGAAAAGACTCAGCATCTGTAGTCATATGGACCTGCAAGTCCCAAAGCTGCAGAAGCCAAGGAAGAAGTACTCCAAGTTTGAGGCCAGTTTGGGTTTCAAACAGACAAAACACCACCAAAAATAAAACAAGTCCCTAAACCCCTAAACCACCATCAACAAGAGCCTCAAAGCAATAAGCACCTTAAAGCAAACTCGCAACATACTAACAAAGCAAACTCTAATTTTCCTGTAGAAGCCTGAGGGTGCTGGAATTTATTTGAAAAACAAACAGAGAGATCTCAACAGATTTTTCAGGTGGGGCAGTAAGTGAAAGTGAAACAACTTTCCCCTTCTTAGACAGGAAGTGAAAGCATTTAATTCTTTAACAACGGATTAGCCCATAGAAAGGGTTGGCCTGGTATGTTATGCTCCAAGGCCATTGCAAGATATTAAGCTATAAATAAAGGAAGTATCAACAAATTAATTCCACGGCTCTGTTTCTTACCACTTCAAATCTGGAAATACTTGGAAGCTCTACTCATTGTGTAGTGAAGTCAACCTCTTGAATAGGCAAGGGTTACTGAACATACACATGATATTTGCAGTTCTGTGAAGTTTAAAAGAGAAAAAAATAAATTTGAAGTTTATGCTGCAGATAATAGGGGCTGAATATAAACTGTTAACTTTATTGAGCAAATTATTTCATCATAAAAGTAAGCTCACCACTTGCCAGAAACTCTCCTTTCTCCTGGGAATCTCCGGGTTATTCCCCAAGTCTTATACAGTTTGATTTACAGCGGGAGGAGGTATGCTGTATGGGGGTACCTGGCTGTGTATCCTGGTGGGGGTGTGGTTCATCTTTGATGTGGGGTCTGTTATAGAGATTCTGCTGGCCCCACACTCCAGGGCACATTTCCAGTAAGAATGGAAGAATGTATTCCCTACCAGACATCACTCCTACCTGAAGCAAGGGCATACCTAGCAGCACAGCTGATAACAGGAAAGCCCAGTCATTTCCTAGTTTCTTTTCTGGTCATGAGCTCTGGGTTTCTTTTGGCAATTTCTCTTCTTCTGTCTTCCCCCAAGCTTAATGATCCTGTACCCGGTGGGGCACTCAGAAGCTAGGGGTCCAGGAAGGGAAGGGTTTCTTTTGTTAGGGCCATCCCGCCCCCAACAAAACATCACACTAACTAACCAGGTATCAGGAAAGCATTTTACCAGATGGTTTTAAATTGGGTGAGATTTCATTCCATCCTTTCCATTGATACAAAGCAGATGGTCACAGAGGAGCTCCACTTTTAAAACAACAACAAAAAAATCTTTATTTTTATGTTGTGTGTGTGAGTGTTTGACCTGTGCGTGGGTAAGGCTACTACCATGTGCATGCAGTTCCTGAGAAAGCCAAAGCCAGTGTGGGATCCCCTAGACCTGGAGTGACAGACGCTTGTGAGCTTCAGTCTGGGTACAAGGAACCTAACTGCAGTTCTGGAAGGGCAAGTGTGGAGCCGTCATTTTGCTACTTTTTTTTTGTAGCTTACTTTGTAATAAAATTAACCAACTGTATTTCTTCACTTGGTAAAACACAGGAAACAAAAATTACCATTTCTACTGTTGTAAGTCCATGACTCCACAGCAGTGTGCACAGTCATTCTGCTGTACAAACACCACCACCCCTTGTTCCAGAACGTTACTAAGCTTTACATGCTCAGTGGTTCAGAGTAATCCCGCTTCCCACAGAAAATGAATGTCCCTGTTTTTCTACATCCACCTTGTTTGAGATGGTTGTTGCTCTTTAAGGAGGTGTGGCTCAGTAGCAGATTGCTTGTTTGTGTGCAATACACCCTGTGTTCAATGCCCAGAACTATAAAAAACAAATGAATACTCTTTGATGGACCCAACTTCAGTCAGTCTTCTGATCCCTGTAAGCTCATCCGACTGTGGCTAAGTCACTTTGGCAGGAGTTCCAATTCCTCCACACTTGAAGGCTGCGCATCTGTGTTTTCTTCCCTATTCCACTAGAGTCATCCATCACCACTGCTCTCCATGGTGCTGGGTAGTCTTCAGCAAGAATCTTGTTAGTTACATTTAACCCAAGTCCCCCCTTTCCATAACAGTGTCACTTAATACTTCCAGGTCTGCTGTTCTCCTTCCTTGGCTATAACACCCTCTTCCCATTTCATTTAGATTTTCAAATTTTGTGGCATATAAGCTTTCATAGTAAGACCTAATGGATCAATGAAATCGAATAGAAGACCCAGGAATAAACCCACACACCTACAGATACTTGATTTTTTGACAAAGAAGCCAAAACCATACAATGGAAAAAAGATAGCATCTTCAAAAAATGGTGCTGGTCCAACTGGATGTCTACATGCAGAAAAATGAAATAGATCCATATTTATCACCCTGCACAAAACTAAAGTCCAAGTAGATCAAAGACTTCAACATAAAACCAGACACATTAAACTGCTTAGAAGAAAAAGTAGGGAAGAGTCTTGAACTCATTGGCTATGAGCTATCAAGCAGGAGACTACTTCCTGAACAGAATACCAACAGCACAGGCTCTAAGATCAACAATCAATAAATGGGACCTCATGAAACTGAAAAGCTTCTGTAAAGCAAAAGGCACTGTCATCAAAACAAAATGATAGCCTACAGACTGGGAAAGGATCTTCACCAAGCCTGTATCTGACAGAGGGCTGATATCCAGAACATATAAAGAACTCAAGAAGTTAAAAAACAACAAATTCCAATCTCTCTTATGAACATTGATGCAAAAATACTCAATAAAGTACTTGTAAACGGAATCCAAGAACATATCAAAGATATCATCCACCATGACCAAGTAGGCTTCATCCCAGGTATGCAGGGTGGTTCAATATACAGAAATACATCAATATGATCCACCATATAAACAAACTGAAAGAAAAGACCACATGATTATCTCCTTAGATGCTCAAAAAGCATTTGATAAGATCCAACATTCATTTATGTTTAAAGTCCTGGAGAGATCAGGGATACAAGGCACTTACCTACACATAGTAAAGACAGTACACAGCAAGCCTATAGCCAACATCCATGTAAATGGAGAGAAAATTTAATCAATGCCACTGAAATCAGGGACAAGGCAAAGCTGACCACTCTCTCCATATCTCTTTTACATAGAACGTGATGTCCTTGCTAGAGCAATGAGACAATTAAAGGAGAGCAAGGGGATTCAGTTCGAAAAGGAAGAAGTCAAACTATCACTATTTTCAGATGATATGATATAATACATAAGTGACCCCCAAAATTCTACCAGGGAACTCCTACAGCTGACAAACACCTACAGCCAAGGGCTGGATAAAAAAATCAACTCAAAAAAATCAATAGCCCTCCTGTATACAAAAGACAAAAGGGCTGAGAAAGAACTTAGGGAAACAACACTCTTCACAATAGCCACAAAAAAAGAAGTGCCTTGGTGTAACTCTAACCAAGCAACTTGAAGACTTGTATGAAAAAAAAACCTTCAGTCTCTAAAGAAAGAAATAGCAGAAATCAGAAGATGGAAATATCTCCCATGCTCATGGCTTGGCAGGATTAACATAGTAAAAATGGCCATCTTACCAAAAGCAATCTACAGATTAAATGCAATTCCCATCAAATTACTAACACAATTCTTTACAAAACTTGAAAGAAAAATTCTCAGTTTCATATGGAATAACAAGAAACCCAGAATCACTAAAACAGTCCTCTACAATAAAAGATCTTCTAGAGGTATCTCCATCCCAGATCTCAAGCTGTACTGTAGAGCAACAATAATAAAAACTGCATGGTACTAGCATAGAAACAGAATGGCGGATCAATGGAATTGAATAGAAGAATCAGAAATAAACCCACACACCTATAGACAGCTGATTTTTGACAAAGATGCCAAAACCATACCATAGAAAAAAGATAGCATCTTCAAAAATGGTGCT
>CM053743.1:73755234-73780171 GCA_028658305.1 Pachyuromys duprasi | reverse complement strand
AGGGAGAATAGTGTACTCCTGGGTATTGAGAAGGTTATTCCCCTTCACTAAGTACTTGATGTGAGAAGACTCACCTTGAATGTCTCCCATGGACGATGAATAGAAAAAGTAAGATGACCATTAGAGTTCACGACTCTCTGCCTCTTGATTGAGAATATGTTACTATGTACCTCATAGTTCTGTCACCATGCCTTCCGAGAGAACAGAAGTCACTGTCTCCATTCCTGTATTAATTAATTCCTTCAATAATTGAAAGTCTTTTTTCAATGGCACCTGTCAGGAAGAGGCTTCGGAAAAACAAGCTATCATTCTGCTCTTAGTATTGGGAGGCTCTCTTCAGACCCTTTTTGTAGTGAGTTTCCACACATATGAAGACATCATATGCTGTTAAATAAAGTCAGTAGTCTTCAGCACGCAACTGCTCCACCAAGAGATGAATCCCATTCTGTGGCTCCATGAAGAATATGGTCTGGAACTGACAGAGCCATCACTGCTGCAGCCTCACTGAGTGAATGACCTGTACTTGATGAGGCTCTGGACAATGACAAGGCCCACCCCAGTATAGAATCAGGGAGGACACGAGTCAGAGTCCAGGTCTAGGCCAGGCACTGGCCTATCAGTGCCTTGTAACCACCTCCTTCTCAAAGAAGTCCAGGGCCTTGATGGCTGTTGCCTTTCAGTAATGCTCTTTCCTTGGTCGTGGGCTTTCAGCTCACAGCCCTGCTCAGTTCCTGCACTTGCACATGTGGGTTAGGTCAGAGAATTCTGGGAGTGCACTGTAATCCTAAGAGTAGCAGTTGTTAAGATAACTAAAAGATACTTAGTGAAATAAGGACAAGGAAATTGTAATGTTACACTCAAATATATCTAGATATACATAAATGAGTATCTTTAGAAAAATGGAAGGATAGCTAAATACAAAGACACACAACACGTAGAAAAAAAAAAAAAAACAAGATGTCTGATTAACAACAAGAGGAACCTTCTAAGTACAGGGCCTGAAGAAGTAACTGATGCAAACACAAGTGGCCAACAAGAATGAGGAAAGGTCAAGAACTGAACATGTTGGTAAGTCCTGGTCACCCCAGTAGGTTGTTCATGTGCCCCTTCTGTAGGCTTTCAGGCTGCCTACCTACATCAGATGAGCTCCTACCTGGTGGTAGGTTTCTCAGGAAGAGAGTGAACTTATTCTGGTTATGATTCCCTCTAAGGGCACAGGGAGGATTTGACATCTCCAGGCACTGGCTGAATGCATGGTGTGCTGACCCAGCCCAGGTGTGACCTGTGAGCCCTGATTCTGTGGGTTACAAGAGGGGCTGAATGGGGCACAGAGTGCTTCCAGTGACAGCATATCCATATAGATTACCGAGAATCCTATTGCTGGCTCCAAATCTGCTCCTTGAATTGTGTGGATAAGCCCAGAAAACATGGGAATGGTTGGAAATGGCTGGAAAACGAAAGCAATGGCTGTTGGTAACTGCTCTATTGCTAGGATAAACACTATGACCAAAAGCAACTTGGGAAGGAAAGTTTATTTCACTTTACAGCTTACCATACATCTTTGATGGAAGTCAGGACAAGAATTCAAGGCAGGAACCATGGCACAGACCATGGAGGAACATTGCTAATGGCTTGCTTCTCATGGCTGGCTCAGCTTGCTCTCTTATACATCCCAGAACCACCTTCCCAGGGGCGGCACCACCCACACCATATCAATCAGCTGAGGTTTCTTCCTCCCCAAGTGACCTTAGTTTGTATAGAGCCAACAAAAACTAACCAGTATGGTATCTGCTTGCCAATAAGTCAGAGCCCCGAGGCCTCAAAGAACTATCCTGATTCTGTATGTATATCAGCGGCTCAAAAAACACAAACACTTGGAGGCTCTCCTGACCTGTGCACCCCTCTAATCTCCAAAGGAAAAATCCCACTGAGCAAGAAACTGCACAGAAATCTTCCATGGCAACATTTCCAATTACAAAGAGAGATGCTGAAAGATTCTTCCTAAACCATCAATAACAGAAAACAAATGTGCTAACCTTGCCACGGGAAAGATGGAATTAGTTTTCTATTCTCTATCCAGAAAATTATATTACAAAATTGTTGTCTTAGGAAGAGGCAATAAAGGAGTCTGTGGAGGAAAAAACCTGGAGCCATGAGCATTATAAGCTCCAGACTGGCAATGATTATCAATAGCAAGTCCATGCAATTTCCCAGGATATTAGAGATTAATAATAGTAAGTAGCTTTTAAGGATATAAATTTGCATGATTCTGTCTCGTATTATTATCTAATTCTAATATTTCGCCTAAGTAGACAGTCTAGTTTTTGTTTTGTTTTGTTTTTCCTGCTGCTCTGATGAAAGAGTTTATGTGGCTTACACTTCCAGGTCACACAATGGCACTGAAGGAAGTACGGGCAGCAACTTGAAATACAAACCATGGAGGAACACTGCTTGTTCACTCTCAGGCTCATGCTTAGTTAGCATACTTGAACTTAGATAGCCAGGGACCAAGTGCCCATTGTGGGCAGGGCCATCCCACTTCAGTTAGCAGGAAAGAGAATCCCTTCTAGACATGCTCACAGACCAACCTGCCAAATACAGTCTCAGGTGAGGATCCTTTCACAGGTGACTCTAGGCAGTGTCAAGCTGACAGTTAATGTTAACTAGGACAGCAGACTTTCAGATGACATAAGCATAGTACTTCTAACCTGGGTGTATGCTGTCCCCACCACTGACAGAAGAACTACGCAGGTGGTCTTAAGCTAGGCAGGAACCCTCCAACCCATTTGTGAATTATTTCAAATTATCATCATTAATTTGGTCATAGAAGCCACTTAGAACTTTCCCAACCTTTCTACCTTTGCAGTTCCAACTCCTTTGTCATTACTAATTTGATTCACTTATATTCTTCTCCTCTTATTTATGTTTGTTAGCAGTTCACTTTATGACATTCTCAAGAAACCAAATAGTGCTCATGTAGCTATTGTCTGTTTCCAATTGGGTTTCTCTTATCACCATCTCTAACTTTCTGCCAATAAACATGAGCTAGATAATGTTTAGAACTTTAGCTACAACCAAGATGGAACCCATCTCTCCTTTAAAGAACGAGTTCTATTTGGGAGAAGTAAGAAACAGATAATTGAATACTTAGCCTATTTCTAGGTCATGGTTAGAGCCTCAGAGAGAGATAAAGGTCAATCCTAGAGCCAGAACAATCTTAGGAGCAGCAGTTGGGCACAGACCGACCTGAACTGGAGAGCTGCTAAAAGTGAGAGGGAGAAAGAGAGACAGATGGATACTCAAAATAAAAGGCACAGATTAGGAGGCAAATGGAGAGCTAATCCCATAGGGAAATAAATGGTCTGAGATTCCTAACAGAGCAGGAAAATCTCTGAGAAAGTTCTAAAGGGTTCTCTCCTGATAGATAAGTAAAAGTTGTTTATTGTTAGTTGTAATTATTTTAATATTCATAAGAATTAGTTTATAACTATCATTGTTTATGTTTTGCTGTATGTAGCAGTAATTTTTCTATATATTCATCATGGTATGCATAAATGTAATAATTTTCATATAATGAAGTTATGTTGGTTATAACTGACTACATTTTATGCTTTATAAACATCCTTATGTCCATAAATGTCAATCAACATTAATATCTGGATGAGTAAAAGATTAGCCGCACTTACCCAACTGTTTAAGTTTTTGTATATTTCATCTAGATTGTGTGTATAATGGATTTCCTCTCAATTTGATTGATGGTACTCATAAGCTTCTTTATTTCTTAACAGTAGATACCCTGGCGTGTGTGCACACATGTACAAGCACACACACACACACACACACACACACACACACACAGTATGTCAGTGCACATGCAGAGGCCAAGGGAAAGCATCAGTGTAATCCTGTCTCTCACTGCCTTGCTTTAAAACAGCACCTCTCCTTGAACAAGAAGTTTACAGCTCTGCTAGGCTGACTGGCTAGCCATATCCCTAGATCTGCCCGACTCTACTCTCCAATGCAGGGGCTGTGGGCAGGTTCAGCCATATTTGATGTCGTTCGACTAGTTTGTTTTGTTTTAATTTGAGCACTTGGGATTTGAACTCAGGTCTTCATGGTTACACAGCAAATATTCTTACTGAGTCATCTCCCCAGCTATGGTACTATCCTGATCCTCCGCCTCTAGAAGCTTGCACTGTTGGTACTAACCAAGTGCTAGCCTCTTTGGAATTGGCTAGTTGACATCCTTTGTCTGTCCCATTGAGCACATGTGTCATTTTCTCATTGTTAAGGCCTTTTTACACTAGCAGTCACTGTTGCAGATTCTGTGACAGTTTCCGAGTATTTTGCTACCAGCACAGGAAAACCCTGCCTATCCTCTTATTCTGTAAATATTTTTGTTGGTATAAACAATCAGCATGTGTGTGCCCTTCGTGACCCTAGTCTTATTATCTGATGAGGAATAGCTTAAAGCAAGCCACCCTGCCCCCAGCACTTCTCCTTCCCCACACTCTTTGCTCAGCAGCACTGTCCACCCCACTAACATTCCCATCACACTAGCCTGCCTGCACAGTCGGCCCTCCGTACTCTCCTGTCCCCTTCATGGTCAGGGAGTCTACTGAGAGTTTTTGGATTCCGGCTCAGCACCCAGGAAAGACACTCAGGCTTCTGTAAGATAAGGCACAAACCTCCAAGCATTTTTAAAATTTCAATCCATAGAGGATGGGAAAGAAGACACAGATGAGAAACCTTTACTAGGTCATAGTGGCCATACTAGGCTTCTCACACACATTGGAAGGAATGAGATGAGGGATGGTGGGCCTGAGTATTTAGTTCTAACTTTCCTTATACATAACTTGTGTCTAAGGAAGTGACAGATGGCTGTGCCAGTGACACCCCTAGGCTCCCTTCAGGAAGCTGTCTGGATCCTCAGTGATCCACCCCTTAGTGCATGTTTCCTGGGAAGGAGGCCTCTGAGCCCTCTCTTTTTTACTCTGTAGACGCCCCCATTGGTTTGTGACCTAGGAAGCTTCTTAGAACATCAGAAAATGCTACCAGAGCCTCAAAAAATAAGCAGTCTCTTAATCTGTTCTCAACCTGTGGGTCGAGACCCCCATGTGGGTTTAAATGACCCATTCACAAGGGTTGTCAAAGAGCATTAGAAAACACAGCTATTTACATTATGATTCATAAAAGTAGCAAAATCACAGTTATGAAGTAACAATGAAAATAATTTTATGGTTGGTGGTCACCACAACATGAGGGTTGCCATATTAGGATGGTGAGGAACCTTCACTCTAGAGTGTGGTCACAGGCAAAAAGAAGAGATTTGTTTCTGACTGTACAGAACTTGGTTTTTCTTTCTTTCTTTTATGTAGGGGATTGTGTGTGTGTGTTATTCATGTGTGTGCATCTGTGCATTCAGGTGTGCTCAGCTATGCTTGCCCATGTAGAGGCCGAAGATTGAGGTCAAGTGTGTTCTTGGCTCTCTCTGTACCTTTACATTTGAGATGGGGTTTCTCAGTGAAGCTGGAACACAGTGATTCAGGTCTACGGGCTTTCCAGTGAGCCCTCGGGATCTGCCTGTCTCACCAACCCTAGTCCTGGGAAAAATAGGTGGCCATCACTATGCCTGTATGTTTTTGTGGGGCTGCTGAAGATCTGAACTCTAGCAAGCACTTTATCCACTGAACCATCTCCCGAGCTCCTATACCTTTCTTTACTTTCCTTGTGAAAGCAGCTCTGATTTTTGCACTCAAAACAGACACATCTTAAGTCCTAAGCCATCCTCAAGACACTGCGCATGTTCGGTACAGCAGAAATACAGCTGCTTCTGAGGTGAAGCGAATGCTTCTGAGAGATCAGAGCCACAGAGCAGAGAATATGTTCATGGGAAGTGTTCTGGGGGAAATAAAAGCTGTCTGAGCTTCATTGTATGTCACAAGGCATCATGCTGGGTCTTATCTGGCAGGTAGCAGTCACAGGAGCTGGCTCTTCTATTATTCAGTTGTTTGATCAGTGTGATGGACTCTGATTACTTTTAGATAGCAAAATTCTAGTTCATATTTTATTAGTGAAATTGTAAAGAAAGATAAATGACCTTTGCTAGCGTGCTTGCTTCAAGTTAGTACCAGGAGACAGCCTTGCAGACCAAGGACACAAATTGGGCCAGGAGGCGAACTTGGTTGTCATAGCTGAGGAGGACACCCCAGGAACTTAGTGAGTAGAACCACAGAGATTACCCATCATACCACAGTGCTCAGATTAGACCACGCCTCTGTTTCCTTTTAAATAAAGACCTCTGAACTTAAAAAGCAACAGAGGGAAAGAAAGCATGAGAAGGCAGGAATCACTGCTATGTGGATGGGGATGTCCTGGGAAATAAGGCATGCTTGCAAGCACAGGAAATCATGCATAGATTTCTATATCCACTCTGTAACATAACTGCCTTCCATCCTATACACTTTACCTGTGACATTGTGTGGAACTATCTAGGCTGTCTATAGACAAGAACACAAGTGCCTTTCTCAAGTGTTAGACTGTTTGACTGTAGACAGAGCTCAGCATATATCAGGCAACAGTTCCCATGGATACATGCGTCACTCTCTTCTGTTCCATATCCTTCTTTCTCGCCTCCTGGCTGAGATTAACTCCAGCCCTCGGCCCTTAGCCCCATCCATGCCTGTTCCACGGAGTTCTCTGCAACTCCCCCCACTCCATTTCCTGCCTTCTCACTAGCTCCTTTTCCTTAAATCTTGTCTTCCACATGGCACACATTCCCTTGAGTCCCACTTTCTAGCTTCTCCCCTCACTTTTATTTCACCTTCTTGCAAATGTGGCCTTCACCCATTGCCTCTCCTGTTACTGATTAGTTTGTGTGCCCTATGCCTTTGTAAGCACCTGGTCCTCAGTACTATGGTGGCCTGTAAGTTCAGTACAGTGTTCAGCTGAGTCAGGAGAGTGAGTGGCAGTGTGTGGATCCCAGGTTCCAGTGGGATCATACCTTCCTCCAATCTCACATTCTGAAAGAATTAGCATCTGGATCTATTTTCAGGTGCACTTGCATACCCATATGTTCTGTGGCATATTTACAATAGCCAAGATGTGCAAAATCAACCAAAGTGGCCAGTAACATATGAATGAATAAAGAAAATGTGGTGTAGACTTAGAGCATTGACTACCCGTAAAGATGAAATCCTGTAACTTACAGCACTAGAAAACTGGAGGGCAATGTATAGAAGTGTCAGATACAGAAAGGCAAGTCTCATATAAGAATCTTAATTTGTAGAATCTGGAAAAAGGCAACAACTCAAAAGCAAAACCACATGTTGAGCTTTTGTCTGGCATGATCAATACATGCTATCCATATGTACATATCACACAGACTACCCTTGATAAGTACAATTAATATTTGCCAATAAGAAGGTTAAAAATAAAAACCTAGGATCATGCCGGTGATATCGCCATCATCATCATCATCCTGGTGTGAGACCCCAACAGGAACTGAAGCCTCATTTGAGACCTTACTGCAAACTGACATAGGATCTGGACTTATGCCAAGACAAGCTTCAGTCTCTTGTTAGGAAAAAAAAATGGAGCTGCCCTAAGTTCCCATTTCCCAGAATAGTTCATCATAAAACCACAGAAAATGGGCAACCAATCAGAGGCCACCTGACCCTCTGCCAGACCCTCTGCTGGACTATCTGGCACAAAAAAGAAGGTTGCTTAACTGTTGGGTTAGAAATGCCCTGTCTTTTGATTAACTAATGATTGCTAACCATCCCAAAAGCTGCCAGTGTTTTGAATGCTCCAGTCATACTTAAGATTACCTAACGAACCCTGAAGTTCCCCCTGAGTAGCTATAAAGAAAGCATGCGAGTTCAATTCGGGCTTCTTTGCCATTTTGTTTTGCATAGG
The DNA here is from genome assembly GCA_028658305.1 of Pachyuromys duprasi. Lineage (NCBI taxonomy): Eukaryota > Metazoa > Chordata > Mammalia > Rodentia > Muridae > Pachyuromys > Pachyuromys duprasi. The sequence continues at coordinate 73,772,254 of CM053743.1, read as the reverse complement.
CGAGGACCCCAGTGCACTGGACTTCTGCAGAAGAAAACGCTCTTTGCTGTTTGTGTTTTATTTGTGTCTGGGGTGTTTTCTTCAGCGAGTTCCAGACCCTAACACTGGTTGTTGTCTTTGGTCCCTTAATATACTGGAGATTTGATGTTAATTTCTAGAGTGACCAAGTAAAGAGAGAATGTGCCATCAATAAAATACTTGTGCCCTTCTCTCTGTATCCCAAGACTCTGGGGAAAACCCCACACATCAATCAGACATCTTCTCTCTGTGCCCCAGCCTTGCAAAAACAAGCACTTAGAGCAGGGCTGCCCACAGATCGCATAAGCCGAAGTCAGACGGCTAAGTGACAGCATGCCAGCTTATAACAGCCTGTTGCGCCACTTCCTTTCCTGGAACTGAGGATGAAACGGAGAGACTCTCCTGTTAAACGTAGGGTGTTGTCAACCTCCTACCACTGCAAGGGAGTTTGTCCCCAGTGACAGCACCCTCTTCCATAGACACACCACCGGTGACCTTTGCCCATCAGGACAGGGCCTGTGCCTTAGATCTCTGCCTGGTGACTACCCTGGTTGAAGACACTAATGGTCACCTTGGGCCAAGCTCAGGGTAAAGTGTGCACCAGCAAGTCTAGCTACTTGGTGCCTTTCAGCAGGACAGAGTGTACAGAGAATGAAGGTCTCTAATGTGCTGGAATGAGGTTTATCAAGAAAACTTAAGAAGCTAATTAGGTTCTGCCAGGCCACAAGGAAAAGGCTTATTAAATGAAGATGAAAGGCAAAAGTTACTTGATAATTATTTGAAAAGAGATATTTGCAAATTAAAGTCTCACTCTCTTCACCTATTAAATCAGCAAGTGTTAAAGGGAAAAATATATTAACCAGCCTAGTTTGTGCTGGCCAGAGTCTAAAGATCCAGAATTCTGCTTCCTTCTTAGTAGAAACATAAAGTCATTCCCTTCCAAGGAAAAGGAATCTGCCAGTATACACCACAGCCACAACCTGGCCATTCTGCCCCTCAGAGCTTTATAATTGGACCATAAGAATAAGGGGAGATACAGGAAGGTGCCCATCAAACACTGATGTAATCAAGGCAGTGGCTCAAACAGAGTGCCCTCAGGTAAGGAAACACACAAAACAGAATTCAACTTTTTCAAGGAGTAGTTACCAAATACCTCTACTTCTGGATACTGTGTTACATATCCTTAATAAAATATTTATTATCATTAAAAGTATCAATAAAAATGTCTTAACATAAAAGGTGAAAGGGAATTTATAAAGCACATGTTGGCCACGGTGGCAGTGATGCAGAGTGAGTTTTGTTTTCTTATTTAAATAGAGACATCAGCAAATCAGAATCCCTGATGTTCTTTGGCATAATTTGTGAATTTATAGTATGGATAATAAAGAAAAATCAAATTAAACATGCAAAACTTCTGGTCTTGCTGCTCACTGTCAGCACGCACTTGACCTGTCATGCATTTGCATTCTGGACCACAGAGGCAGAAGGCACCCAGTGTAGGGAATGATTGGAGTCCTGAGTAAATATGTATGGTTGACATGCGCACTTCCATGTCAAGGACCCCAGTGACTCAGGCCTTGTGGGAATTGTTGATGTGTGGATGTTGATAGTGACAGTGTGTGCAGAAATGCCAGCCAAGGTTTTCGCCCTACACACACAATTATGGCCCGAAGACAGCTCCTTACAGAGAGTGTTTCTACAGAGATAAGCTGAGCCTGACTCCTTGTTAAGTGGTATAATAATGCTGCCTCCTTGGTTCTCTGTATGCAATAACACCCCCTCGCTGTTCAAGAACTGTATAATAAACACACTGAGCTTCTGACATGCTGCAGCATCTACATCCGAAAACGCAGACTTTTCTCTGTGAGTCTTTTCTTCATTTCCTTGCAGCCCCAGTCAGGTAAAGTTCCTGGAGCCCTGCAGCATATGGTCCCCAGGCCCTGCCTGACCTTGGCCACCGGAAGGCTGGGTTCTGTGGGTCTGAAGCTGCTTTTCCCAGAAGCCCCTTCTCGTACCCACTCTGCTTTGTTTTAGTTTTGCTTTTTCTGAAATGATTTAGAACACCAAAGCGAACATATTGGAGTTATTTCACAAGCTGTTCTATTCTCTTCCTGTGAAAACAAGAAGGTTGGGAGGCATTCCTACTTGGTCCCTTTGGGAATCCTTCAGAAGGGGCAGCACTCTGCCTGCAACTGATTCCCTCACCTCCCAGTGTACGTGAGTGGATTTGGATGCAAATGCCCATGAACTAGTGTGAACCGTAGCACTAGAAACCTGGACTATAATAGAAACAGAAGTTAGAGCCAGAGACAGAGCTGACGATAGAGAGAGAAGCATGCCAAAAGGCAGAGAGGTGTCTTTTCCGGCGAAGTTTCCTCCGTGAGCTGAGTCAAACCCTATCCGAACCTTCATCCAGGCCAAACAGCTACCCGAGGATAAGGCCCCAGATAACAATTACCCAGAGGGCTCATCTGGCCCAGGGAAGGGGTTTCACCCAGGGAAACGTGTCCTTTTCTAATACTTGGAGACACGCCACCCCGGTCAGAGCTTGTTCACTTTGCACCAGCCACAGAATGATTAAATATTTATCTGCAAGCAAAGTTTATTCCCTGACCTTCCCAAGCCACAAAAAAAAAAAAAAGAAGAGAGAAAGGGGGGAAAGGAGGGAGGAAGGAAGGGAAAAGGAAGGAAAATGTTTCCTTTTAGATTGCTCTGAGTTTTATCCTAGAGATGTGTTGCAAAATATCCTCCTTTGAAAAGTGACACCTTTTAAAAACCTTGATTTTTTTATTACTATATTTTCAATAGTCATGGCATATTCTTGTATTCAATTCACCTGTGTACCCAACACACCTGTCTACCTTAGAAGGAGGTATAGCCACATAAGAGTTGCAAGTGTTAGCTGGGAATGCTGGCACACACCTTTAATCCTAGCACTAGGGAGGCAGATGCAAGTGGATCTCTAATGTGGTTTTTTTTTTAATATTTATTTATTTGTTACAATTTATTTGCTTTGTAAACCAGCTATAGGTCCCCCCTCATCTCCTCCCAGTTCCGACCACCCTCCCTCTTCTCCCCATATGCTCCTTCCCTGGCCCACTGATAGGGGAGGTCCTCCTCCCCTTCTATCTGACCCTAGCCTATCAGGTCACACCAGACCTGGATGCATCATCTTCCTCTGTGGCCTGGTAAGGCTGCTCCTCCATCAGGGGGAGGTGATCAAAGAGCCAGTCACTGAGTTCATGTCAGAGAGAGTCCCGGTTCCCATTACTAGGAAGGCCATTTGGAGCCTGAGCAGCCTATGGGTTTCATCTGAGCAGGGGGTCGAGGTCCTTTCCATGCATGGTCCTTATTTGGAATATCAGTTTCTGCAGCCCACTCTGGGCCCAGGTATTGTTGTTGTTTGTTTGTTTAGGTTGAGGAGCTCCTGTCCCCTCCAGGTCTCTCTATCTCCCTCCCTTCCCTGCACTCCGTCTCAGCATCTCCTTCAATACCCTGATGGGTAGTTTTTCAGAGGTCCTCTGTGGAAGGCTTCTGTCCTGTGCCTACTTCCTGTCTTCTCCTACTTCTGATGTCTATCCTATTTGTTCTTCTGGATGAGGTTTCAGCCTCTTTCCTAGGGTTCTCCTTGTTGTTTAGCTTCTTTAGGACTATAGATTTAAAGATGTTTAGCCTGTATTATATGGCTAGTATCCACTTATAAGTGAGTATATACCATATGTGTCTTTCTGTTTCTGGGTTACCTCACTCAAGATGATCTTTTCTAGTTTCATCATTTGTCTGCAAATTTCATGATTTCCTTGTTTTTAATTGCTGAGAAGTATTCCATTGTGTAAATGTACCACAATGTCTGTATCCATTCCTCGGTTGAGGGAACATGTAGGTTGTTTCCAGATTCTGGCTATAACAAATAAAGCTGCTATGAACATGATTGAGCAAAGTCCTTGTTGTATAGTTGAGGATATTTTGGATACAGGCCTAGGAGTGGTATAGCTGGATCTTGAGGTAGCACTATTCCTAATTGTCTGAGAAAGAGCCAGATTGATTTCCAAGGCGGTTATACAAGTTTACCTTCCCACCAGCAGTGGAGGAGGGTTCCCCTTCCTCCACATCCTCTCCAGCATGTATTGTCACTTGAGTTTTTGATCTTAGCCATTTTGATGTGTGTAAGGTGAAATCTGAGGCTCATTTTGATTTGCATTTCTTGGATGACTATGAAGGCTGAGCATTTCTTTGAGTGTTTCTCTGCCATTCGATATTTCTCTGTTGAGAAGTCTCTGTTTAACTCTGTATCCCATTTTTTAATTGGACTTCTTTGATTTTTGGTGTTTAACTTCTTGAGTTCTTTATATATTCTGGATAACAGTGCTCTGTTAAATGTTACAGTACAAGTAAAGTGTGTTCATGTGTGTGTATACATGCTCATACCTCACTATGTACATCTATGTATATATGTATGCCACAATAAAAATAATTCTGCCCATAAGAAAGAAGAGGCTAGGTTGGATGGACTGGTGCCATTGCATCTGCTCACGGACGTGCAGGTGATAGCACCTTCATTGTGGCTACACACATCGAGACTTTTGTGAGTCCTCCCCACTGGAACCACCTTGTGTCTCAGCTCACAGACAAGACTAGCAGCTAAGAAGACAACTGCCACTCTTTTTCACTCTTTTTGTTTTCCAGACAGGGCTGTGTGGATTTTTTTCTAGAAACATATGTGTGATTGTACATTGTACAATATGTCTTCTTTAACTTAGTATAATGTCTTCAAGGTTCATCCCTGTTGTAGCATACACTTTATCCTTTAATAAAATATTTAATAATACTCCATGGGATGGACATACTACAGGTTTTCTGCTCCCCTGACTTGTTGATGGGCATTCAGGGTGTTCCCACATTGTTTTCTGAGAATTTCTTATATGAATACTGTAGTTAAGTCATTCTCCCCTTCCCTCTCCTCCCTTCATTTCCTCCCCTAGCCCTCCTACTCCTTCTCTAATTCATGGTCTCTTATTCTTTAATTAAATTGTCATCCCTAGAAGATGAGCCACAGGCAATTGATGGAGAGAGAGAGAGAGAGAGAGAGAGAGAGAGAGAGAGAGAGAGAGAGAGAGAGAGAGAGAGAGAGAGAGACTATATCATTCTTTTCCAGTGACATGCTTCCTTACTGCCTGGCCAATCTCAAGAGGTTATTCTTAAACACATATGAGCCATACTAACTTATATCACTATGTTATGTCAATAAAAATGTGCATCTGCATGTGTAACAATTACTAATAAAGAATAAGAGGCAAATTCTATAGTGAATTTCTTCCCATATTTTGACCATTCTGTATCATGCTGCTACTAATTGTTACGACAGCCCCTATTCTTAGAGGCAATGTTCTTTGTACTAAAATGGGGATGAGGGTTGTTTCCATTTGTCCTTCATTGTTCTTTCCACTTTATAGATGGAGAAATTGAGACTTACTTCTGGTTGATGCTTACAGGCTTTTCAGACACTGACAGAGTGACTAGGATCAGCTGGTGAGTCCTTTTTACGAGGTGACCCAATGAGATGAACCTCTGGCTTTGTAAACTCAGTGGTTTGGCTCACCCATGAACTCATGGCATTATAGAAATCATGTCTTACCCAAGGTTGCCTCATCCCAGAGAGCTAGAGCTGATTGTTTCAGTCTATTCCCCAGGAAAGCATCACTGGAAACCTCAGACCTTTTGATCAAAGTATGAGTCTTCATTTTAGAAATTGCATTTGCTTTTTCAGAGTAGTAGTGATGAATGTTCTAGTGAATTTATTAAGAAGCTGAACTTTTAAATCAAGAATTATATCTGTACAGAGTTCCTAAAGCCAGTGTATGGTGGCAGTCATTGTGTGAAGGTGTGTCTCTGTATATTGCTAAACCAGCAGAGAGCTAAGATATAGCCAGATCTTGGTTTTGTTATTTCTATGGCTCATCACTTTTATAATATTCATTTTTCCTCATTCGCCTACTGGTTCTAATGATCTGATGGCCAATGGCTGGGTATGAAATGGAGGCAGAATGAGAGAGAGGGAAAGAGAGAAAGGAGAGAGATTGGGTAAGAAGGCAAATGAAAGGATTTGCCAGAGGACACAGAGGTGAATAAATGAGCTAACCACATTGTGAGATGTAATGCCAGGATTAGTTGGGTTAAGCTAGAAAGCTAGCTGGAGACTGCCCAGCATAAGGCCTAAGCTTTAAACTATATTAAAAGACTCCATGTCATTATTTTCTGCTATCAAGTCTGAAGAAGTCCCGCTATTATTATGTGGCATTTCAAGTGAAGGAATACTTGGAAGCATCTGTTGTCCAAATGGGCAGTCTGGGGCCGGATGTCATTCATCGACAGTTGCATGAGGTCCTGGTTCATTTGTAGTCACTGCCTTGGGTCCTGTACCATTTTCTGCCTGCCTGTCCTCTCAGGACATTCCCATGGTTCAGTAACTTGGCTTGTTTAGTGAGTGCTCATCAAGAGCCAAGCTCAATCTGGCTACCAGACTTTGTCCCTGCCTGCTCCCAGATGCACACTCCACCCTGTCACACATCAGTCTCATATTTATATTCCTAAATCGATGGAAAGTTTAGCTGAGAGAAGTGTGCGCGCTCTGCTTCAGAGCTGCATCACATGCGCAAGCACAGAAATGGTTACACTGCATCTCTTTTCCTCAGAAAGCTTATAGGGAAAATTAAAGGAGCCTCCAGTCACTTAAAGAAAAGGAGCCATGCTTCTAGTGTTCTGTAGCCAGCTAGCTGATTCAATGCTATGAAACATTCAACATAGAAACAAATACAGCACGGAGTAAAAGGAAACCTGTGTATGCACCATTGATTTGAATATGCTTTGAAAGACAGGATGAAATCACCAACTTCTGATGCTCAGCCAAAAAAGATTAAGTGGCTCCAGATGTCACAGCCACATATCCAAATGTTAACACCACATTATAAAAGTGAACATTATTAAATGCTGGAAAGGTGTGTGTGGGACACATCAGATGGTTTAATGTATCAAGAATGTATACATCATTTGTATGTCAAGAAGGCAGTGAATCCAATGTCCTTGTGTTGCTGTGAACTTGCATAAACTTCCGATGACTTACCATCTTGATTCTATGGTATGAACATACATTTCTATGGTATGAACTTTTCTGATGAGTCTACAGCTATGAGGTGGCAAATAGTAACATAATAATAGTAAATAATAACAAAATGAATACAACTCTAATGTTAATACAATGCATAACACCAGACCCTGTACCTATTTCCTAGGAAGACCATTTAAAACGTGTGACTCTCCCTGCCTTGTCCATTTGGATTTGTGTCCAATATGGTGCCATCTGTCCAAAACATCTGTCATCCACTGACTACCAAAATCAATTTACACAGTAGAAAGGTTCTCTAACTTTCATGTATATTTTTGATGACCTGTTTTGTCTCACTAAAAAAAGGTGAAGCTATACATGGACAAATTTTTGAAGGCTATATCACCCAAGCCTGAAATTAGAATAATATTCATAATCTGAAAAATAAGACTATAAACATTCAACTGGGTATAACCTTTGAGCTGTCTGGAGGATTGAGAATGGCTGGTCATTAGCTTCAAGAAATCATTAGCTTCAAGTCCAAGGGTAATCATTAAGTGCTAATGTCTGCTGAGTGCTTCCAAGGCAGGAGTGTTCTATCACCAAGCAGTTGCTGCATTTCCATGAGAAAGTATTTACGAGATATTTATCACTTGTGAGACATTATAGATTGTTTATTATTTTAATATTCAAATTATGACATTTAACGGTTTTTAAAGTCCATTTGTATAGATGCATAGAGTCAGAATGTTCAACTGATGTCACATCTTTCATCCCTGGAAGCTGTGAAGCTCTCCCCGGGGCTTGGAGATGTCATGGCCAAGAATGGAGAATACTCTACTAGGGATTCATGTCTGCTCTCTATCCAAAACAAAGCAGAATATTACTGCTGGTCCCTTTTCAAAAAGAGCTTCCGTCCTGTACCATGCTTAACTGGACACGACAATGATGGAACTCAGTTATGAGATTTCCTGGTAGACCATGCAGGAAATCTCATGGCCACAGCTCCCAGGATCCAGGATCCAGCTGCTGCAGTCTATCTTCATCACCAATAATACCATTCCATGGGCCAGTTTTGTTAACACCACCCCACCAAAATAAACAAATAAATAAGAGGCTAACCTAGGGTTTTGGTTCAGGTTCAATCTCAGGTGTGATACCTTACAATGGTTTTCTAATAGCAAAGTATGGGAGCAATGCACAGCATCTCATGGTGGGCAGAGGAAGTGTATACCCGAGTCTCCCCTGCTCTCTCTTCTTCTGATAAGTCCACCGGGGACCAATCATGGGAGCCATAGTCAGACAACCTTATCTTACCAAAATCACCTCCCAGAGTTACCACCTTTAATACCACGTAAATAATGTAACTAATACCATGGTTAGTGATGTTTCTATTCACTGGAGATGAAATTTCACACAGGAACCCAGGGATCTGGTAATGAAAACATCTCCAAATCACAGCAAGCCCAGCTCTTGAAGCAAGAGAGCAAGGAAAGTACAGACAGTGTTGAGGGCTGGCAAACCAGGCAAAGATTATCTGAGAGCCATGAAGCCAGTGAAGTTTTTCTTTTAAAACTAAGCAATGGTTTCCTCCACAACACCAGAAACAAGATAATCAGAGAAGGGTTGGGGAGAAAAGTTGACTGTGAAATGTTTTCAGAATGCTTAATTATTATTTTCTGTATTTCTTCAAAAATTCTCACTAATGTTAGCATCATTCTTAGTCGTATCTTAAAAGTCATCTCATTAACTAGCATTATTAAAGCAGGAGCTGCTGAAATACAATCAGAATCTGACATGGAATAGCAGTGTTCACAATAGCCAAGAGCCAACCCATGTGCCCATCAGCAGCGAGCAAAGAGAATGTGGTATAAATGCAATGTACTTGGCAGAGTTAGGCATCAAGAAGAGTAAAATTACATCATCAGCAAGTAAATGGCTAGAACTAGAGATCACCATGTTATGCAAAAACTCAGAGAGACAAAATGTCCTGTTTCTCTCACATATAGAAAGCAGATTTTCAAAAAAGACATAAAAATAGAAGAGAAACTGTTTGAGAGAAGGAAAAGGGACAGAGAGGGGGGTAGACAAAGGAGGGTATCAAAGCAGCTTTGATTAGTTACATTATTTACATGTGTGAAAGTGTCACAGCAGGACCCACTGTTTTCTACAGTTGATATAGACTAAGAAAAGGTTGAAGTTGTTCCCACTTTGCCCTGCCCACTTGCAAGTGCATACCTCAAAGAGTCAAGGAACAGGAATTCAGCCAACTTGAGGCCCAAGAAAAACAAGCAACTCTCCTTTGTCCTTTCTTCAAGAGAGAGCTATATCACCTCCAGAGTACACACCTTCCAGAACTAACTAGCTGCCTGAGTTCAGGGTTAGCTATGAACCTGCCACACAGTGTGATGTGGGAACAGGGGCAGCAGGAAAGTGGAAGTTGCTGCTTGCTCCTTGGGGAACTGAGTCTGAAACCACGGAAAGATGCAAGGTACCATGGTATCTGTTCCAAACAGGATGCACCCATCTTTGGATCTTCTGAAGCATGTCCTCTGTGAGTAGCATGTCTTGGGTAAATACTCTGTAGCTTAATCTTCCCTCCTGGTGACTGTCAACTCTAAATTCACATATATTTTATATCATCACACCTGAACTACAAAGTAAAGATAAGCATGAGACACCTTTTATACATTTGCCCCAAAGCAAAGGGATCCCAATTTGGCTTTAGAAGTATAGGTATGCATGTACATGTGCACATGTGTGCACACTTCACACACACACACACACACAGACACTTTAATTAGCTTAGTTTCCAAACTCATTTTCCAAACAGAAAATGTGTCTGTGACTTCAAGCAGATGGAAACACTATGAGCTCCTTCCATACCTACTGATGTTGCTTCATTAGGAAGACATGTGTTAAGAGAATGTCAAATTGATACTATTAGTCCCAAGGACCCCCAAGCTGAGTGCACAAATGGGAAATAAAAAGTCTTTGGAAGCCATTGTTTATTGAGGGTATACAACTACAGGAAATGAGAAACTCCTTTTTTCTTTTTCTTCTTCTCTGTCTTCTTCCCTGTCCTCCTCTACCTCTTAAAAGTCTGTCTATTCATCCTCCTCCTCTTCCACTATCTATCATCCCTATTTTCAGTCAGTGGAATGTGTCACTATGTGTTCTGATCTTGGAGTAGGTGAATTTGCTCACAAAGAGTGAGAAGGTCTGGCTGTCCTGTTTTCTTTAGGACCCAAAGAAGAATGAGTGGCCATACTGTCTGTAACTCTAACAAACAAAATGGAAAAGATTTGATTCTTGTAATCAAGATATACACAGTCAATCCATCCAAGTCTGGAACAGTGTCTGACTCTAAGCAACCAACACATGACTTTATAGCACTCTGTCCTCTGGTGTTGTAAGTTCAATCTTGTACTTTTCTTCTTTAAACATTTTACTTTGAGAATATGACAGATCCACATGCACTACAGCACCATAATCCAGAAAGATCTATTCTCCACCCATCCTGCTTCCTCAATGACATCATCTTGCAAGCTGAGGCTTCCACATGACAACTGAAATACAGACCTTGATGTCATCCACCAACATGTGTTGTTCTTTGATAACCAATTTAACTCTTTGAAAGGGTAGCCAACCTGGGATTAAGCCTCAGGCTGGGTGATTAAGATGGTATTATGCATGCTTATGTCTTGGTGGCTGAGCAGTGAGTAGCACACACTGCCCTCGAAATGATCCAAGCTTTCTCACAATGACAACATTTACAATAGACAATGAACATTTTTGCATTTTGTTTCAGTTTAGGATTTACTAAAATTAAGACAATCGAGTGTAATGAGGAGCACAAACCAAACACCAATGTGAAGATTAGAAAGCTTGTGATTCCAAACTGGAAGCTTTGAGTAGATATCAGAACAACCAGCATGTAGTGGGAGAAATAAAGGAAGAGGAACAATAGAATGGACAGCATTGCACTGAAGATGGAAGATCTGCTAGGTTCGCTGGCACCTACCACAGTCTTCATCTGCCAGCTATGGTTACACAGGGAGGAGATCAAGAGCAGAACAGCAATGATGAAGATGAGCAATGGAACTGTGAGCCCAAGAATAAAGACCGAGAGTAGTGTGGCATTCATCTGTCCAAACTGAGTTGTATTTTTAGAAAAAAAGCTTGTAAAGGTTTCTTTCGGAATTATTATAGTCTCTCTGCTATGGATGATAGCAGTAATAGTTGTATACAGCACAGACCCCAGAATCAGCCATGGTACCAACCTAGATATCCTCATCTTCAGCCACAAGAAGAGTGGGTGAGGTATGGTAGCAATCTTGGCACAGTAGAAAACTCCAAGCCATGTGGCCAACCAAAGATTCAGTTCATTTATAAAGAAGACGAAGGTAATATTATCAACAACTAAAGAGTATTTCACCAAATATAGTAGACTCAGTTGTGTAAACAAGACACACATCTGCAGAATGATCCGAGAAGTTGCCAGGCTAGAAAGAAGCAGATCCAACGGGGCCATTTTCCTTCGTGTGATGAAGTCAATAGCATTGACAACCACAATGAGGCCACTTGCCAGGACCCCAGTGAAAAACTGCACCATCACAGCCAGAAAGAGAAAGAGCATGTGACCTTCCAGCATTTTAAAAAGAAAAACCAATGACTTCTTTAAATAATACAAAAGTTCTGCACAGTCTCCTCCATTTATTATTTCTGTTTTCTTTCCATTAGACCAGGTCCCCTTTGGAGATGATGCTAACACGGAAGACAATGGAAGAAGAAGGTGGGGCTCATTTGTTTATTGTGCTGCCTTCTCAACTCAGACAGTCAAATGAGGAAGAGATACTGTAGAAACAAATTGTGTCCTACCAATGGCTTTTGCATTTTACAGGTCTGCATAGGTTTCAAAGTCATTATAAGTAAATGGTGCAACCAGACAGCTTTAGGTGGCTAGTGAAGAGCTCCTTCATGGCTAGCCTTACTTAATTATGATTCTACTTAATGCTATTGAAGCATCCTCAAGCAACATAAAAAAATCCAAACAGTTTCTGTCATAGTGATGTCATCAGAGTAGGAATGTAAGATTCCTATCCATTAGTACCACAGACTGAAGAATCGGTAATTCAGGACAATCTCAAACATTGTTAAATAATAAACCACACATGATAAAATACAAGCTAGATAGATGCTAGGAAGATGCCTCCCTTGGCAAAGTGCTTGCTTCACAAGCATGGAGACCTGAGTTTAGTCCCCCAGAAGTCGCAGCTTTAAGAGAAGCCAGCTGTAGTGATCACATACTTATCTGCCTTCCAGCATCAGGGAAGCAGAAATAGGCTGAACCTTGGGTTCATGTGTCAGCCAGCTTAGCAAAATCTCCAGTCTAATGCTCTCCCTACAGAACTATTTCAGCCAAATCTCGTAAAAACAGGGCGAACCACATCCTTGAGGAGCATGGTTGGACTCCGGTTTCCACACAAATGAACACCCTCGACATAAACATGCAACCTACATGTACACAAAGCTCGGTAATACAGTTTGCATATATGTACAGACACTGGGCAAAGCCTAAGGAAGGTCATGCATGACAAAATGAAGATACTCAATCAGGATCCACATGGATCGCCATCTGCTGATAATCTAGGGTCTGAAAACTTTGTTCTATTTTCCTTCCAAAACAATGAAAATCTTACAACAGCTGGGAGTTATAAGGGCAAGTGATGGGTTGCTGCTATAATTGTCCCACAAATCAGAGAAAACCAAGCGAGCATTTTAATGTTTATAATGTGCCACGTGTTAAGCTAAACCATATTTGTTTCATCTGTAACTTTACTGACATTTTAAAGTGGAAAGTTGTTTTATTTGGTGGGTGGAAGGAAGTCCTGTGCAGTCGAAGCAGGATGGACCTCACAGACTTGACTCTACCTATCAGATGTTACCAACACACTGCATCTCCAGCCTGAGACAATCAAAAACATTTCCAGATATTATCAAATGACTCTGGTGACAAATTCACCCTGATTGAAAACCACTCTGCCAACAAATACAAGAGCAATGCAGCTTCCAGGTGTCACTCTAAGGTGTGGTAGTTTGAGTAAAAAATGGCCCCCATGGGCATTTAGGGAACGGCATTATTTGGAAGGATTAGAATATGTGGCCTCCTTTGAGTAGTTGTGGTCTTACTGGTGGAAGTGTATAACTGGTGATGGGCTTTGAGGTTTCAAAAGCTTAAGCTAGGCCTGGTGGTTATCTTTTCCAGAAGGATGTATCTGTCTACCAATCAGGATGTAGAACTGTCGGCTACTCTCTAGCACTATGTCTGCCCATTAGCCACCATGCTTCCCACCATTAGAATAATGGACTAAACTGAACTGTAAGCCAGCTCAATTAAATGTTTTCCTTTATAAGAGTTGCTGTGGTCATGGTGTCACTTCACAGTAATAGAAACCCTAAGACATAAGGTTAATGGCACAGTGTGTTCAATGTGACATAAAACTAAGTTCTTTAGACAATTTATCAGCAGAGTGAAAAGTGAGGACATTTTATACATGTTGGGGAAATTAAAACTTCCAACTTAGCAGTTAATGAAACATGCTCATCAGACCCCAGCAGCAAGGCATACATCCTTCTGGATGGGCATTGCTTTTCCCTGAGGATCAGGAAAGATTCTCACTGGAACCTTAGTTATAGACAACTAGACAAGGAAGGAAGAAGTAACAGTGGCAGTCACTCTCCTGGTGAGACAATTGCTCAATGAATTTTTAACAGTTTCAAGTAGGGTTGCCTCATCTTTGATGAGATGGGGGAATCAACTTCAAGCAGAAGTTCAGGGAGGCAGTTTGGGGTTGTCACTCATACATATCCAAACTGGGGCGTGATGATGGGACAAGACTCATTCTTCTTTGACTGTTGAAAGGAAATACCCCAAGTGCAAATCACTTTTATTTTGCATTTTGATGACTAGGAAAGCAAAATGGACGAGGTTCCATCCATGGAATAGTGAAGCCAAGAACTCCGAAAACCTATGACCTGGAATTCCTCCACTCAAACTTCCTGTCATTGTACTGGGCAAAGAGGAGTGAACTGCTTTAAGCGCCACCAGACCCCGTGCTCACTCTCTCACCATCCATCCATGCACCTGTCCATCCATCCATTGTTTGTTTGTGAAGCAGAACCAAAGTCAACTACATAGCAGAGGGTGTGACATAAGTCACTTTGCAAGTGTTGTTTCTGTCTCTTCCTGGACAGCAGAGGAACTAACCGTTCCTCTGTTCTAGCATTGCCATGACATTTATAGCATGAGTCATGTTTGGTGTGACTCCAGCATGGGTCAAATAGTTTGCTACTGCATACTGGATCACAAGAATGCACAGTAGCACAAGTTAGCGAAGGATTGAGCCCAGAACAACAGTATCATCTCTCAGTACTGACAGAAAAACCAAAAAGGGAACACAGTCTGCAGAGGACTCAGCCATGCCCAACCCTATTTGTGTCTTGCTTTCTAGCATCTGTAGAGACTACTGGATTCTCAGACACTTTATGGTAACTTGTTAGAACCATCCTGGGGAACAGAGACAAGAGAGTAAAAAACACAATTCACAAGGCTTAAGCTACAGCTTTTTTATTAGGATTTTTTTTTTTTGGTCATTCTCGCTTCAACAAGCACAACTGTCAAAAGCACATTACCCTAGGACAAGCGCTGTCACGAGCTTGTCTGAGACAGCCCTGGCTTCTTGTCATGTGTGTGTGTGTGTTTATGTCTACACAAATGTGCATGTGTATGCAAATGCACATATATGTGCAAGTGCATATGTGTAAAGGTATGCATGTGTGTGCAGGTGTGACTGGAAATTAGAAGTCAAGCTTGGGTGTGTTGCTCCTCAGGGCCCAGCCATGCTGTCTTTTGAAACAGGGTCTCTCAATAGATTACAACTCACAGATTCAGCTTGGCTGGCTCTCTAGTGAGCCCGAAAGACCCACCTGTCCCCACCTCTCTGGCAATGGGATTACAATCATTTGCCACCGCACCTAACTTTATTTACCTGGGTTCCAGGGGAATTAAACTCAGGTCCTCATTCTTGCGAGGTAAACATTTTATCAGCTGAGCTATAACCCCCAAAACACATATGGTCATTTTATTGGTTGTTCTTAAGGCTGCCCACAAGAACCTTGCTTTTGCTTGGCAAGGGCTCTACCACGAAATTACTCCTCCATCTCTGGAACATCTTTCAGTGAGGGAAGGTAAAACAAGAGCAGCTAGATACTGTGGGGTTGCTATTTGAATGACCCATTCATCACCAGGAAACTGCCCATCAGTTGTTCAGAAAAAAATCTCCAACATCAGGTTTTCCAGTCCCTCTGAGTAGCCTACTGTGTCAATCAAAGTATGTGTAGACCTTGGCTGCACTGTTGTACTAGGTAAGAGTGAGATAAACATTTTAATGATCAATGAAACAAATTAAAAAAAAGCTGCCCCTAAAGAGAGAGAGTGAGCTCCTTTGGGTCTTTCAGAAGGTCTCTTTTAGTGGAAGAAAGCGCACCAGAGAATCCCGGGCACTGAGATGTGAACCATGCACGTCTGGCTTCACCTGTCAGTCAGCGGCTCAAAATGTTGACAGTTTTACATGGACAAATGGCTTGGAACAGATGGAGCAGGACCCGACGTGGAGAAATTCACATGATCATTACCCCGTATTACCCTGATTAAATGTGTTCACTTGCACTCATCTGTAATGAGCACTCATTAAAGGAGACAGCACTAAATATTCTTGAGGGAACTGACAGGCAGAAAAAGTTGCTTATTTATATTCAAATCATTTAGCTGCTAGAAAGAAAGTGTGATCTTTCTCACATGCAGCTAGATAGATGGAGGCAGGTTTGTCAGCAGGTAAAGGCTGCAGCGGTCCACACGCAGACGTTCAGTTTGATATAGTCATCATGAAAGTGAGCAACAGCTTAATGTCCTTCCTAAGGAGGGCTTCACACTTCATTATCAGGGAAACAATTCTCACTTTTGGAAATGTGCATGTATTAACATTCTTGTATATTTAATACGATCTATCAAATAAGAAAGAAATAGAACCTTGGCAGTGAAAAGCAGGCATTCTTTCTGAATCTTCCCTGGACCGTGGCTCGGCCTATGTAAAGCTGATATGGAATGTATTTCACTTAAAATTCACAATGTGGTGGTTGAAATACACCAGGCTCTTTCAGACTAATCATTTTTTAAATCCCATAATTTTCATCTCTCCACTTGCATGTGCAGTTGATCTTTGGGACTAAAATTGTTGCCTTTAATATTCAAGTCAGTTCTAAATACTTGTCCCTTCTCTTGCATTTATTCTTTTAATGTACTTTTGTGGCTTTCCCTACTCCATTTAATACACTGAAGTTTATTCACACTACAGCAAATAGAATAATGGAGAAACACAATACACTGAATGTAAGTCTTCCATGTGCAGAACTCAAAGCCTTTACAAACAAGAATGCCTTGTGAGTAACACTGAGGAGCCGAAGCCAGGTGTGCTGTCCTTGGGGATGAGAGGAGTCTCGGGTCCTTGCTCTGTTCCCTTCAGCTCTATCTCAAGCTTCTCTGTGGAATTCCAAATCGCTGTTGCTCCTTTCCTTCCTGCCCTCCTTGTTTCCCTCCCTCCCCCATCTCCTGTTCCCTACTTCTTTCTTCCTTCTCTCTTCTTTCTTCTCATCATTCAGTGTGTGTGTGTGAGGGGGGGAAGGCACTATTCTAAGCATAGAATATGGAGTAAGGAATAAAAGTTAAGTCTCCATCATCTTGGAAGTTGCATTTCTGGGAGGGGGGGGAGATGAGAATAAAAATATAAAAAGCAATTACGGGCTCCAGGTAATATAGAAAGAAACATTATTCTTTTTTTT
>CM053743.1:73733845-73754734 GCA_028658305.1 Pachyuromys duprasi | reverse complement strand
AAAGCTAAAGTCCAAGTGGATCAAAGACCTCAACATAAAACCAGACACACTAAACCTTCTAGAAGAAAAAGTGGGAAAGACCCTAGAACTCATTGGCACAGGAGACTTCTTCCTGAATAGAACACCAACAGCACAGGCTCTAAGAAACATTATTCTTTAGAGCATATGGTCATAGAGAACCGACTTCTACAGAAAGAGGAAAGACTCAGATGGGAGATATGGGATGAGCATTCTGAGCATAGGGAGCAAAAGATAGAACAACTGCTGCCCCATTCCTATCATAAAAGAGCTTGGAGTCATCAGCAAATCCAGCCTCAAACCTCTGCTTTGCCGGAACCAGCACACATAAGAGAAAGAACCCAAGGAAGGGAGGCTCCCGTGGGTGGACATGGCTAGATAACAAAGAACTTGGGCCATAGGAACAATTAGAGTTCAACTTTAATGTGTAAAACTCATTGCAAAGCTTGGTTAAGGAGAAAATACTTTATAGGAAGACCTATGTACTGAAGTATTTACTGTAGTGTGGTGGCTCATGCCTTTAGTTCTAGGAATGGGGAAGCAGAAGCAATATGAGTTGAAGGTTAGCTTGGTTTAACATAAAAAGTTCCAAGACAACCAGAGCTAGGTACTGTGACCTTAGCTAAGAAAAAGGATAGAAATAAGAATAAAAGAATAAGAGATAGAGAAAGATCAAGAGCAATAAAAGAATAGGAGGAAGAGGGGAAGCCATTTATTTTTGGAGAAAGTGCGTGGAAAGCAGACGAGGACAAATATAGAGTAGAAAGACCCTTCTGAAGGCTGCAGCAGATTCAGCAAGGGATGTTAGTACCTTCAATGAGATTGTGAGTAGAATGAAGGGGCTAAATTAAAGATGCATTTTTATATTAGTTACAGTTTATTTATTTGTATCCCATCTGTAGCCCCCTTCCTCATTCCCTCCCAATCCCACATATCCTCCCTCATCGGCTCCCTGCCCCTCTCTAAGTCCACTGATAGGGGAGGTCATCCTCCCCTTCCATCTGATCCTAGCTTATCAGGTCTCTTCAGGACTGGCTGCAGTGTCCTCCTCTGTGGCCTAGCAAGACTGCTCCTCCCTCTGGGGTAGGAGAGGTCAAAGAGCCAGCCATTGACTTCATGCCAGAAACAGTTCCTGTTACCCTTACTGGAGAACCCACTTGGATACTGAGCTGCCATGGGCTACATCAAGATGTATTTTGAAGTTAGGCACAACAGGAATTTCATTTGGCAGTTAGAGGAGGAAGGAGGAAACAAGAGAAATTAAAAAAATAATTTTTTATCATTGATATGAATACTAGTCCTGTTTGCTAAGAAAGGGAAGACTAAAGGAAAGCTAAAACCAAGAATTCCACTGTGGATGTGATCCACCAGAAATGCCTAAAGAGGTCAGAGAGGTTATTAAGTGTGGTGTTTGTGGAGCCACCGTGTTGGAAACAGGCTTTCAGAATTGGCTAGCATGAAGATGATCTTTAGAACCACACAGCCGGATTAAGATTCTACAGGGAAGAGATTCCTGAATGGAAATCTGAGTGGCATAATGCTTTTGTGAATCCCCGTGACTGTCTGTCACTCTCCATGGCCTGATCTCTAGAAGGAAGCCCTCATGAAATACCTCTGCATGCCTTACAGCAGCCCTAGCAGTCAGCGACCCTAAGCTCTTCATTCATGGATGATGCTATTTGCTTTTTCATTTAAAATATCTGCTCCTTTATTGATAAGGAAACTTGATCTAACAGTCTTTATTGATGTTGCATTTGGTAAACTTAATTATGCACGCTGTGCTGGACTTTCCAAAAACTGTTAATATTTGCAAATTTTATCTGCACCACAACAATGTAGATTTCAGGGGAATGGCATTCAGGAAATAGAAAGACTGCACGGTGAAAACATCTGGGTCCAGTGGCTTTGAGGACAAAGCATAATATTTATAACTCATCTGGTGTTTAAAATGCTAAACAACAGAAATATAGCATCTACTTGCCCTTCTAACAACTCTGTAAAATCAATATTCTCTCTGCTTTAGGTAGAATTAAATGGAGCAGCAGAAATATTTGGGGATTGCTCTCAGTGCTGCATGGTAACTGTAACATTTCTAGGATGTGGGAAGCAGTCTGACTGCTTCATCACGAGGCTCAGGGAACACCACCGCTAACGAGGATCCTTTTCTGCAGTGGAGGCTTGAAGATCAGAAAGCGGTAGCTTTTGCCTGTGAGCACATGCTCCTGTATTTACGTGGCCTTTCCTTATACTCTTATCTATGAACTTTTGGGGTACCAGCCTCATCTTTGAACTCAAGAAGGGGCAGGGGACCCAGGTGTGGCAGTTAATATATCACTCACATGTTCAATAATATCCATTCAAGATTCAACATGAAGCCCAAACTTGCTGTCTGAGTTAATCCTCAAAGTTTACCTAGATCATTGTGAGCAAGGCTGCGAGTCACCTTGCCACCCTGAGACAGTGACATGAACCTGAGAATGGACCCACCTCACAGTCAGAAAAACAAGAGCTCAAAACTGGGTGCTGCTCAGGTCGCAGCTCTAGGCCAGCTCTCATTTAATTCTGGCCTTGACATTTAAATGAACTCATAAATAAGCAGTTGTTACTGAGTTGAGCCTAAGGTGGGTTTTTGCTGAGTGAAGTATACTGTAATGGCTGTCGGCTAAATGGAAAAGCAATGATGTCCTTTGCATGGCTCACATTTAAGAATTCGAGTCAGAAAAGTTAACTAAAGCCAGTCATTTAGTGAACCCAGGGCTCAAACCTGTGTTCTCTAAATTAGAGTGGAATGCTTTTAGTCACCGAACTTAGCACTTTCTTTAATATATCATTAGAATAGTTATTTTTAAAATGAAGGAATACACAAGACTTGGGGATCTTCAGTCACTCTTATTCCTTCTCCAGCACATACTCTCTGTGTCATCTCAGATTGTATCACACTACAAGAAATTAATAAAGCATAATGTTACCATATGCATAAGGTTACCACTCTTTCATAAGAGTCCTTGCTCTTTGCCCAAAGTTTGGCTCTGAGTCAGCATCTGCTTCGATACCCCAATCAGTAGAGTCTTTCAGAGGCCCTGTGGTAGGCTCCTGTCAGGCCCTCTGTGATAGGCTCCTGTCCTGTTCTCCCACTTCTGATGTCTATCCCATTTGCCCTTCTGAGTGAGCATTGAGCATCTTCCCTAGAGTCTTCCTTCTTGTTTAGCTTTTTTAGGAGTATAGATTTTAGTATGTTTATCCTATATTATATGTCTAATAAACACTTATGCATGAGTGTCTTTCTGGTTCTGGGTTACCTTATTGAGGATGATCTTTTCTAGTTCCATCCATTTGCCTGCAAATTTCATGATTTCCTTGTTTTTCAATAGCTGGGTAGTATTCGATTGTGTAAATGTACCACAATGTCTGTATCCATTCCTCGGTTGAGGGAACATGTAGGTTGTTTCCAGATTCTGGCTATAACAAATAAAGCTGCTATGAACATGATTGAGCAAAGTCCTTGTTGTATAGTTGAGGATATTTTGGATACAGGCCTAGGAGTGGTATAGCTAGACCTTGAGGTAGCACTATTCCTAATTTTCTGAGAAAGCACCAGATTGTTTTCGAAAGTGGTCTTACAAGTTTACATTCCCACCAGCAATGGAGGAGGGTTCCCCTTTCTCCACATCCTCTCCAGCATGTGTTGTCACTTTAGTTTTTGATCTTAGCCATTTTGATGGGTGTAAGGTGAAATCTCAGGGTTGTTTTGATTTGCATTTCCTGAATGACTAAGAAGTTGAACATTTCTTTTTTATATATCAATTCCAATCACTTTATTTAATTTTTTACCATTTTAAAATTATTTTTATTAATTACAGTTTAGTCACTTTGTAACCCCCCTGTACCTTCCTCTCTCCTCCGCTCCCAATCCCACCTTCTCTCTTCCTTACCTGTACCCCTCTCCAAGTCCAATGATAAGGGAGGTCCTCCTCCCCTTCCCTCTGATCCTAGTCTATCAGGTCTCATCAGGAGTGGCTGCATTGTCTTCTTCTGTGGCCTGGTAAGGCTGCTCCCCACTCAGGGGGAGGTGATCAAAGAGCAGGCCAATCAGTTCCTGTCAGAGACAGTCCCTGTCCCCACTACTATGGAGACCATTTGCATACTGAACTGCCATAGGCTACCTCCATGCAGGGGTTCCAGGCCATCTCCATGAGTGGTCCCTGGCTGGAGTATCAATTTCAGAAAAGACCCCTGTGCCCACACCTTTTGGATCTGTTGCTGTCTTTGTGGAACTCCTGTCCTCTCCAGGTCTTACTATCTCCTACTTCTTTCATAAAATTTCCTGCATTTCTTTTAAGTGTTTTTTTTGCCATTCCATATTCCTCTATTTAGAATTCCCTGTTTAGCTCTGCCACATGCTTGTGTAGAGGTAGCAGAATCAGCAACCAGGAAACCTCAAGGGAGTCCATCTCCAGTATTCTCTATAAAGCTTTCCCCTGCTGCTCATTGTTATCTTTTCTAACATCCTTTTATCTGGCAGTTCTTACAGCGAGTCTGACCTGAAGGCCACAATTCCTCATTGCTAATGTAAAGCTGGAAACACATGCTTAACTCTAAGGAACAACATAAGAAAAACAGCTGGTCAAAGCACTATAGAATTATATTTTTACTAAGAGCAGCCATCATTTTTTTGGCTTCACTTTTGTTCATCCACTAAACAATTTTTTGACCCTATCAAATGCCAAGCATATAGTTGCTCTGTGCCGCCAGCAATGTGAGGAAATAGCAGAATGATGTGAATGGCATCATAGCTATTCAAAGACCAGAGTACCAGTCACTGCATCTTTAGAAGGATATCTACCCGTTTTTGTCCAGAACATGGTAAGTGCTATGTGGAAAAGTATGATATTGTACAAGAGCTGGAAATATTTGCCAAAGATTTATGCAAAGTTTTCTGACTCTAATTGCATTCTCAGGGAGATCCTGGCTACATATCCTCCTGAGTGATGACTTTTCTCCCACCTCTCAGAAATGTAACTTTATCACCTTCCTTTTTCTCATATTTTTGTAATGTAATCAAGAATCAGCAGCAACGTGTCCCAGGGCAAGCTCTGTCTCAAATATGAAGCATTAATGAAACGTAAATATGGCCACCTATTCCAGGAAGCAGCTCTGCATCATGCAAACTGAATTGCACTTACATTTGTTTTGCATTTGTTTTGTAAGAGGCTAAAATATGCAAACTATATCTACTCTTCTCAGTGTCTTGGAACATAAGAAAATTTTATTAAAGTTACATCTAATATTCTTGATTTTCTAAAGATTTTCTAATGCTGTCTTAAAAAAACTAATAAAAAGCTATTCTTTTACCTGAATTGAGAATGTCCAACAGTTGCAGCTGTCAATTAAAGTAAATATGTGGTAACAAATGCAAGCCTAATTATTAGTAATTTACTGCACAAAGGGAGACAGTTACAGAGTATGTGATTGGTCTTAGAAATGCAATACAATAAAATTTCCAACAAGAAGCAAAGGACACTTGGTGATTTCTAAGGCATTTCGCTCAATACATAAAAACAGTAAAACAGTAGTAGAATTGGTGTTTTCTAAGATGATAAAAAAAGAAACTATTCTAGCATTGCTCAAGAATTATAAGCCAATATAGGTGCAGGACTTGATCATGGCTGCCTTCCTCTAAGGAGTCATTAAAAATAGCAACTGCTTTTTTTTTTTTTAATAATCTCCTAAGTTTAGTAAGTGCTGACCACACTGCAAGTGTGTGTGGCTATCCTCTGGAGCATGGGGAACCTACCAGTGACCACATCCTCAGAAAAGAATGATTCTCCCTTCCCCAGAAGCTATCCCCCACTGTTTTTTAGTAAGAGGTGGGGCCTGGAGAACATCCTTTTGTTGGGGGATATATCAGAGGAGTTGGAAGAGAGAATGTGGGATGTGGGACTAGATATAATCATATTTTATTATATGTTCTGTGAAATTCTCAACAATAAAGAATTAAGATATGCATTTGTACCTTAAAAGAAAAAAGGAAAAAAATGGCAGCAGGAGAGAGAAAAATAAAAGTCACAGTGTAAAGATTTCTCATGCTCCCTGGCCATGGAGGATGGGTGGATCCATTGCTACAGAGTTGCCAAATCCTCTGTTCAGAACTAGAAATATCACACTTGAGACCAACATCTCTATACTTCTGATCTTGGGGCCAGGCTTTGCTGGATGCAAATGAATCAGGAACATGCTGGCACTTTGGTATGCACATCGTGTCATCTGTGGCTTGAGGTTGACAGACTTGGTTGGAGATGTCTTTTCTCCATAGAGATAGGAGTCATGTCCTCTTCCAATCTGAATTACTCCTGGACTCAGTTCACCCAGAAAGCCAATGGACTACCCCATGCTATGTCTTGGGGCCTTGTTCCTGTCTTCTCTGTTGTTATTTCATACCACTAATCAATGTTTCACCTGTCCCTCTTCCTACACTATAGAACTGCCTTAGAATAAAGATTATCTTTGCTCACTGCTATATCCCCAGGAGCTAGATGGTGCTTGGTGCACAGAGAGAATCCATAAAGTTTTATTAAATAAATACATAACTAAATGCTTAAAGCAAAAAATATGTCAGTAATATCACAGAAAATTATACTGGAGAAGGCATCATGCATATTGGTAGGAAATGACTCATACACTGGCTAATATTTTAAATGCTTAACAATATCAAAATTTCTTCTATGGTCTTGAGAAGGACTTATAGTCTGAAGAGTATCAGAAGCCTAGTCTCTGGTATGAACCAATCCTGTACAGATACTGAGCATATGTCATCATCAGATCTTATCTCTATGCATCATGGCAGACCTGGGGAAGGACCAAGTAACCAGCTTTGAAACTGTCATTGAATTGATTCTTGCTGTGTTAAGTGTGAGAAATAATCTGTGTAGAAAGTTATGTTTTAAATAATGGGCTCAGCAATTATTCAAATGTACATCCCTATAGAGAGCAATGAGGTGTTGGGTTGGAGAAGGATAGCCAAGCCAGAATCAGGGGTGAGAGAACTTATGACATCATGTCATAATGAAGGGGCATCAAATATTCCAGATACTAAACTGGAAAAACCTCATTTGGAAGAGTAGGCCAAAGTCTAGTCACTTAGAAGAGCAGGCCAGCTTCAATTTGTGGTGGTTTTACAGTGTCTTCTGCTTTGTTAGGCTTGCACCACCACACCTGGCCAAGGCAAGCACACTTGATGAAGAAATCTCTAACATACTAGAAACTTTCTCTCTTAGGAGATTAAACTAAAACATGAACTTTCAAACATACATGCAATACCAATAGAAGACCTGTGTCTCATCAGATGTGAGTGACCGTGGTTTGTCAGCTGAGGTGGTGGTACCCCGTCCATGGCTCCCATGAAATAAAAGAAACTTTAAGTCATCCATACATCTGTGACTAGACACTGGCAAGCCTCCTATACCATTCCCATCCACCTAGATCTGAGGCCCTGGGATCAGTGTCACCTTACAAGTTACCACAAAGAAGACCTGGCTGCCCTGCTGTGCATTTCCACCCCCACCGGGGTGCCTCTCAGCTTCACGTGCCATTTGATTAAAATGCATATCGACTGAAACTATTTTGTGTGTGTTTATATAGCAACATATTACCATGCAAGAAATTACATTTAGTGTTCCTATGTTATACATGTCTCCTCTGCCTTCCAGAGGCACTTTCCAGCATGCCTTGTAGTGGCATGTTTCTGTGACAGGGTACCAGCAAATGAAATATGGCTCTGTTGGATGAATACACTCTAAGGCAGAGATTCCTAATCTTTCCACTGCTGTGAACCTTTTATACAGCTCCTCATACTGTGGAACCCCCCAAAAATTATTACATTGCTACTTCACAACTGTAGTTTTGCTACTATTATGAACTGTAATGTAAATATCTTATGTTCAGGATGTCTGATATGTGACCCCTGGGAAAAGCTCCTCCAAAGAGACTGTGGCCCACAGGTTAGGAACCAGTGCTCTAGATCAAACCATACTATAATAAGCATTAGAATTCCCTTCACGTTTGAAGCTTAGTAACATTTCTTTGAGTGTATAGACCTTGTTTGTTTTACCTTTTCATTTGCCCATCAGTACCTGAGCTGTGTCCCCTTTACAGCTATTGTGAGCAATGCTGTCACAAGCTTGGGCTGTAGAGATCTGTCCCTGGCACAAGTTCTCTGGGGGTATATATCTGGAAGTTGAGTTACTGGGTCACAGAAATTCCATGTTTACTTTTCTGAGGACCTCATCTGTTGATGTCTGTAGTGGCTATGTTATCATCTATTCCCAGCAGAGGTACACAGTCAGTTTCATCCTGATATTTGTAATTCTCTGGTTTGATTTCTCCCAGGAGGGCAAGGAAAACAAATGAACACTGCACCCCCACTCTAAAAAGAAAAGAGCCAAGAAAGACAACTACACGAACATGCATAGTATTCGTTTTTATCTTCGGTTATAATTAATATCTTTAAAAATGGGCCCCAAACTCAGAGCAAGTCCCATGTGTCTAAAATATACTGTCCCTTTCTGTATTGAGTCACAACTACTCTCTCCTAAAGCTAAGCCCTATAAGGTAGCTTGGAGGTTTGAAGGGAGAGAAGCAGTGATCTGTTGGGAATAAACTTGTACCCTCTGAAGGTGACTTCATGTCTGAGCCTGGCAGCACATGGAGCTTGCTTGGTGAAGAGTCTTGAGAACAGCACAGCCATATCTGGAGCAGATTAACAAGAAATGTAAATTTTCCTCCCAAAATAGACTTTTAAATTACTTTCCATAGGAATTCCCATGATGCCTGAGGCTCTAATTAAAAAGGCTTCTGAACTTCAACTAGATATGGAATTTTTACACCTTTCCTGAATTTTCTCTGGAATAATAATGCTTCCTTTAAAAGAAATAAGAAATCTGTTTTTGCTTATGGCTGAGAATAGGTGGTATCTGTCTTTCTGCATCTGCTTTTTTAGCTTAACATCATGCCCTCCAGTTCCATCCATTTCACAAGATGGGGGCTACTGAGATAGCTCAGTGGTGAAGATCATATATTGCTCTTCCAGAGGACCCGAGTTTGATCCCAAACACCATATCAAGCAACTCCAACTACCTCTAACTTTAGCTCCAGAGGGATCTCTTGCTTCCCCAGGCAAAATACACTCATGTGTGGATAGGTGCTGTCCTCCTATAACTGAAAATAAATTAAAAAAAAACAAGGCTCATAAATATGCAGTCATAGTGATTTATGGGGTGAAAAATCATTAAAAAATGAAGTTAAAAATTTTTATTCTTTTCATCGCTAACATGCCCACCACACACACACACCACAATTTTCTTACTTACTCACTGGCTAGTGCACATTGGGCTAATTCCCTCTCTCAACTGTTGTGAGCATGGGTACACGGGTATGACTTGACTTGCTGATTTAATTTTTGCTGCATATGTACCCAGAAGTGGGATAGCTAACGTGCGTGTTAGACACACTGCTAGTGTTTTGAGGAATCTCCAAACTGTACTCCACAGTGGCAGCAGCATTAATCCAAATTCTCTCCACTAGAATATAAGTTCCTTTCCTTCTACATCTTTACCAATATTTGTTATATTTGATTTTTGGATAATACCCATTCTGACTGGGATGAGAGGTCCAGGAGTGGAAGGCTATGAATTCTGGGAGGGAAGGGAGGTTGGTCAATGGGTTCTAAAATACAGTGAGTCAGAATCAGCAGGCGGCAACATTCTACGACACAGTGACCATAACTCACATAAACCTCTCAGATGTTCATGGAGAATTAGAAGACTCCCATGATTCCAAACATAAGATACAATGAGATGTAAGTGATAATTATCGCAACTTGAAAAACACATAGTATCCATTTATGGAATTATCACATTGCAGTCCATCAGTACAGATGGTTATTATGAGCCAAGAAGAAGACATTTTACAAAGTAAATGTGGGTTATTATCTCATTGGCAACCATTTTCAGAAGCCAGAATACCACTTTGACTTCATTGTCTATTTCATTGTTCTTGATTAACAAAAATCAAATTTTTAGAAATTGTGAACATCTTGCAGAATTGAATGCATGAGGATAACCAGAAACCTCTTGAATTAAAAAAAAACACCACAGGGGAGTGACTTTCTCTATCAGCTATTAAAGTGTTATTATGACCCAACAAAGAGAAAATCGAGTGACAAACCCAATAAAACCAATGGTCTAAAGGCACAGTCCAAGAAAGAAAAACACATACAAAAGCATTTCAATATTTAAAGCAACAAGCCATCATGAACTAGTTAATGAATTTTATTGAGACAAGTGGCAGCCCCCTCCATCCCCCCCCCCGGGAAGGATTAATTATAGCCTGTTGCTTCTGAGTTCATAGAGAAGTTAATTAAAGCCTGAAAAGTGCAGGGTTGACGTGAACAGTGGGAACAACTCTTCTCGCTGGTGCAGAGGAAATAATACAATCACTCTGGAAAAGAGTCAGCCACCCTATATAAGGCTGAATGTCCACCTTGTCTGTGACCCAGCAATTTCACTCAAGCTATTTATCCACAAACAAATGAAAATAATGCTTCCAGAAAGGCAAAAGAAAGGCTACCCATGGTGGCTTTCCTCCCAAAAGCCCCACATATACTGTATTAAGGGTGATAGACAAAAATATCACACACAGGCAAAAAGCCAGACAGGCAAGAGTGCTTGAGACTCCACCCATTGAAGTTTTCCAAGAGGCAACGTTTTTTCTTGTGATGGAAGTGAGAGTAGCTATGATGGTCTGTGGACCATCCAGGGAATGTGGAGAGAATAGTGGGGAACAGGGCATGAGGCTCTTTCTCAGGGAAGGGAAGCATCCCACATCTGGTTTGCAGGCATGGTTACATGACGTACATATTTGTCAAACCTCATCAAACCACAAGCCTTCTCATATGCATCACATGTCTTAATAAAAAGTAACTGAGGATGGATATCATATTGAAAAGATTGATAAATTTAATTGTTAAAAATTTAAACTTCTATGTCATCAAGCAGACCATAAACAATATTAAAATATAATTGAAAAATAGAAGAAATAATTGTACATAAGAGTTCATATACTTAATTTGGAAAGAAATTTCAAAGCTGAGTGGGGGAACCAGAGAATTATTCAAAAGAAAAGTGAACAAAGATTATAGTTTGTAAAAGAAGTATATAGGTCCCAAAGCCCTATTTCAAATTCATGAACCAGAGGCTGAAATATTAATTACTTTCTGTTGTTGCGATAAAATATCATGATCAAAGGTAACATACAGAGTGAAGACCTTATTTTAGCTTATGGCTGTAGAGGAGACCATAATGGTGGGCAAGGCATGGCAGCAGTTTTCCTGCAGCAAGAAACAGAGATCATACCTTTCTCATGAAAATAGAAAACCGAGAGCTTAAACCAGAAATGTGGTGAGGTTATAAACACTCAAAGCCCTCCTCCAGTGATGCACTTCCTACTGTGAGGTTGCCCATTGTATGGCCCCAACCAACACCACCTGCTGGGGAGCAAGTGTTCAAAGACTTGGGCCTCTGGGGGAACATTGCTAGTTCAAATTGCCACAATGTCTAATGCGCAAAGAGGTCCTTACAGATAGAAGAGGAACACCTGTGAATAGTTGAACTTTTTAAAAGGCAAAAGGTATGAATACATAATGGATAGTAACAACAATGTAAGGAGCAATAGGCAACAAGGTGTACTCAGCCACTCCATAAATGGAGGAAAAGCAAATGGTAAAAATGGAACACCATCTCAACTTCTCTGGGTTTCTCCATTCTCTTCCCAGGATGACAGTTTCTCAGCTGGAGGCCCAAGTGGTTGCTGTTAGTTGTTTTGGGGTTTTTTGTTGTTGTTGTTTTGTTTTTTTAATTCTTGTTTAATATCTCTTCATTTTTATTTTTAATATAATTTTTTATTTATTATAATTTATTCACTTTGTATCCCAGCTATAGCACCTCCCAATCCTACCCTCTGTCATCTCCCATGCCCCTTCCCCAGTCAACTGATAGTGGAGGACCTCCTCCCCTTCCATCTGACCCTAGCTTATCAGGCCTCATCAGGACTGGCTGTATTGTCTTCCTCTGTGGCCTGGTAAGGCTACACCCCCCTCAGGGGGAGGTGATCAAAGAATCAGCCACTGAGTTCATGTCAGAGACGGTCCCTGCTCCCCTTACTAGAGAGCCCATTTGGAGACTGAGCTGCCGTGAAAAGACCCCTGGGCCCTGATTTTTTGGTTCTGTTGCTCTCCTTGTGGAGCTACTGTTCCCTCCAGATCTTTCATCTTCCCCGTCTTTCAGAAGATTCCCTGCACTCTGCCCAAAGTTTGGCTATGAGTCTCAGCATCCACTTTAATACCCTGCTGATTAGTTTTTAACATAACTCAGCCTCCCTTCACTGCTGGTTTCTGCTGCCTTCTCTGAGTTGACTGGTAACTGCTTGCAACCTTCTGCCAGGTGCATGTACCCTTACAGAGTACCCATCAGAATCCTGCTCAGCACACAGAGTTCTTGCAGTCTGCATAGTACAAAGTTCTGTCTCAGCTTTAGTACACTCTAGGGGTTGAGCACAGTGCCTGGCACTCGGAAGTGTTCAATAACCGGCTTTACTCACTGAGACAGCATGTTTAAATTGGGAAAGAGTATCCAGTGTTGATGAGGTTTTAAACTGTGGCACTTTAACTGGTAGAAGCACAGACAGACATAACTTTTGTGGAACATGCAATGGATTGGGTTCTCCTGAGAAAATAAAGCAAGACTCTCTATTTAGAGAAAGATTTGTTCCAACTACAAGGATTGTAGCTTTGATTGACGTACACCGTTGTGCACCATGTCACCTCATGAACACCCAGAAGAAGAGACTGGGATGTGTTGGGTATACATCTAAAGACAGACCGCTCTCAAAGGTTGCATAGAGTCTTGGTACATCCATTCAAGGAATGCTATGTATTTTCAAACAAGGAGAAAACACTGACACATGGGTGAACCTGGTGGACATTGTAAGAGGAAAAATAAGCCGGAAAAAGGACAAGCACTGTCCAATGTCACTGCTATGAAGTGAGAGGAATAGACAAATTCTCCTGACGGAAAACATAGTGATGACAGCAATGGCCTGGGAGAGGAGAGTGGAGTTATAGTGTGTAGGTGAGTAGTTTCAGACCTGCAGTATGGAAATGTTGCCTGTGATCTGCCGCACAGTAGGTATATGCACTTAAATTATGTCAAGATACTAGTTGTGTTGTATGTGAGGTAGGTCTGCAATGTGAGAGAGGCTGCTAAGGGGCTGGGCAATGGTTCAACAGTTAAAGTGCTTTCCACATGACTGAGAGGATCAGAGCTTGGATCCCCATAACCCACAAAAATACCTGGTTAGTGTAGGACCCAGCCTGTACTTCCAGACACACAGGACCCCGGAGAATGCTGGCTACTGAAACTAGCCATAGCAGAGAGTTCAGAGTGGGAATGCACCTCTGAACACCCAAACACATGCAAACATGCACAAACACATATATGCACAACACAGGGGGAGAGAGAAAGGGAGAGAATGAGCGGTACAGTCTGGCAGACAAGGTATGATTTGTTTGGGCCCATAGAGCTGATGAGTGTCTGGGGGACCAGAGAAACAGAGCAAATGAATACAGCACCTATATCTCACTGTGCCATACTGGCAAGAATAGTGACAGACACATGGAAGGTGCATACTACTTGAGAACGTATTCAACCCACAGCTTGTACATAACAGTATAATTCCCCCATAGCCCTGTGAAGTGACAATTACTATTGACCTCATTTTATGGATGAGGAAAAAGCATCTCAGAGGTTAAGTAGCTTTCTGAATGGTACCCAGCAGCGAAGCAGGCAGGAGACAAACCTGTGGGGTCATGCCCGTAAGCATTACCACAGCAGTCCTCACAGTCACAGGCAGGATCCTTACAGCCGCTTCCCGGCTCTCTCCCTGGAGACTCAGTAAGCAGTGGTGAGCCCATCAGCCTGTGTCTCTCACTAGCCTGTAGGCAGCCCCAGAGCTGCCAGCCCGAGAACTCCAGGCTGAGTCAGTTTATAGTGTACCGTAAACGCCGTGATAAAGCATACTAGTTACTTTCCAGAGTTAAATCTCGTAAACAATCAATAATGGATGAGTAACCCACAGATCAAATTAATTTACCCCAAATGACTTGATATTGATATGTGAGTAATTGGTAGCAGCATTGGTTGCTAATCCAATTTAAAAGCTGTTACTTATTTAACTATATTGCAGCCAATATGAGGCAATGTGTTCTCCTGACAGGCCTGCTGGGAGTCGAGAGAAATGGAAAATCAAGGAATAGCATTTACAGTAAAAAACCACCCTAACAGTACAATATGGTCTGCTAATCACTGGAGCATCATTCTGACAGCTGCAGAGGATGCAGTGTGACTACGGCTCCTCTCCCCTCTCCTTCCCTTTGCTCTGTCTGCTACTGCAGAAGAGGTTGCCTTGGATACAAGAATTCTCGGGCATGCAGAGCCTGTCCCCTGTGGCAAATTAGCAAATTGGCATCCAGATTTAATAAATGTACCTGTTATTAATTTTACAACAAGGCTGATGCCCCCTCAAGTTTGCTAAACTTTAAAGAATCTGGGGACTGGAGAGCGAGCTCAACAGTTAAGAGCTGGATTCCCAGCAACCACATGGCAGCTTGTAGCCAGCTATAAATCTAGTTCTGAAATCACGTCTTCTATGGCCTCTGCAGGCATTAGGCACACACGTGAGGTACATATTCACATGAAGGCAAGACAAAAAAAATTAAAATATTTTAAGAAACTGATAAAATAAGTTTTGGGCTACCAAAGTTGGGCATTGACCCCTAGGCCCATGTTGCTGAGGGAATCACTGAAACCATGAGCTCCTGTCCCAGGGGAACAAGGAGCAGAAAAACTGACGTGAGCACTGAAAAACTGCATCCTTAAGTATGGCCCACTACATCCTTGAGCAGCTGCCCTGGGGAGAAGGCTAGCAAGAAGGCTTACCCTCCTTCCACTCAAAGTCATCAGTGCAGCCTTTGGGACACCGAGGTGCCTTCCACAGTCTGAAATCTTCCAACTCTCTGAACCTCCTAGGCAGTTGACTCAGCTGGCAGCCAACGGATATGGTCTCATGTCATTCCTTAGGTTCACAATCGGGTTGTCCTAAGTATGAGTTACTGGGGGCACGGTGGGGCATGCCTACCACCTCTACACCACCTATGTGAAGCTACTGGAAAGAAGATGTGGCGTGAACATTTATACAGGATCACCAGCAGTCAAGCTCGATACAAGGTCTGCTTTATTAACAGCCCTTCCCACTTCCCTATTTAAATGTCATATCCCATTCCATAGCTTAGGTTGGCCTGGAGCTCACTGTTCAGTCTTGATACTGACATGCAAGTGATTGGCTGATCTCAAACTTGCAGAAAACCTCCTCTATCAGCCTTCCACGTGCTGGAATTTCAAGCACGCACCACAGTTTCTCCCCTTTTATTGTCTCTAAATTTCACACCTGCAAATAATGTGTACTTCATCCCCTCCCCTCCCCCACCTCACTTATCCCTACCACCACTAATCCAACCCAGTTTTTTGCATTCTCTGAACCTACTGAGTGTACTTAGTGCTGCCTGAGTGTGTGGGGCCATCTACTGAGCAGGGGCAGCCTCCCAGGAGCCAGAGCCCTGAAGAACACTGGCTCTCCCTCCCCCAGCACCCATCACCTGCTAACACTGCCTCAGCTAGGGGTGAGACTTCATGACACTCCCTCCATTCATCCTGGGATTTCATCAAGATGGATCTGATATAAGTCTAGTGCATGCAGTCACAGCTGCTATGAGTTCATGGGTGCATCTACCCTGTTGTAGCTGGAAAACACTCCTTCATTATAGTCACCCACCACCTCTGGGCCTTATAAATTTCTACCTTCTCTTCCATGATGTTCCCTGAGTCTTGGGAGGAAGGAGTATGTAATATATATGAAGGAATGGGAGATATATATATATATATATATATATATATATATATATATATATATATATATATATATGAAGGAGTGAGATCTCACATCTATGACTCTACATCCTGCTACAGAGATCCTTGCTCCATTTCCATTCACTATAGCCATGAAATGGAAGCAGCCTAGATGATCATCAACTAATGAGTAGAAAATGAAAATGTGGTACATATATACAATGAAGTATTATACAGTTTTAAAGAAAATGGAATTATGAATCTTGGAAGTAAATGGATTGAATTAGAAATAATTATTCTGAGTGGGATACCACAGATCCAGAAAGACAAATGTCACTTGTTCTCGCTCATTTACAGATGCTAGCTTTGAGTCTTTAGATGTATGTATTTAAATATGAGTTCCCATAAAAGTCAGAAATCTAGTAAGGGGCCATGAGTTTTCATGGGAAGGGAGATAAAACACAGGGTGTATAATGGTGGAATGTGCAGTAGTGGAGCGAGAAAGGTCAGGTGGGGCCAGGTAGGAGAGCAGTGTAGAGGAGAACAGGGAAGGAAAAACAACACAATAGACTTTTGGAAAGGCCATATGAAAACCCTTACTGTATAGGCTCCCTAAATTATATTCACATACATTTACTTATTAAAGCAGATTAAATAGAGACCTTCATAATGCAGGAAGGGGAACAAAGCCTCTCCCAGACAGTGTAATCTATCAAATCAAATCAAAGGCCCAATGACAGGAGTAGGTTACTTCTTTCCTTGTTTAGCCGGTAAAAAAAAAGTCATGGCTATGTTCTTGATTGCCCTCTAGAACTTGATAGTAAGACACTATTACCAAGACATCACATTCTTGCATCACAGGACATGGAGAAAAGCTGGTACTAATCCAGAAGTTTCACCCTTACTGGCTAAGTTTCACAGTGCCTGACGGTGCTATGCATGCTATACTTAGAGAAAAGCCATCACCTGCCCATGCAAATGTGAACCCTGCGAGCTACACATTCCCTTTTTGGGTCACACCGACACTGAACAGCCCTTCAGGACTAGCTTATAAGCAGCATCAACCTGTTAACTCTCTCATTATCTCCCCTTGCTATGAAGAGAGAGAGAAGGGTCAGAACTACTCCCCACCAAGAAGCTGTGGGAGGTCTTAGGGTTCATGGTTGTGTTTTATAGGAAAGAGGCTGGAGTTTCTCATTCACTCCCCAGTGAGTCTTACGCAGCTGGGAAAGGGACAACACAGAACATTCATCTAGGGCACAGCTTGCAAACAGCAGGAGGGAGTTAAAGTCCTGTTGGAGGATAAGGAAGAGGTATAATGGAAGTCTGACAGCTAAACTTTGTACAAATCATAGAGAAATATTTCAACTTGGTCCCCAGTGGGTGACACTATTTGGGGGTGTATGGCTTTGCTGTATGAAGCATGCCACTGGTGGTGGGTTTTGAGAATATATAGTCTCATACTGCTTCTAGTTCACTCTTTCTGCTTCATGTTGGTGGTTTAGGTCCCTCTGCTTCTTGGTCCTGCTTCCGTGTCTACCTGCTGCCATGCCTTTCTATTCATAACGGACTCTTATCCCTCTAGAACCATAACCCAAATAAGATCATCCTTCCACAGGTTGCGTTGACCATTGGTGCTTTCATCACTTGTGCTATCATAGCAACTAAGTTCCTTAGTTAGTGAGCACCAATTCACTAAATTCCACTCAATCATAGCAGGCCTGAAATTCAAAAGCCAATGGTTCTGACATCCTTACTTCTTATCACTCATGGCCAATGTGTAGGCTATAGTCATAGGGATAAATGATATCCTACCCAAGATGGCCATATTCCAATCTATAGAACTTGAGTGTCACTCTATAGGGAAAAGGGGACTTTGACAACATACGTATGTAAGGCTAGCCTACCCTGAAATGGGAGAACTACTCTGCTCTCCATTGAAGAACTTAAAATCAAAACAACGGTAAGGAAATGACTCAGCAGTAGGAGGAACACTTGGTGGCTGGTTCTGAGACTTACTTGCCAGGGTTGAAGACATGCTCTTGTAGCTAAGTCTGGCTCACAAGAGACATCCAGCAAGGAAATGACCTCCATCAAACTGACCATATAATGACTTATGGGTGCCTTGGAATGAACAAAGACACATTCTTCCTTAGGATGTCTGTAACAGATCCCATCCCTGCAAGCTCCTGGATTTTAGCCCCAGAGCTATCCTGAACTTCTGACCTACAGAAATATCTGATAATAAATTTGAGTTGTTTTAAACCACTAATTTTGTGGTCATTTATTATAGCAACATCATAAAATTAATGCATAGTTTCCATATAAGTTTCCCCTTTAATTAAAACAATTCCACTTGAGGTAATCACATTCTTCCTGGCCATGGGCCCTAATCAGTGTGAACTTTGGTTTCTTCTTGTTAAGAAACTATCCTACTCAGAAGAAATAATGTCAAAAGTTCCTTACGGCTTTTTTATTCCAATTTTTCTAGATGAAAATCATT
This sequence comes from Pachyuromys duprasi, assembly GCA_028658305.1. Lineage (NCBI taxonomy): Eukaryota > Metazoa > Chordata > Mammalia > Rodentia > Muridae > Pachyuromys > Pachyuromys duprasi. Next base: position 73,736,200 of record CM053743.1, on the reverse strand, counting down.
CCTGAATTTCCATGCCTCTTACAGCCTGTGCAAGCTGGGCTTCACTCATCATAGCAGAACCAGCCAAGAGAGGAGCAACGCTATTCTCCTGAAGGCAAACGGTTGCTATCTTCTCTGACCCCAGTGATGGGTTCAATCATGTCCAGCAGAGTGAGTATGCATCCTGGAACACATCAGCACGGTGAAAGGAAAACAAAGACAGCCATCTACTGACCTTGCAATCTGGTTTTAATATCATTTGTCTCCAGAAGAACCAGCTATTTGAGTGATTTCCTCAAATTCATTTTAAAAGACCTCTTTTAATCTAGCCATCTGTTGAATTTATCTCAATAGAAATGAGGGATATGTCAGTTAACATCTGAATTTCTTTATAAATGTAACAAAGATTAGATCACACTCTCTGATCTAGTCTACTGATAAAATTAACTTGATATATTATGAATATGTGTGTAAATAATAAATGCAGATTTATACCACACACAGATACACAGGGCTGCTGGCTGATGTTGTATTAACTCCATTGCCATATGCAACCACTCAAACTTAGTGGCTTAAAATACATTGGTTTCACTGTTATTCTATGATCCAGTAGGTTGAACTGAGCTCAGCGGAAGGTTCTTCTGTTGGTTTGGTTTACAGTCACTGATGCAGCTTCAGCTAGCTGGTGCAGCTAGGACCGAGTGGCCTAAGGTAGACCAACCCACATGCCTAGAAACCGAACGTTGTAGTTCATGCTTTCTCCCTAGATGCTCTACTTCACAAGGTGGTCTCCATAAGGGACAGTCCAACAGAAGTTGTGAGACCTCAGGATGCCTTTGTCTAGGACTGCTTCATGTCCATTTTTAGATCCCCCATCAAAACAAGCCTTAAAGTCTAGCCAAGGTTCAGTGGTTAAGAAAGGTGTCTTCTCATTTATAAGAAAAGCACTGTTACATTTAAAAGTGTTTGTACAGAGGGTGAGGGGAATTTCTAGCTGTTTTCATCACCCTAACCCCCAAATTACAAAGGTCTGTTTTCACTGATGACACATGCCCACTGTGGTCCACTAGACCTCTGTTCCACATTAGTCTTCATTCAGAAAGAAAAGATGCAACTTCCAAGTAAGGTGGTGGATTAGAAACCACATCTGTAAGATCAAATGGGAAAGAAGGAGGAGGAGAAGAAGAAGGAAAAGAAGAGAGCTAAGAAACTGAAGATTCTAGTCCTATAAGACAAAGCTAAAGAAAACAGAAATTAGCCTACTTAGGATTTTCCCCATCAAGCAGCAGCCAAACCAGCACCTGACTACATCACACTGCTTGTATTGGGTTAGGCCAGCTACAGCCTCTAGACTGCACTCCACATGTTGGCCATGATGCATGGCCAGATCTAGAAGTCTGTGTCTGAAAATACAGATAGAACATATGTAAAGCATCCTCAGAGAGACAACAAGAAATCTTAGCTACTTTGAGTCTCTGAGTTGTAGGGTAGTTATCTTGTACTTTATGGCAAATATCCACTTAGAAGTTTGTACATACCATGTGTGCCTTCCTGGATCTGGATTACCTTGCCCAAAATGATGTTTTCTAATTTAACCCACTTGCCTGAAAATTTCATGATGTCATTGTTTTTATAATTTGTTTAATAATTAAAGTTTAATTAATACTGCTGAAGATCCAAGATGGCTGCCCCAGGAGGACACTGTGTCTGAGGAGCAGGACAGTAGTGTGGGCACAGTGACCAGGAGACTGAGATCTCGGACCTAAAACACCAGTTTTTGCGACTGCCAGGTGAGCGGAATTCCTACAGTGGGGAAATCAAGTGGAAAAGTCCAAGGGACACCCAGCTATTCCCAGGAAAAACTCCGGAGGGAGACAGGCTGCTCACAGCCGGGCTGGGCACCTAAGCCGCCATCTTGGGCTGGGGCACACGGTACCCCAGACAGACTGAGTTTCACGCAGATACCGCGGGCTGCACTGCGTGGGCTCACATCCCTCTGTGCCAATGGCTGCCGCTTTGGGCTGGGGCACAGGGTTCCCCGGACAGACTGATTTTCACCCAGACACCTCAGCAGATACAGGAAGATTAAAATAATCCCTTGTATCCTATCTTACCATCACGGTCTAAAGCTGGACCTCAACAACAACAGAAATAACAAATGGCCTGCACATTCATGGAAACTGAACAACATGCTACTCAAGGACAGCTTGGTTAGGGAAGAAATTAAGAAAGAAATTAAAGACTTCCTAGAATTCAATGAAAATGAAAGCACAACATACCCAAACTTATGGGACACAATGAAGGCAGTGCTAAGAGGAAAGTTCATAGCACTAAGTGCCTTCAAGAAGAAATTTGAAACATCTCATACAAGCAACT
>CM053743.1:73709558-73733345 GCA_028658305.1 Pachyuromys duprasi | reverse complement strand
TTATATGTTCCTCTCTATATCTTTCTCTCTTTTTAATTATGAAATTTAATTTAGGTCAATATAATTTTGACAGTACAATGTGATACTATTTCAGTTGCAACAGATAACAGGGTTAGTCTATATCCTGAATAGTTTTGTACTGGCTCTTTTGCTTACTACAGTATGTATATAGATGTTAAATTCCTTGGAGGAGGTTAATTTTTTTATTATTTCATCACTTACAGCCTAATCCCACCCCTTCCTCCTCTCTTCTCAGTCCTACCTTCATGTCCCTTCCTCCTATTCCCCTCTCTCCTTCTTCTCAGAGAAGAGGAGGCCCCCAAGGGGTATCAACTCTCCCTGGCACCTCAAGTGTAGCAGGACTAAGGACATCCTTTCTCACTGGGGCCTGACAAAACAGCCCAGCTAGGGGAAGGGATCCAAAGGCAGGCAATACAGTCAGAGACAGCCTTTACTCTCATTGTTAGGGGATCCACATGTTGACCATGCTACATATCTGCTACATATGTGTAGGGGAGTCTAGGTTCAGCCTATGCATGTTCTTTGGTTGGTGGTTCAGTCTCTATGAGCCCCCTTGGGGCCCAGGTTAGTTGACTCTGTAGGTTGTCTTGTGATGTCCTTGGCCCCTTTGGTTCCCTATCCTTCCTTCCATTCTTTCACAGAACTCCCTGAACTCAGCTTTTTTGTTTGTTTGTTTGTTTGTTTTGCTGTTGGTCTCCATCATCTGCTGGATGAAGTCTCTCAGAAGACAGTTATCTAGGCTCCTGTCTGCAACCATAGCATTATGGTATGTCTATTAATGGAGTATCATTAATAGTGACAGGGTTGGCTCTATCTCATGGGGGTAGTTGTTAAGCTGGGCCAGTAATTGGTTTGCCATTCCCTCAATCTCTGCTTCATCTTTACCTCTACACTTCTTGTAGGCAAGACAATGTTTGGATCAAGGGTTTTATGGGTGGGTTAGTGTCAGCCTCCATCCACTAGGAGTTCCACTCTGCTACGGGTGGTGGTGACTTCAAGCTCCTTAACCCCCATTGCTGGGACCCTCAGCTAAGGTGATCCCCCCATCTTTCCTGTCCCAGAGATGCCCCCTGCTGATTTCTGTTCTCTCTCCTCCACTTTCCCCCTCCTCTTCTCCCCTGTTCTCTGTACATCCAATTACCACCCCCAGTTACCCTCCTCATGCCCTCTCCTACCCAGTTCCCTCCCTTGATCTACTTCAGATGTCTATTTTATTTCCTGTTCTAAGTGAGATTCAAGCATTTTCCCTTGGATCCTTCTTGGTTTCTTTTTGGTCTGTGGATTGTAGTATGGTTACCATATACTCTATTATCCTATACATAATATCCACTTATAAGTAAGCACATACCCATGGGTGTCTTTCTGGGTCTGGGTTACCTCACTCAGGTTGATCGTTTCTAGTTCCATTCATTTGCCTGTAAATTGCATGGTCTTTGTTTTTAATAGCTGAGTAGTACTCCATTGTGTAAATGTATCATATTTTTTAACCCATTCTTCAATTGAGGGACATTTAGATTGCTTCCAGTTTCTGGTTTTTACAAATAAAGTTTCTATAAACATAGTTGAGCAAGTGTCCCTGTGGTATGGTTATGCATCTTTTGTGTATATACCCATATTTGCAGATAGGAGGCTAGCATAATTGTCATCTGACTGGCATCATCCAGCAGCTAATGAAAACAGATGCAGAGACCCACAGTCAAACCTTAGGCAGAGCTTGGAGAATCTTATGGAAGAGGAGAAGGAAGGATTGAAAGAGCCAGAGAGGTCAAGGACCCCACAAGAAAACCTACAGAGTTAACTAACCTGGGCCCACAGGGGCTCAAAGACAGTGAACCACCAACCAGAGAAGATTCTTGAGATGGACCTAACTCCCCCCTACATATATGTAACAGATGTACCACTTGGTCCTCATATGGTACCTCTAACAGTAGGAGCAGGTGCCATCTTTGACTCTGTTGCCTTCCTTCAGGTCCCTTTCCCAAGTACTACTACAACTTGATATTCCAAGGCAGGTTGATATCCATGGGAGGTTGCCCTTCTCTGAAGAGAATGGGAGGGGAGCATAGAGGGAGGAGAGGTAAGACGGAGAGACTGGAAGGGAGAAAGGAAGGGAAGCTCCAATCAGGATGTAAAGCAAATTAATTAAAAATAAAATACATGTTATGTTTATTATTAAATGCCTATTATTATTTTTTTAAATGAGGCTGTTGAGAAGCCTTAGAGGGTAAAGGCACTTGCCCCAATTCAAAACCCTGATCCTTGTCCTTTGGACCCGTGTAGTGAAAGAAGAGAACCATCTCAGATTTTCCTTTCCTCTGACTCACAAAAATACTGAAGCACATAAACATGCACTAAATAAATAAGTGGAATGAAATAATTTAAAGAGGGTAGAAACAAATAAAAACTAGAAGACACATTAAACCTGACAGACACACAAAACACAACAAAGAAACAGAAAATAGAAGACACCAATTCACTTTGACACCTCTGCATGTTTGCAGCTCCTTAATACTAGAAACAAACAATGATGCGAACGCCGAAATGTCAGAAAAATTTCAGTGTGTGATCTTTGAAAAAGATCAGTAACCACAAACAAGGCTCAAAAAAGCAGATGAATGGGGGAGGGGAAATTGGAGTAGGTGAATCAGTTGGTGATTTGGAGGAGAAATTTAAAATATGTGGGAATAAAAAAAAGCAAAGAAATTTAGATTCTGGAAAAGGAATAAAAGAGAAACTCTAGAATTAAAAGAAACGAGAACAGAACTAAAATGGAAAGCGCCATTAACAGACAAGACCAGGTGAAGGGTATGCAAGGGGAATGGCAGGGTGCAAGTCATCTGACAAGGAAAACGGGAAAACGGGGGCTTTTAGGGAGGGAAGGGAGATAAATACAGAAGAGGGTGGAAGAAGGGTAAAGGGGAATAGTAGGATACAAGTGATGTGATATAGATAATGGGGAAAGGGAGGGCTACTTAGAAATGAAGGGATGGAGGTAAATTTAGAAGAAAGAGGGATGTACATAACAATCAGGATGTCTGAAAAAGCAACAAGGAATCATACCATTAACTATTTCCCTAAGACAACCCTATAATCCATATAGTCATATATATGTGCTCGCACACACACACAAACTTTTCTCCTCTGTGTGTACAGTGCTCCCTCCAAGAGCTAAAGCGCACCTAACAAAGCCCACAAAGCCAGGTCTGAGAAGCCCTCTTTTGAGTTGTTGGCCAGGGCTGCCCAAGAGACTCCCAAAACATACAACTTACAAGTGTTGCCTTTGGTTACTGGCCCCTCTCCCCCAGGAGTGGAATGTAAGTCCCTACTGTTGAAGACACTGTGAACTTCAGAAAAGGGCTGATACCCCTGAGCTGGAACTGACCTAAATGTCCTCTCTCAGGGCTAGCTTCTACACAAGTTGCATATGAGGGAGACAACCAACACCCCTCCCCAGCTACGATGCCTATGAACCACATCAACTACTAGCGGGGCACCACAGCCCTAAGGTGAGTAGCACAAATACGTAGCAGCGATGAACAGCTCTCTCTTTTTGGACTTAAGACCCACTCAACATGAGAGAAATCACACATTGGGCTGGAAACCTAGCTGACTATTCAGTGCTAGTGAGTTCATGGTTATTGGAAAGAAATTTACAGCAACCAATTCACTAATCATGATCCCTAACAACACTCCACAAGCATTTGTCTTCATGCCCACAGATAATGTTTTTCTCCCCCCTCATCAAGGCAGCTCCTCTTTGCAACAGATGAAGACCACTACAGAAGGAAAATAAAAACATAACCAATAAAAATGCAGAGTTCTGGATCCCAGTCCTAATGAATATAGCTGCAAAACAATTCCCACACTTAAGGTTCAGGAAAACATTGTGGAAGAGGGGACAGAATGGTTGTAAGAACTCGAGGGAGTCTGTTGTGACAGTGTCTCCTAAGAACATCAGGAGATACAACTCAAAGTCTCACTAAAACGACTGCTTAGACATGAGCTGAACAATAATGACACCAATGGACATACCAAAGTAGATGTAGAAAAGTCCACTAGGGCCTCAACCCTATACAAAGAATTATAAATGAGTGAAACTGGTCCTCCCAGGGAATAGCACACCAATTGATTGTCCAGTGCCAAAAAGTAGGCCCTGAAAAAACATACATGCAAGTAACATTATGTAGACTGAACTGATTATGTATAGGAATGTGTGTGTGTGTGTGTGTGTGTGTGTGTGTGTGTGTGTGTGTGTGTGTACATGCAATGGCAGTAACAATTAGTGGAAAAGAGGGCATGAATTTAAAGGAGAGCAAAGACTGATATCCAGGAAGGCTTGAAGGGAAGAAAACAAAGGGAAGTGTTGTAATAATATTATAATATCAAGAATAAGAAAAAAAATAATGAGTTTTAGGGATAGAAGACAGAGTAAATTCAATGATAAATTCAGAGGTATAGAGAGAACAGTATTAATGTATATGACAAAAACGTCCAAGAACTCAGAAACCTTAAAGGGATAAAAAAAAATCACAGTCTGTGTGCTAGAAGAGATGGACAATTTATGCATTATAATGGTAGAAAAAATGCCTAAACCTAGAGGAAGAAAAGGACATCAAAAGACCAGAAGCAGTTATAACCCAAAGAGATGCAACTGGAGAAGAATCTCTCCAAAACATATAATCAAGATGTCAAAAAACAAAGCAGGGAACACTAAAAGCTGTGTGTGGGGGGGGAGTGTGTTAAACTCATTTACAAGAAAGAAATATCAAAATAACAGCCATGTGTCCCATCAGCAACCCTGAAAGTCCAGAAAGCATAGAATAATGAGTTAGCATATTGAAAGCAAACACCAATGAGATATTTGCTTATCTTATATACCTATCAGAACTATGTCTTCAAGAAGATGTGTCTAGTCTTACTGCAAGTTGATACTCTAAGGCTGATTGATATTCATAAAAGGTCTCTCCTTTCCTGAAGAGAAGGGGAGGAGGGCTGGATGGGGGTAAGAGCAAGGGACTGGGAGGAGGGGAGGGAGGGGAAGCTTTTGGGATACAAATAAACAACTTAAGTAGTAAAAAAAAAATTAAATTGAAAAAAGAATTATCTCTTCAAATGGAGGGAGAAATAACCATGTTGTACTAAGCCAGTACTGCAGAAAATACATAAAGGAAAACTATACACCAAAAAAGAAAAAAAGAACTCTCATCTGTCAGAGGACAGAAAAGAAAACATCTCACAAGATAAACAGATGAACAAGAAAAGCCAGGGAGGAATCGGCCACTCTGAAGCAGCTCAACATACTAACAGAGTAGGAAGGAAAGAAACACCAACAATCCAACAAAGCAGCATATTTGACAAAACACAGGAAATCAGGAGCTCCAAGAATAACCTCAAATGCAAATAGCCTTAAATGTCAGGCTGACAGACTAAATTAAAAAACATGATCTCATCACCTATTGCTTTCAAGAAACACACCTCACTGGAACAGACATCTAAAACCAAGAGTCAGCAGATAGAAGTCAACCTACTAATCAAAGGAAGGCCATGAATATTCTGTGCCGTTTTCACATCTGTCAAGGCAAACATGAGAAAAAAGCTGGTCAAAGAGAGGCAAAAGCGACAAACCCCAGTAAACAGAACACCTGTGTACATAATAATCGTAAATATCTGCACTCCAGAACTTGGGGTTACCAATGCCACAAAACAAACACTGAAAGAGATTTGAGATGAGATAGATCCTGATATAATTATAGGAGAATAACTCAATATCACACTCTCGTCTTTACATAAAACATTTGAACAAAACTTAGCAGGGAAACTTTAGAATATTTTGAATCTACAGAATATTCATCCAGCAGCTAGAGGCACACATCTAAGTCATGCATGGAACGTCTCTAAAATTAATCAAACCACATTCTATAAAGCAAGCCTTAACAAGCTAAAAGAAAAAAAAAAATCCTTGTGTAAAAGTAACTTTTATTCTCCTGGTTCAATTCTTGTCTCAGAGGTTTACTGCCTCTATCTGCTAATCCAGGCCTGCTAATCTAGTTCTTGAAGCGATGGCCTCTATACAATCTAACACAGGTCTAGAATGTTTTCAGCCTCTGAGGCACACTGCTTAATAAACTCACCCTTTCCTGTTCTTACTGAGCTCTGTGCTGGCTGGTTCAGCTCAGCTATTCTGACTCAAACCCCTCTCCCAACTAATTTATTCAATATGGCTTCTCTCTTGGCCCGGGAACTTCTCTGGTTGGCCTCAAACCAACTCCAGGAATCAGCCCTAATCTTCTGGCTCCTTCTCATTCTCTGGCTTGTGCTGCCTGCCTTCACCTGTGTCTATCTTGTTCTCTCATTTAACCTCTCTGTAAAACTCTCCTGGTAAAACTGTCTCCTCTCTCTCTCCCTCTCTCCCTCCCTCTTTCTCTCTCTTTTCTTGTCTCCCTTTCTTCCTCACCTACATCTTTCTCTTTGCCCCTTAAATAGCTTCCCTTTCCTCTCTCTTCTCATGAGAGTTGGGCAGATCCTATTCTGTCAAGTCTTTCTCTGATCTGTCACTGTTTCTGCCACTCAATTAGATATCACTTTCAAACATGGGTGCTTTCTTCTACAAACTACCTTTACCTTCATTGTTTGGGATTTAAGGCAGGAACCAACATGCCTGGACCTAAACTTTTCTTTACCAGATACTAGCTCTATACCAGGCTGGCCTTGAACTCAGGTCAGCTTGCCTCTGTCTCCTGGATTAAAGGCATGTTTGTATTCCAGCCAGATCACACAGACCTAGATTTTTGGATGTGATCTCTTGCCATCTGGAACACACAGACCTAAAAGTTTTATGGATGTGATCTCTTGCCAGAACAGCAATATTCTGATTTAAAATTCCTCTACATCCTTGAATATTATTAGCCCACAGTAAGAGAAAACTAAAAATCAGCAAGTAGAAAAAAAATCTATATAAATACTTGGTAACTGGAAAATACATTTTGAATGAAGAAATTTGTTGAAGAAATCAGGGATACATTTTTTTAATTCCTAGAAATAAATGACAATGAGAGCGTAGCCATCCAGAAACTCTATGATGAAGCTAAGCCAGTTCTAAGAGCAAAGTTAACAGTTACTAGTGCTTACATTAAAACATAGAGATTTTAAAATAATGATTAAATGTTATACCTCTGTGCTCTCAGAAAACAGGAAAACAAAGTACACATTAATACACCAAACTAAAGCAGAAATTATTGAAATGGAGACTGAGGGAACAATGACTAAAATTAAAGACTTGATTGTTTGAAAGAATAAATAAGGTTGACAACACATATTCAGACTAACTGAAAGATAGAAAAGATGAAAATTATTTAAATTCTGAGTGAAATAGGAGCTGCTAAAAGACACTAATGAAATCCAGAGGCTCATTAGGTAACCTGTAAAAATCTAGATGAAATCTGTAAATCTCAAGAATAAATAAAGTTACGAACAACTTAAGCAGGCCCATAAGAAGCAGCAAGACTTAAGCAGCCATTAAGTCTCCATACAGAAGATGGAAGAAAGCTCCTTTAGAAAAGAACGTGTCACACAAGGGTGAGGATCTGAGGTCAAGCCTGGGCACTGTAGTCCTAGAGCTGAAGGTGGAAACAGAAGGATCCTTGGGGTTACCTGGTCAGCAAGGGTCACAAAGTCGGAGGGTGATGAGGAGAATGATGAGGAGATGGCAGGAGGAAGAGAATGAGTAAGGTGTGCTGTAAGCTTCTACAATCTCACTTCCTGCATTAGCTGCCCTACCCCTTTTCAGTTAGAAACAAATAGTGATGAAGCTTCTCACCTCATCTTTCTGCTTCTGTAAACACACTCATGTAGGTTATAACTCAAACCCCTCTCTCCCATGTTCCTGAGTCTTGTATGTAAGCCCACCAATAACAGAAAAGGTTAAAAATGATGCTACATTGCCTATAAACACTGTAAAAAAACAAAAAGAAGAGAGAAAGGAAAGAACTGAAATGAAGAAAGAAAAGACATGAAAAGAAAAAAAAAGAAAAGAAAAGAGAAAATGCAAGCCTGTGAGTTGAGGACCACTTTCCCTCCAAAGCACTAGGTCAGCTAATCCTGCTGGCTAATTAAAGACGAATCCCCAACTCTCTCCATACAGTTCAGATTTCTTGAAGGTCTAATTTCTGCAGCATATCTGTGATAACACTATAAGGAAGGGAAGAGGTCTAGCAGGAACTGAGGCTAGCAAACAAGGCCAGAAAGTGGGTGGCAATAGTCGACAATGAACAATTATGAAAATGTCAATACGACGTCCATTCATTTTTATACTAATTTTAAAAAACTGTTTTTTTTAACAGTTAAAGGCAGGATGGTGGGGCAATCTTCCTCACGGAAACCTGGCTGGGTTACTGAGCCAAGGAGAGACATCAGTGAAGTGTTGTATGCAACTGAATGCATCAGACATGGCACTTGTCTCTCCTGCCCTGGTCCCTGTGACTTATGTGGTGGACCTGAGCTCAGGTGTGTGTGGGGGGGGGGTGTAAATTCCTCCTATGCCTGGGAAGGAGAGGGTAGTGTGTGAGTGACTGAATGGTCTGTTTGGGTTAAACTTCTGGTGATTAAATATCCTGACAAAAGCTACTCTTTGGGAGAGAGGGTCTGTTTTGGCTTACTGTCTCATCATGGTGAAATCCTGATGGCAGGAGGAGGAGACTGGCCATACTCCATAGATAGTGAGAAAGCTGTGATGCTTAGCTAGCTTCATGCCTTTTACACAGGACCAACATCTAGAATATGGTGCTTTCAGCTATCAGGAGGGTCTTTCTGCACCAATTACCCTGGTGTGGACAATCTCTTAGAACACTGCCACAGGCTTACCTAAACTAGTCATCTCTCAATGGTGTACACAGAGTTGTACATTATGGGTGATTGTAGACACTGTCAAGGTGATAGCCATCATAAATCATCACACAGTCTTAAAATAGGTAGCGCCACAGAAGTGCACCTGCACACTCACACACTTGCACACTCACAACCTGCACACTCACACATTGCCATTCCCACAACAGTCTTCTGTTTAGCACAGACACCTCAAACATTTAGAACTATTTAGAACAATCTCAATGCACTGAAAGGTAGATTCTCAAATTTTATCTCCTCTAAAAAGGGGAGAAAAGATTGCTAATACTGCCATTTCTGTGTGAATTTTTATTGGTGAGACTTTTGTATTTGTTCCAGAGATAACACAGAATTTATTTGTGAATACCTAATTACCTTTGGAAAGGCTTGCAAAGATTTTTATATGCAAACAATTTAAAACTGCACTGGTCACTTTGTACTTAATACATTATCGTTTCTTTGTATACAGAGTTGGCACATGAAAAGTGATAAGACATGCTATCCTTCTCTCCTTCTGAGCCCTGGATACACCTTTGGCCATTTAAATTAAGTATTCTGACATGACCAGCTTTGTCCACTGAAAGCTGATTATATATTTTCCATCATTTTCTACATTGCAAACACTATTCCATCAGAACATAACAAAATTATAATGATACATTGGAAATTAGTTTAGTGTCAATCAAATCTTCCTAAATAAAGATAGATGTACAAACAAGGGCTGTTTTGCATTTCTTTTTTTTTAATCACCACAAATACTAATTAAAACTATTGATTCCAATAACCAAGTGTATTTAAATCAAAGCAAAAAATTAATATGTATACATTTAAGCATATTATTTTTCTTAATTAAAAATGTATAAGAATATTACCAAATATGGATCAGGGGAAGGGTTACACACTGCAGCTGTCCATAATTGGTCACATTTCTCAGGAATTTGATGCTTTTCCATTTAAGAATGAGTTTTTCCTCTGTGGCCTGGTAAGGCTGCTCCACCAGGGGGAGGTGATCAAAGAACAACAGAGTCCATGTCAGAGAAGCCCCTGCTCCCCTCACTAGGGAACCCACTTGGAGACTGAGCTGCCATGAACTACATCTGAGCAGGGGTTCTAGGCTATCTCTATGCATGGTCCTTGGTTAGTACATCAGTCTCCACCAGCTCCCCTGGGCCCAGACAGTCCTTATGATACTTGATTGGGTGAGGGTCAGTTGGTAGGGGTGAGGGCTCTTCCTTTCTGAGGAGTAGGGATAGGAAACGGGTAGGTAAGCGGGAGGGAAGGTGGAACCAAGATGAAATGAGGGAGGGGGCTACAATCCGGTGCAAAGCGAATAAATTTTAAAAAATAAGTCTAAATTTTGCATTTTAAATTTAAAATGTAAAAGAGAAAATATTAAAAAAAGACTGAGTTTTTCTGTTCATGTTGAAGATGATACTGAAGCTGACCTAAAATCCAGAATAAATAAGCTGCTGTTGTACAGTTTGATTTGCTACCCACAAGAAATAATAAGCTTGTATTCTGGCTTTCTCTTATGTCCCCACATTTGCAAAGGCGTATTGCTATTTTTCAGCAGGCTTCAGGTACCAGTCCCCATGAGAACCCTCATCCCCCCTCCCGAAAAGACACATGTATCTGAGCCTCTAGAGTACATAATGGAACATCTGGAGAAGAGGTCCTGAAATCCATGGTAATGGTCCTTCCCCATTTCAGATGAGAATGTGAGATTGCTGTGCCACCATCCAAGAGAGGTCCAGGCTTGCCTACAGCTGCTCAGAGCTTAGAGGCATGTGGCAGGTTTCCCTCGGCACTTTCAAAAGCAAGCAACCCTGCTAACACTTTGGCTTTGGACTCCGGTTTCCAGTACTATGAGAGAACGAAATTTTATTTAAAGCCACCCAGTCTGTAGTGTTCACATCTTACATTATAAAGGGAAAGACATTTTAATTATTTAATGTGCATGTGTATTAACTACGTAGAGGTCTGAGGATAGCTTTTAGGAGCTGCTTCCCCTCAAGAGTCCCAGGCTCAAATGCAGGCTGTCAGATCTAGCGGACAGTGCTTTACCCACTGAACCGTCTTTGCCAGAAGGTCCACAGAACTGCAGTCTCTGAATTAACGTTGTTTGAAATGTCAGTGACTCCACTTCAGCCTGGTCTCCATTGACTCTGAATAGCAGTGCTTGTTGCTTCAAATGCTTCTCATGTGGATGAGAAATGTGGGTTTGAGGCCTGGGCCTTCCTTTGAGTATGTCCATGCACTGAACATGGAAACATTCACTTCTTCATACCACAAGCAAAATGGGCAGGACATTGCTGAAGGGAAAGCCACACCCAGCCAGCCACATGTACACACAGGCCAGAAGCCACTGTACTGATTTCCACTTTCTTTGTTTTTATTTTGTTTTGCAGGATTCAAAGTATCCCCTGGAAGGCACCATAGCCTGGCGTGTGTTGTTCTCCTAGCCTATTAAAATGTAAATTCATACTTCTGTGCCACTGTGACAGCGCTGGGCAAATGGCTAGATTTTCTCATCTCAGTTCTCTACTAGTTAAATATTAATATGCATTGTTTTTCAGAACTCAGCCTATTTATTTAAAATTTAGAGAAAATGTCATTTCCCTCATCTCGTCTCTCTGTTAACCACCCCTCTACCCTCAGTGTACTTTTTTATTTATTACAAAGGAATCAACCCAAGAACCGTTGTGCATACTAGGCAAGTTCTCTACCACTAAGCTGCCCCCTCAGCCCCGATGTGTTGTTTGCACTGATGAAATACGAGTGCATTTGCCAAACCAGGCTAGGACTGTCCTGTTGATTCATTTCACCTGCAGCCAGTGTGCCAGCCACAGGAGACACTTTACTGTCAGGCTCAGTATTTGCGGAGGAACTGTGTAAAGCTGTGTCACTGCTGCATGACAAAGCATACAAACCTGGCAGCTTAAAGCTCCACTTTATCTTCTCCAAGTTCTATAGGTCAGAAGGCCTAGATGCGCCATCAGGAGTCTGGCTGGGTGTTGCCTGGACTGTGTACTTCCCTGGAAGTTGAAAAGCTCACTCTTCTGTGTGCAGAACTCATTCCTTGCAGCCAGAAGCCTGGCATCCATTTAGTGACATCAGACCTCCTGCTCCTGAGGCCACCAATGGCACATCAAGTATCTCTCATACTGTGAATCTTGCTAGCCTCCACTCCCACATACATTTCTAAGAGCTCTGTGATAACATCAAGGCCACTTGGATAAGCCAGGAAAATCTTACTTGAAAATGAGCTGATTTGCAAGCCTAATTACATCTGCAAATTATTGTTATGCCATATATGGTAGGTATCAAACATGCACGTGATTATGGCATCCCTTTCATTATCACAGTTCCAAAGAGAAGGGTGTTCTAGCATCATAATGCTGGTCACTCCCATCCTCTATTCACAACTAGTAAGAAACAGATCATGGCTTTGGATGCAGTTTTAGCCTCATACCCTGATTCACCCCTACAGCCCATCTAAAAGCCCAAGGCTCTGAATGATGATAAGACACTAGTTCAATAGCCACAACCACAGACAGTGGCCAGTGCTGCCTGGAGTCAAGTCTGTAGTCGCAGAATGGGTGGAATAACTAAGCTTTGTTTATAGAGTTGATGATGAAATTACTTCACATTTGCTACATACTTGTATACAACATGGCCTGGCATGCGTAGAAGTGCTTTTACAAAAACATTGAATATTTGCTTTTAAATAAATGTAAGGATATTAACATAAAGCATAAAATATGACATCAGCTGAAAAGATGTTTCTCTTATTTTCCATTGGGATAATTCCTAACTTTTTGAATAGTTGGGTTCTCTGTGATAACTAGATGGAGCCTTGCCTTCAACCTATTTTAAGAGGACTATTGTTATGTACATCCATTTTATGTTCACTAATCAATTGAGTGTTTAATTGCATTTTCAAAAATTATGTGAAGGAGACACTGTGAATTTTTTGTGCTGTTCATTTCCAGGCAGGTCACAAGCTAGTTAAACAATTACAAAAGGACTTTTCAGTACTTTAAAAACCACTTCTGGGCAGCGGTGGCACACACCTTT
The DNA here is from genome assembly GCA_028658305.1 of Pachyuromys duprasi. NCBI lineage: Eukaryota > Metazoa > Chordata > Mammalia > Rodentia > Muridae > Pachyuromys > Pachyuromys duprasi. Next base: position 73,720,367 of record CM053743.1, on the reverse strand, counting down.
AATCTCAGCACTTGGGAGGCAGAAGCAGGTGGGTCTCTTTCTATGACTTCAAGGTCTGGTCTATAAAGTGCGTTCCAGGACAGCCAGGGCTGTTACACAGAGAAGCCCTGTCTCAACAAACAAACAAACAAACAAACCAAAACAAACTAAAAACTGACTGAGACTTTATGAAGTATAACTATATGTGCAGATGAAAGAATTGAAGAGATAACAAACACCTCAGGTATTATGGCTTCTTTCCATATGCTTCATTTATGCTGCTCTCTACTGATAACTACAACACTATAAATACCATAAAAGCATCACGTGGAATTTGTGTGCTGTTTCTTGCTAAAATCCTACTCACTATATTATTGTATTTATGCACGCTCACATCCAGAGAGATATAAAATGCAATTTATTTTAAGAAATTTTTTTAAATTGTATTTGTATTTCTTAGGACTGGAAATTAAAGACAATCCATACAAAGATTTTGATGAGCTTCTGTGGAATTTTTAAGAAAAAGAAAAAAGGGAACTGGAAAACTTTGGTGTTGTGAGCGATTTGCCTTTTTCGGTCCACAGCTCACTCTTGGGAACAGCGATCCCTCAGGAGAGGAAGGGCAATTCACAGAGCTCCTCCGCCGTTCTTCGTGGTTCCCTTCCAGAGAACTGGGAACTAGCTCTCTACAAATTATGGGGCAGCCATGCTGTCTGCACCCTTTGTCCATATGTATGCACTAACAAAACCCACTGCATTTTACGTGTTTGTGTGTCAGTGTCTTCTGGAGAGCTGTGACCAATGTTTTCATACCAGTTAATCTTGAATTAAGTAGATATTATAAAACATTTCATGTACTCAGAAATACATAAAGTGTCATAATGATGTAAAATCTATTAGATAAATTCCTTAAATAATAAGCACAGTTTAAATAATAAAGAATCCACCCAGAGAAAATCATTTGCACACCTTACATAAAAGACTGTATCCAAAATATTTAAAGAACTTTTAAAACTACATCAGAAAATTAAAATCTTGCCTTAAACCTGAGCAAACTGTACAATATTTCACCAAAAAAAAGATACATAGATCAATCTCACCTATAAGATGGCTAACATCAAAAGGGCTTACAACACCAATTCTCCAAATGTAGAAGCAAAGCAACTTTTAATCACTGCTCATGGGAATTCAAATGCTGTAAGCTACCGGGAAAATAGTTAGCAATTTCTTCCAAAAACAAGCCATGATCTCATATGATTCAGCATGCTGCTTGGAGACAGTTATCTCATTTGTTAGATGCAAAAACATAGGTGTGGATGTTTTAGCAACTTTATTCATAATCATCCAAACTAGAAGTAATAGACCATTTAATGAGTGAAGTGATAAACTGTGATATGTTCGTACCACGGAATATTATTCAGAAGTAAAATTTAATGAGCTACAAACCATGAAAAAATGTGTGAGAACCTCAAGTTTATACTGACAACTGAAAGAAGCAAGTCTTGAAAGGCTGTCCACTGTGCCATACCAAACACATACATAGCAAAGATGGTTATCAGTGATTAATTGTGGTCAAGAGTAGGACAGGAAGGATGAAAGCATGTGGCACAGCAGACACTCAGAGAAATTAAGCCACTCTGCAGTTCCCTAGTAGAAAATACAGAACATTATGCATTTGTCAAAATTCGTAGTTTAGAAGAAATCAAACTTGGCATGTGCAAGTTCCAAAAAACTTTAAGGAGTTGGAACATGCCAGGTAGGAATTTGGCCTATGACTAACGGGGATAACTGTAACACCAATGCAGCAATACTAGATAAGAGTGAGAATTTTGGAGTTATATGATGCTGGAAAGAAGTAAACTCTATAAAAATAAAGATAAAAGGAACTGTACACAAACATGGAACTGTAGCTGAGCAATAAGGTAGCCATAATGAGACAAATATACACGCACACACATACACACGCCACTGATTTTGAGCAGACAGAAGGAGAGTTTACAAACAAGAAGGAGAGGCATATCGAATGGTCCATGTCTTAATGAGTTAATTACTGACATCAATTAATCTTGTAGTTGGCTTAAAAGACATGTAAGTGCTTACATGTATAAACATTTATAGATATATAAAGGTATGTGCTCCTATATTTCTTTGTTTTATTGGCTGGAAGCCTGCATTCTGATTTCAGGCTGGAGTGTTATCCTACAAAAACAACATCAATAAAAAACAAACAAACAACAACAAAACCAACCAACAACAACAAAAAAACCCCAAAACTCCTGGGGGGGGGGGAAATGGCCAATTCTAGGATGGGTCAGAAGATACACAAGAAGAGCCAGACACTTCTTTGACGCTGGCAGGATGCATGAAAAGGAAAACCTCACGTGGATAGAAGTCTTTTTGATGGAATTCAAGAGCCACAGAAAGAGTTCTCTGCTGAGAGCAAGTTTTTTAAAAGTAATTTATTTATTTTTATATTAATCACAGATTATGTACTTTATATCCCAGCCGTATTCCCCTCCCTCATTCCCTCCCTCTCTCCCCATCCCTCCTTCATCTCTTCCCTGCCCCCCTCCAAGTCCACTGATAGGGGAGGACCTCCTCCCCTTCAATCTGACCCTAGCGTATCATGTCTCTTCAGGGCTGGCTGCAATATCCTCTTCTCGGACCTAGCTAGGCTGCTCCTCCTTGTGGGGGGCGGGGGGAAGAGCCAGTCATTGAGTTCATGACAGAAATAGTCCCTGTTTCCCTTATTAGAGTACCCAGTTGGATATTGAGCTACCATGGGCCACATCCGAGAAGGGGTTCTAGGTTATATCCTTACATGGTCCTTGGTTGGAGAAACAGTCTCATAAAAGACCCCTGTGCCCTGATCTATTTGGTCTTTGTGGAGCTCTTGTCCTCACCAAGTCTTATTAACTCCCCCTTCTTTCATATGATTCCCTGCACTCTGCTGGAGGTTTGGTTGTGAGTCTTAATATCTGCTTTGATACATTGCTAGTTAGAGTCTTTCAGAGGCCCTCCGTGGTAGGCACCTGTCCCGTTGCTTGAGAGCAAGTTTTAAAGACTGCATCCACTAAACATGTTCTAAAAGGCAAGTTTAAATGAGAGCAAATAAAACTGCACGGAAATAAGTATGCACAGTTCTGTATTCAGGTTGAAACTCATTAAATAAGTTTACAAATGGGGAAAAGAGATTGATCTCCCAGGCAGAAACATACAGAGCTTGTGAATTGCCTCAGAGGCTGAAGGTGCCTGCTGTCAAGGCTGACAGCCTGAGTTCAATCCCCAGGTAAAGATGAAAGCAGGAAAAACGACTCCACACTCTTCTGGAAGTCAGAGGCACTCCGCAGTTTTATTTGCCATGGCACTCATGTGCATGTGCAAATGCACACGCACGCGCACACACACACACACACACACACACAAATAAAACGCAATTTAAAAACATACACATAACTCATAAAGAGATTCTTCCCTTGAGGGAAGGGAACATGAATTGCACATGGGAACTGTGATTGCTCACAATGACAACCTTCCCAAACCAGAAATAGAGAGAGAGTTGGAGAGGGGAGAGTAATCTTAGGGAGGTGAAAACTGCCAAAGTCTAATTCAGTCAGGAGGTTGATCAACACCAACAGCCATAATTCTTGTTGGGATTATACACCCTGATGGGATGACAATGGCCCATTAGATCTGTCATTTCTTCGAAAGCTCAACCAGACTATTTCCCAATGGTGGGAGGGGGGGAGGAGCAGAAGGCAGGTATTAGGGGGAGAAATGACAACTGAATGTCATGTGGCATCCTATAACATTTCGGAGCTAAAAGGAGACATTAGGTATTCATAACAGAAACACTGAGTGAAGTATAGATTGTAATAAAGATACACATCAATATTAGTTCATTAATTACAACGAAGATATCACACCAGGGCAGGGTACTGACAACAGGGAGAAATAGGGGCATGGAATATGGAATATGGGATTCCTCTGAGGTGCCTTCTGAGCTGGGCTGTAAGTTCAAGATTGTTCTGGGAATTAACATCTATTACAGTTTAAAGGAGGCAATAAAAACTGCCTTTAAGTCCCGTGTAGCTTCCTATTAAATGGAGGGTAATGTGGAAATTGGCTTTATACACACTGTGATTCCTCTTTTTTATTTTTTTATTTCCTCTATAACCCTCACAATGCTCAAGAATATTTCCTGAAAACAAACAAACAAAAAATAGAAAGCAATAGTTACACCAAAACCCCAAACACGAAGCTCTTCCCCAGTCTTAGGACCCCTGATTCCTGCTGATAGCATCTCCCTTCCCTCAGATCCTGCCCCATAAGTAGTTCATCCTGCAGGATTCTGCTCAGTGTCCTCAGCTCAAATAAGCACCCCCCCCACCTCTCTTAAAGGAATGATGGAGGACCCCTTACCTTGCAATTTGGTTCCTTTGGAGTTGTCTACCCTCTTTCTACCCAGCGTGTTCTGCAACAGATGACATAGAATCACCCAGGAGCACTTTTGGATTGCTGAATCTTACCTTACTCCACAACTCCAGCAACAAAAACCTATATTTTTAGACTTGCAGGCTTGCAGTCACATTCGGCATCAAGTGCTTTGTGTATCAAAGTTTCTGTTCTTCACAAGTCTCTAGCACATGGTTTTCTTTTTAAAAACCATCTATGTCCTTGCCAAGTTACGAACTAACTGAAAATAGGATTGTTCCTTTTCTCTTTCTTTCTTTCTTTCTTTCTTTCTTTCTTTCTTTCTTTCTTTCTTTCTTTCTTTCTTTTTTTCTTCTTTTTTCTCCATCTGCAGTGTGACAAGAGTATCTGAAACATTCATGGGAGCAGAACTGAATTAATGACCAGCTCAAGCACATATTAAACGAGAGGCTGTACTGCAAAGGTTTATAATTTTTGTAGGTTAACATCTAACACTGTTTTTCCTTGCCAAAATTTGGAAAGAACTGAGAGATAGTCGAGGGTCAGGCAGATAATGTACAAAACATTACATTTACTGCTGACAAAGCTGAACTGGCAAAGCAAGGCTTTGCTGTAGAAATAAGCAGCATCTTTGTACTTTTCCAGGCATTAAGCAGGCAAAATGCTTGCCAGGCGTTCCCCTTGCAGTGGGAGAATCAGTCCTATGGTACCTAAGGTAATTTTACTTTGTACAATTGGTGTAGTCTGTGGGAACAGAAGCAGGGCCTGCCACCATACTTAGCTGCATGTCCTAGAGCCAAGGTCATCAAATCCCCTTTATCATGTCATGTCACCCTGGTGAAGCAATGAGTATGCCCATCTGCTGTGGAAAACTCAGGACAGGCCATGAAGCTGACATTAGACCCAGAACAGACAAGTTCCTGGCCTGGCTGGAGCCTGTCTCCCACAGATGGAACATTGAACCTATTCTTTCGGGAGCCAAACTAAGTCATAGTTGCTTCCTTGACAGTTACAGGTAGTCTAAAATGCCTGTCTCACTTGGTCATACCCACAGGAGATGGCACTGAAGCCATCGTTATGGTTTATATCATCCAGAAGAATCAGTGGTCCCAGCCAGCTCTTTCTTATATACAAGAAAAATTGCACATAATGACATCTAAAATCACCATGACTCCTAAGCTGAAGGTAGCAATGAGCTGGATTCTGAGCATGGGAGGAACATGATAGCTTTTAAATTTTCTAATTTATTGTTGTTGTTGTTATTTGAGACAAGGTCTTACTGTGTTACCTAAAGTGACTCTAACTTATTCTTAAGTCCTCTGAGCAGTGACATTACAAGTGCCTGCCAGCTCCCAAGCTGAAAATACGTTGTGACACAGTCAATGTATGAGTACAAGTGTCCATAGTCATGTTGTTAGAAGAATCATTTACCCTTTGCTCATTCTGCTCTATTCAACACGAAACTTTTGTTTCTATCCTGAAAACCACTGGGTAGTATATCCTAAGGCAACATATATTCTAATAATGTAACATTAAAGGGAATATTACAATAACATTCTATATAGTTTCATCTCCTATGTAGTCTTCAATCAGGCAGGGTGTCATGTTCTGCAAATACAAAGCTTTATTGAAGATCAGAGGATACGTGATTCGAATCCCATGTGAAAGCAATATGATTTTACTATAATATATGTAGTATATTCCTGTTATGAGCTAGGCTATTTATTAGAATATACTACCCAGTAATTTTCAGTAATTCCTCATATAATATAATATAAATATCATATGTGAATATATTGCATATCAGTAAAGTTTACCAAGTAGCCATAGATTTAGATGTCTTGCTTGCCGATGTGAGCATCCAGGTAACTGGCATCCTGGGGCAGGTGGGTGGGCTTATCTACATATCAAAAACCTATCTAGATGTTCAAGAAAGCAGCCAGAGAAGTTTACCTGGTCCTCTGGAGAAAGACCCATGTTAGCAGTGTAGCATGTAGAATACTTAGCATGCATTGCCATATGCTTCTAGCCACTGCCTGTGGCAGGCATTACTAATTGATCACAGCGGACTTCTGCCTTGACTTAGATGTAACCTACTCCAGCCAGAATTCACGGCTACCTCTACTAATTGGTTGGACCTTGCATGAGAAATGAAAACTAGCTGACATCTCACAGACCTATGAGAGCTGGAACCCTCCTCTCTCACCCCTTTTTCCTACTCTACCCAATAATAAGTATATTGCTGTTGGTACATCTTTCAGTCTCAAGAGTGGCTCATTCAAAATACAGGCATGCATTTTGTAATGGCAAGTTCCCAGCATCTAGGCAAATGTTGAAAGAAGGTACCAAAACCTAACTCACGGACTATGGGAGAAAAGCCGGTCTGGTCTAAGAGAATAATAAGCTCAGGTTTGGAACAAGCAATCCTGGGGTGCCATGCAGAGATCTCCCTCCCACCCTAGGAAGACAGAAGTTTGAAGTGGTCCAGAAAGGGTCTCAAAGGGCAGAGAGAACCAGGGAGAGCTGTGGATGCAGAGTGACTTCACAGGGGGTGATCACAAATCTGTGCTCAGAAAGGGCATCTCCAAGATGAGAGACATGGGGGTGACGTTTACAAGCCAAGCTGGACTAGCAGACTAACACAGAGACTAACCAGATTGCTCTGTTGCTGACCGAAGTGCTGGAGAGCAGTTGAACTGTTTTAAACAACTGTAGCTGAGACTATGAGAAAAGCAAGAACGTCCCTTCACTGAAATAGATTAACTGGCCACAAAACAAAACCGCGCAAAAAGAAGACATCTTCTCTAGACTGCAGTTATGCTAAGGAGACAAACTTGGAGAGCCATATAGCTGACATGATTTACGTTTATGCATTTATAGTAATATGTATAAATATTTATAAGATAGTATCAATATTTATAAACGTACATGATATATATTCATATACAGCATAGACTATCATAATAGTATCTGCAACATATCATTATATTTGCTGTATTATGAGCATGCTTGTAAAAACAAAACCTGAAAAAAGTTGTTTGGGAAACCAAGTATAGAGACAGACTGTATCATGTATCTAAAATCATGTCCAGGTTTAGGCAGTGATCTGACATATTCATCAGACAGCTCAGGACCTTAGATGGCTTCTGCACTTACACAGCCAAATCTTGCCTTCCCAGATGATGTATGCCAGGAGAAAATATGATCTCTGCACAGTGCCCAATGAAGATTGCTTTAGAAATGGCTTAAGCGGAGCATCTACTCGCTTACAGAAGTAGATGTGCTTGGTCTCACAGGCAAGTCCTGCAGGCCCATAACATCATTTTGGTACAACTATTTAAGCTGCAGTTGAATAAATTTCCCAAACTGGTTATTTGATTCCGATTTGGTTCTTTTTCCCCCAGCTTAAAAGCTTAAAAACTACTGAATGCCAGTGTGTCACTAATAATACAAAACTGTTGCTATGGGTCAGGGGGAATGTAACTGTTGAAAAAGTTATTATCTTTTGAAGGAGAAATGTTGACTCAGTGGTAAGGGTAGGGTCTGGATTTCCAGATCGAAAGCCCAGGGGAACACTCCCTGGAAAACTAGATGCTTCAAACGCTCTTGAACTGGGATTCCTTGTATAATTAATGGCGCTCAAGGCCTATAGTTTGATAGTACAGCTTTATTTACCAGAATAAAAAGAAAGGAAAAGTGAGACCTTTTCTTGCTGTAAAATAATGGAGACCCATAGACATACAGCCAGATCCATAAACTTACAGGCAGAGACTGGGGGGGGGCACTCATTCAGAAGCAGGATGTCTCTATCACACCCCTCTCTTCAAGGCTCAGGGGTCTATGTGGAAAAGGATGGGGGAAGATTCCAAGAGCTGGGGGCAGTGGACGACTCCAAGGAAACGTTTTCCAGATGCAGCAGGGCTCATGCACACATGAACTCACAAACACTGTGACAGAACATGCAAGACCTAAAAAGGTTTAAACCAGACAGAAGCTCAGCACTGAAAGAGAGAAGTGGGCACAAAGCCCCACTCCTAACCAGGAAGCTATTTAGTTCATAGCTGCTAGGAAAGGGAAAATCAATGGTCTCCAATGGCATGTACTGGGTGTATCAATCATGCCCAGGGCAAGCTTCATGTTCAAGAGGAGTGTGGCCACACAAAATGGATTCTACTGTGCTCTTTGGGAGGGGGAATTGTTTAGGATTTTGTTTGCTTTGATTTCTGTTTCCTTTATGTGTAGAGAGGGAGAAAGAGCATAAAATTGGATGGGTAGGATAGGGAGGAGGAAGGTAGGATCTGGGAGGAGTTAGAAGAGGAATAGACATGATCAAAATACAGTATGAAAACATTTAAATAAAAGAAAACATTCAGAAATATGTACTGAGGTAGCAAGGAGGAAAGGATAAACAGAGAAGATAGGCAGAAAAAAAAACAGAGGAAGAAAAAGGTAACTCTAAAAACCTACAGGAAGAAGAAACATGCAGACAGATTATCTTTTATGCAGGAGATAGAAACCGTAATGATTAAAACCTGCTTTTACCAAACAGCAACACTATATAGCAAAATCCCCCTAGCATAATGGTAAGTTTTTAAAAGTAAAATTCTAGGGGCCTCAGGTCAGATAATTGCAATCGCATTGAAATTGATGCAGTATATGGATAGTGACTACATAAAGGAAACTGAGTAGTAATAATGTCTTGGCTAACAGTATTTGTGAATTATTTTTATTTGCTTCTAAATGTATTATTTTATTATTCTCCAAATAAACATATATTACCTTAATGGTGGAATAACAAATGCTATGTATATTTAAAATATCTCATTATTTTTGTGTGCTTAAAACACATGTACTTTCGACAAAGTCCAAGATCCATTCATGTTTAAAGCCTTGGAGAGATCAGGGATACAAGACACATACCTAAACATAGTAAAGGCAATATACATCAAGCCTGTAGCCAACATCACACTCAATAGAGAGAAACTTAAATCAATCCCACTAAAATTAGGGGCTAGGCAAGGATGCCCACTGTCTCCATATCTCTTCAACATAGTACTTGAAGTCCTAGCTAGAGCAATAAGACAACTAAAGGAGATCAAGAGGATGCAAATCAGAAATGAAGAGGCCAAAGTATCCCTATTTGCAGATGATATGTTAGTATAGATGAGCGACCCCAAAAATTCAACTAGAGAACTCCTTCAACTGATAAATATCTTCAGCAAAGTGGCTGGATACAAAATCAACTCAAAAAAATCAGAAGCCCTGCTGTACACTAAAGAAAAAAGGGCTGAGAAAGAAATTACGGAAACAACACCCTTCACAATAGCCACTAATAACATAATGTACCTTGGGGTGACTCTAAGCAAGCAAGTAAAAGATCTGTTTGGGAATAACTCCAAGTCCCTGAAGAAAGAAATTGAAGAAGATATCAGAAGATAGAAAGATCTCCTGTGCTCATGAATAGGTAGGATTAAGATAGTGAAAATGGCTATTCTGTCAAAAGCAATCTACAGATTCAATACAGTTCCCATCAAACTTCCAACACAATTCTTCACAGACAGTGAAAGAAAAGTTCTCAACTTCATATGGAGAAACAAAACCCCCAGAATTTCCAAAACGATCCTCTACAATAACAGATCATCTGGAGATATCTCCATCCCTGACCTCAAGCTGTACTACAGAGCAATAGTAATAAAAACTGCATGATATTAGCATAGAAACAGAACAGTGGATCAATGGAACCGAATAGAAGGCCCAGAAATAAACCCACACCTATGGAAATTTGATTTTTGATAAAGAAGCCAAATCCATCCAATGGAAAAAAGACAGCATCTTCAACAAATGGTGCTGGACCAAGTGGATGTCTATATGCAGAAAAATGAAAATAGATCCATATTTATCACCCTGCACAAAACTAAAGTCCAAATGGATCATAGACCTCAACATAAAGCCAGACACACTAAACCACTTAGAAGAAAAAGTGGGAAAGATCCTAGAACTCATTGGCATAGGAGACTACTTCCTGAACAGAACACCAACAGCATAGGCTCTAAGAACAACAATCAATAAGTGGGACCTCATGAAACTGAAAAGCTTCTGTAAAGCAAAAGACACTGTCATCAAAACCAAACAACAGCCTACAGACTGGGAAAGGATCTTCACCAACCCTCTATCTGACAGAGGGCTAATATCCACTATATATAAAGAACTCGAGAAGTTAAAAAGCAACAAATCAAGTAATCCAATTAAAAAGTAGGGTATGGGGCTAAACAGAGAAGTCTCTGTAGAGGACTGCAGGATGGCAGAAGAACACTTAAAGAAATGTTCAACGTCCTTAGCCATCAGGGAGATGCAAATCAAAATGACCCTGAGATTTCACCTTACACCTGTCAGAAT